>CM062813.1:868043125-868484307 GCA_031772625.1 Pinus tabuliformis | reverse complement strand
TGCCACATAGTTGGCAGAAATAGTGCCAAAAGATGTGGGATGCATTGTCGACGCTATATCAGGGATCTTCCGAGCAGCGGAAGATGTGATTGGAATAGAAGACGAGATCTACGCAGATGCAGAAGGGGGAACGCATTGATCCATTCCTCACGAAGCTTCAAGAGACCCGAGATGAGTTAGCAGCTATGGGGTCGACACCTCAAGGATCTGAGATGGTTAGACTGGCCCTCAATTCAGTCTCAAAGGAGTGGCAAGTCTTTGTCCAAAGCATCCTGGCAGGGCGACTTTGCCAAATTGGGATGAGATGTGGGCAGCTCTCAAGCAAGAGGAGCTGAGGAGGGACTTGGTCAAGTGTAAACTTGACAGAAGCAGCAACAGTGGGTCGAAGCCCAAGGAGGAGGATGAGAATGCAGCCCTCGCATCTAAGGGGCAGCAGGAGCAGTAGAAGCGGAAGAAGGATGTTTCAAAGATCAAATGCTTCAAGTGTGGTGAACTCGGTCACTACGCAACACAGTGTCCTCTCAGGAAGAAGGACAAAGATGAGAAGCATGATCTGAAGGTTGCAGCCACGAAGATCGAGGAGGATGAGTTTGCCATGACAGCCGAGATACCTCCAAGAGGGAGGTGGGCTGATTTAGAGTTGTAGTTTGAAAGAGCTACAGATGGGCAGGATCCTTGAGGAGCCCACCTCTCAAATCAATTCCTTGCTACGGGAGCCCAGATCAGTAGTAGCAGGATGGACCAGTGTCAGTTGGTGCAGAGGAGTGCAGGAGTGACAGTTGCAGTGGCTAGGAGTGCCAGAGACTGAGCAGCGCAAAGCAGAGTTGGCAGCATTGCAGATGGCACAAAGCAGAGGTCAACAGCAGCGCAGAGGTTTCAGAGGATCAGCGCAGAGACTAGCAGCAATCAAACTCCAACAGCGAGATGCATCATACTGCACACCAGTTCAGTAATTTGGGATGTTTTTTAGTTGTGGATGCAGTAGCAGTAGCAGTTGGTGAAGGATGCAGTGCAGATGCAGTATTGGCAGTGGCAGTGCTAGTAATAGCACGGATGCAGAAATTCAGAGGGAGTTGCAATACGGATGCAGTGTTGACAGTGGTAGGGTCAGCAACAATATAGATGCAGCATTTGCGCAGTAGTTGGTGGGCAATGATGTCAGACATCAGCAGCGCAGAAGGAGATGTTACAGAACAGGTGATGCTTCAGCAGGGTGCATTGTCATAGCACATTCCTCGCTAAGAGAGAGTGTTGATTTCTAGTAGCATCGGATGTGCTCTAGGTCTCAAAATTTGTAGGGAGGCTTAGACACATGCATTCTCCAATGACCATAAATCATTTTGGAAATTCCCCCCGAAGACAGTTTTATTAAAAATAATTAATGAGTCCCTAAGTCTAAACTTAGGAAATTAAAATAATTAATGGGTATTAATCTAAACTGTGGGTGTAACTTCTAAAAGAAGGCAGAGATCAAGTCAATATGATCCTAGCCATTGATTAGAATCTAATCTGGGTCGTTGATTGATCAACGAGAGGATTATAAGAGAAGGCTTGATGGGCACTTGGAGGACACACAGAGAGAGATCAGAAGTTCGATTTTCTGAAGCAGAGCAGCTACCAGAGAGATTTTCGATAGTGATCTTTTGCAGTGAGGGGCAAAGATAGTATCCAGAAGAGGGAAGTTTTCCTGGGCCGGAGAGTACAAGGCAGAGAGGGTAGAACGACGTCCAGAGAGAGGTTGACACTGGCCCATGCAGAGTTGACGCAGTGGCAGCACAAAGCCTAGAGGAAGATCGAATTCCTGCTGGGAGATTGATTTCAAAAGACAGGAGCTGGGGTGTGAGACCGAGAGGCTGGAAATTGAAGTTTCTGGGCAACAAAGGATCCGGAGGAAGAGCAGTGCAGTCCCTAGCTAAGGTGACGCAGAGACTGCATAGGGTTGATGTAGATTTGCGTAGAGGTTGACGCAAAGCCTCCTTCCAGCGAGATCAAGGTCAGATTCTTCCAGTGACAAGGTGAGATCATCTCACTATTTGTTTTGTCTAGTTTCTCTCTGTATCGGATAGCCAATCAGGCTTCCAATGAATTGTACTCAATTTTACTACTACATAATAATAAAACCCTCAAAGTTGTTGCACCGATTTTCCCACATTGGGTTTTTCCGGGACATTTGTCCAAAATAATTGTCATTGTGTTGTATCTTTTCCCTGTTCAGTTTCTTGTTTCGGCATATTATTTTAAATAGTGAATGTTGCAGTTGTATTTACTTCAATACTTACTGTAGAACACAATAAATAACTTGTATAGATTAACAAGTAGGAGAAGTAACATCAGTTTGCTACAATAGGGATTCTGGGTTTAGGAATTTTCACAAAAAGTTCTAAACGAAGGACCATGGTTTTGGGGTAGAGCAGGGCTTTTGTTACTCCATGGTTCCCTAAGTTTGATGCAACAACCATGGTGATAACAACAATGCTAGTCTAGGTAAGGTTGCCAAAGCTCCCTCTTCCATTCTAGCACCATCTAATCTTCGAGGACATCGGAAACACTTTGGGCAAATTCAAAACAATTGACCTGGATAAAACAACAAAAAGAATATTTACATTTGCCAAGATACGTGTAGAAATCGACCTCAAAAAAGGTCTTCCTCATCGTCTTCTTTTAAACATGAAAACTTTCAGTGGACACAACAGTTAGATTATGAGAATACAACATTCAGATGTCGAGCTTGTTTTCAAATGGGTCACTTGTGAAATCCCTGCCCACAAGCAAGAAAGGCCCCAAAATAGAACAAGAGGCGGGTCCCTAAGCCAAGGAGATGGCAACTTCCTATTATTTCAAAAGACAAAAATGAATAGCTCGAGGGAAATGTTCCAAATACAAAAGCACAAACATAACCGAGTAGCCAATCAAATGGCGGAGTGGGGATCAATTAGGAACAAACTACGGTGACTCTTAGCCAACATGGTACCAAATCAATAGAGATCACAGCATCAAAGCGGTAGAATGCGAAAACACCCACTAAAAAGGAATTGGGGGGCACAAATAAATCCCATATATCTAAGGGCTTCGGACTCTAGATGGCAACCAAATGGCAATACTAACAGTTGCTCCCATCAAGGAGTCTGGAGAAAGGTGGAGAAAAAGAAAGGAAAAAAAGGGGAAGCTAAGTGATTTTTATCACAATTAGCTCGACAAAATTATGCAAATTTTAATTTTAGTTTCTTCTTTGTTGTGCATCAGTCGAAAGGCTGACATGATCAACTGCTTTCAAGAATGTACAAAATATTTTGTTCCTTGTTTTCAAGTTGAATAAAATTACAATTTTTCTTCACAAAAAAAAGGCAAGATCCTTTAAACGTGCAAAACTGAAACAAAATCATTTTGGGGCCTAAATTTTAGCACAACGCAGTCCAAAGCCATTGCAACTCTAATACGAAGTTAAATGTTTGTCTAAAGCATACCTAGAAGGCTTAAGTTTGCAATAATTAATGGGATTATCAAAATTTGCATCCAAAAAAGTATTCAATTCACCAAACTATTGGTTATGCTCTAAACATATTTAAGAAATGGTAGGTGCCGAGGGGGTTGATTATTTGCCCCAAAGGACAAGTTGAAATATCCTAAATGTGGTCTAAGAAACGGCACGAACAACCAAGCTGAAGCATATGCTCTCTTGCAAGGTTTAATTCAATCTCAGACCCATAATATTAATAATTTGATCATCATAGGGGACTCTAGGGATCCAATGGCAATTGGAGCCTTGTTGCTTAATGGACAAGAGGGATATTATCCCCTTCCTTAATGAAGAGGATTATGGTTTTAAGTGAATTGAACCACCTTAGGTGTTGGCCACAAGTTGCAAAGAAAAGGCAAATGTGTCATGCAAAAGTTAAGGGTATAGGAAGCATCTCTACCTCAAGGAGTGCTCTCAAAATTACCCTTGGGTTGGCAGGGAGAGGCAAGCGCATCAGGCCAAGAAAGATCAAGCAGACCATAAGGTCATTAAGCATCGCGTATGAGTGTGGAGGAGACTAGCATGAGATCTCCAAGATCATCCATCCAGTTAGTTATGAATTGCTTAGTGAATGGAGATCAGTCTGTATCAGGTGGCAAAGGGATGTCAATTCTACAGGAATTCAATTTCAATTCCAAGCAATGACTCATCATGTATCAATGTGGGATATGCATGGTTCCAGGAGGGATGTTTTAAAATTGGTGGTTGCAGCACCACCTCCCCAATCATTGTTTTAGTTGGATGATGGAGTTCAAGCAGTGTTAAATTTTCAATCAGCAATTAAGGGAAGAGAAATCATAACTGCGCATTTGCTATAGTATGACATGAGAGATAAAGGTATCAGATGAACAGGTGTGTGTACAATGGCTTCAATAACTCCTTTAATTTAGGGGATGAATTTACCAATGTCTGGCTGTTTCTATTTGTGACTTTGGTTTGGGAAGGAAAACTGAAATTAGAATTGCGCAATCCACATTCCCACAAGCTCTGCATGGGCTGTGCCTTTGGGAAAATGATAATAGGTCTGCGTACTCCGTCTGTGGTCAGTTTTGAGAGAAGTTCAAGATCAAACAGCTCGGTGCCACGAATACCTTCGAGGGAGCTTGGGTGGTTACGAGTCACGACAACAAGGGAAAGGTCGTGAATTTGAGGCAACGATGGCCAACTCCCATCGCAATGGAGAAGCAACTCTGAAACATCTAGGGGCACAACTGCAACAAATGCAGAATGATATTCTTCAACTGCAATAAAAGTACAATCAGATGGTCTCTAGCTTAGCTGCAACAATGGACATCATGACTGATCACAGAACTCTGATTCAAAGATCTGAGGATGAGATTGCTAGTCTGCCCCAGCAAATCCAGGACCTTGAATTGACCCTAAGTCATAGGCAGCCCGTCACTGTTCATGATAGGGAAGAACTTCATGGAGTTACTGCTACTCTAGATACTAAGAAATGGAATGTATACAAAAACCCTGCAAGATAGTAGGCACTTTTTAGTATATATTTACCAATAGATACTCTAGTAATGCAGTATATTTAGTATAGCTCTTCTTTGAATTCAGGCAGATGAAAAGAACAGTCTGATCAATTTGTAAACTTTGCTGTATGGCTGTGCTCCAAACGCAGATTTCAATATGAAATATATTTCTTACTACGGTTGCGAGAAAATGCTCTGAAGATATTTAGATTGCCGACTAAAAACAACAACAACCTGCAAATAAAATTCGTTAAAGAATATACACTGCTCGTTAAATTTTCAATGGTTCACATGATTGTTGAAATTTGCATCCAAAGAAAGGATCTGTAACTGATCAAATATCGCTAATACTATGATAATACTTGAATTAAGAGATAAAAACAACAATAACAGGAGACCGCGAATAAAGATCTTTATAGAACATACACTGCTCGTGTTTCTTATCGAGGAAGGCACGGTCCAGAATTTGCGTAGAGGCATCGTACATCAACTCGAAACTGTTAAAGATTTCCACAACACGTCCGCGCTGGACGCCAATAACGCATCCGAAAACCCTAGGGACGTTTCCACCCTGTGCAACACTCTGCGCCTTGAGCCTCGTGTGATGGTCCGAAATGTTTACAATTACCAGCGGATGGAGCTTAAATGTGAGCCCGCTGCTGGAAGACATTGCAGGTATTCAAACAATAGACCTCTAGCGCTCAGACAATCTAAGGGTTTCGAGTACAGTTTTGCTGATTGCTGCGAAGTAAGCCCTCTGTAAGTTCTTCCGTGCGTTCGAGAGTTTACCAGGACCACGGAAATTCAGAGAAAATTACGATCGACCAAGATTTTGCTATGGCTTTTACAGTGTAACAGTTTGTGCTCTTTTAATACTTTTCGTTGAGCGGGTTTGTGGTCTTTATTTACGGTTGAAAACGACGTGGTTTTTAGTTGTAATGGTTTGTTTGCTTTCAAAGTTTTTTTGAATGAGCGGGTTTTTTTTTTAACAAGTGACTTTAACTTAATAAAATGTTTATTATTATATATGTATAAGTTTAGATTTATTTCAAACTTGGATTTATTAATGAAGAGGTTAAATTTCTTGATATGTAATATTTTTAATTATTTAATATATGTTATATTATTATTTTTTGTATATTGAGGGTTAATGTCTGTGTTAGTGATAGAAGACTTTATAAAATACTGGATTATAGGTTATAAAATCTATAGTGTTCTTGATGTTGTTGAATGTGTCGACAACAAGGAAAGGGTCTCTCTAATGTGAAGTCTTAATAGACTTTACACCATTTGGAATAGGAGCCCCAACCAGAATATGATTGGTTGTCAAATCCATGGTCTCAAAGATATGCCTTGGCTGCAATGAACACATAAGATGACATATGCATAGCTTTGGTGACAGCAAGTGTATGAACTTTGTGAGATATCAATTGCAATGTATAAAAGGTTCTTTCACACCAAAGGGGAAAAGAGTGAGCCCCTTGAAAGAAAGTAATAGTACTATCTTAAAAGAGACACACGAGCACATGTAAAAGAATCGTTAGCTAACCTGCAAAATAGTTCACAAGATAACAATGATCATGATAGCATAAACAACACACATTCAACAAGATACATACTAAAGTAAATGAAATAGTTCATTAACATTAGTGTAAATTAAATAACATACACCGCAAACATATAAAGAGTAGTCTTACAACATTCACGATATATGCATGAAAGTGTGTCGGCTCTGAGAGCTTCTAATCATTAAGTGAAAGTTCCAAGCATACAATTACATTGATATGACACTAGCCCCAATAGTGGAACATGAAGCCACCACTTCTCCAAATAATGATATTCTTCCTATGCTAGACTAGAGAAGCCAAGGCTCCAAATCTTAGGTTCCAAGCCCTTTGTTTGAGTTATGAGGGTTTATTTATAACAAATGGGATGACTCTTCATCTCCCTTTGTGACCTTTGAGCTTCCCTCATGACTCTTGGACTTATTTTGTCTTTACTCTAACTAATGACTCTTCACATTCCACATTTAACTCTTGGACTTCCACTTACATTTACACTTTATTATTTTTCAAATACAATAAGACAAACTCCATATAAGACAAAAATGGCTAGAGCCTAATAAGACAAAACTTAATACATTAAGCTTGAGTTTGAGGAAACTCTAGCTCAACAACTTAATTTTGTAGTGACATATTGATGCCAAGCTTTATATTGTGCAACTATGTCCTCAAACTTTGCAGGAAGATTTGGTTGATATCTGACTCTGGCCTCCATAGCATCTGGATAAATGGTTTTGGAGCCATTATGTGCCTCATTCCATAATAAGAACAGTTTCATATTAACTTTAGCAAGTCCAGCTATATACTTCTGCATGTTTTGTTTGGTGATCTCCAAGTCTTCTTTTGTAGTGACCTACTTCAAATTATCCAAGTATTCTTGATTTTATGCTCAATGATGTTTCTGCCCTTTGTCTCTGCAAATGGTCCAATCGAAGGGATCTTGTGTGTTCTGACCAAGGAATCCAAACTATTGTATAATCGTGCATAGGCAACTATAATGTTGGCCACAAAGTAGCGAGTTGCTTGTTGCTTGTTGCTTTGCATGAGCATTTTGACCTTAGCCTTCTGCAATTTTTCTTCTTGTCTTGTTTTCCTAGCCAACTATGCAAGTGTGTTCTTGTACATGGTACCCCATTCTTGGATCACACTAATGGCTGCATGATTTTTTCAGAGCTTTCACTTTTTCTCGCGACCTCTTCAGCATGTCATGCAAGGGCACTATCGACTTATGTATAGTGTTAATCGCTTCATAAATTTGCCTCATGGTGTCTCCCAATGCCTAGAATTCATATATCATTACGTGAAGCTCTTTCAAGTGAGAATCTGCATAAGACAATTGTTGGTTCTGAGCGTGAATATGATCTATTTGGTGTCTTGTAACATCCAAATCATTTGCCACTTTTTGTCAACACGGAGGAGCCTCCTCTGGAGATTTTCGAATTGGAGCTCCCGCGCTTGCCTTCTGCGACCTTGACAGGCCTCTTGCCTAGCAGCCCTGCTACTGGGCCCTCTCCTGTTCCCGCTCACCCGCTTGGGCCCCTTTCTCAGAGCTTCTCTTCGCCTCCCGTGGTCTCTTTCGGGCCTCCTGCTCGGCCCCAGCTGAGGGGCCTTTCCCCCTGCTTTCTTTCCAGCTTCCGCCCCTCTCTCCATCCGGTCACCGGCAAATCTGGCCTCCCTCCGTCATGGCTAGGACTGACTCCTCCCCGCAGCAAGACAATGAAGATCAGGAAAAAAAAATTGCTTCTCTCATTCCAGAAAATACTACCTCAAGAATCCGTCCCTCTGCATCAAAGTTTGTCAAGAAGCTAGCCGACATCCCTGAAGTTTCTCTCCCTCCCAGTCTCCCGAGGAAGGCAGCGATCTCTTTGGCTGAGCGGGGTCTTGTAGGTTAGTTTACTGGCCTCTGGCCTTCTCCCAAAGCAGTCCAAAAATGGGTAGAACGTAACTGGAACGCGATCATTCAAGGGAAAATCGCCATTAGATTCTGCGGAAGGGGCTTCTATACTTTCCTCTTTGAAACAAAAGAAGACCGGAATCTCATCTTCAGAAATGGTCCCTACTTCATGGATTTGAGAGGCCTCTACCTGAATAGATGGTCCCCTGATTTCGACCCGGAAATGGATATCCCAAATGCTGTTCCGGTTTGGGTACGTCTGCCTCACCTCCCTCTACATTGCTGGGGGGACAAATCTGTTAAAGCTATTGGGAATGTTGTGGGAAAATACATTGACAGATGTGAACCAAAGGAAAACATGCATGCTTGTGCAAGGATTTGCGTTGAAGTCGACTTAGGGAAAGGCCTACCGGAAGCCATCAAGATCAAAGTGGACCAATGGACCCATATTTAGCAGATGGACTACGAACAAATACCATTCAAATGCAAGGTATGCCACGAATATGGTCATTCCGCTAATAAGTGTAGTAAGATAAAAGTAAATGAACTGAATGAAAATGTTGAAACTTCTGAAGGCACATGGGAGCAAGTAAAAAAAAAAAGAAATCAAACCCCATCCAGCAAGGCCCTAATACTAAGCCCCACCCGGAATCCCAAGCTGCTCCCCCCCCCCCCCCCATTTCGACCCAACCTTTCCTCTCCTCCTCCAACCCTTTTGAATCCTTGGTGGACGAAGATCCTCCTCCCCCCCTTCCTCTCCCTCAGCCACTGCTCTAGCAGTCATCCCCTCCCCCTCACTGCCCCTCCCCTCCCCTCCTCCTACCATAGATCGTATTCTAACAAGAAATAAACTCAAAGAAGCAAGCTTCACCTCTGAACCACCGAGAAAAGCAGGCAGGAAGTCAAACAAAGAAATAAGAGATGAAACAGCAGCAAAAGAAATGGCCACGGGCACACAACAACCGATGGACTCATTCTTGGACAAGCAAAAAGGAAGCGGGGAAAAGACAAAGGAGAAGAGCGGGGCTCACCAAAAAATTAGTAAGTAATGATATTGGTCTCTTGGAATTGTAGGGGGCTGGGCTCCTCTCTAAAATCAAATGCAGCCCGGGATTTAATCATACATGAGCAGCCAGATCTTTTCCTAATCCAGGAGACCAAAATGTCTAACCAAGACTTTCAAACATTCACAAAAAGACACAAAAGCTTTGCAGGTACAGCAACAGATTCCGTGGGCGCCTCAGGAGGAATAGGTACATTATGGAATAAGAGAAAATGGGACCTCATCAGCCAAAACTCATCTAACTGGTGGGTCAGAACTGACCTCAAAAATAAAATTACAAAAGAAGAATATATTGTTCTTAACATCTATGCCCCAAATCACTACAGGGATAAAGCATATTGTTGGGACTCCATCAATTCAGAGCTGCAGGTCTGTCAAAATAGGAACACAATCATGGGTGGTGACCTGAACCTAATCAGGAACATTGAGGAAAAAATAGGAGGGAAATTCCTCGCTGATCCTTCAAGAGATACTCTGGAAACAATAATAGAAACTCACAAACTCATTGACATCCCCCCTAACAATGGTAAATTTACTTGGAGCAATAAGAGAGCAGGAATTCACAACATCAAAGAGAGACTCGACAGGATATTAATTCATGAAAGAATAGTTACAAGTTTCTCCTCAATAATCAAGACAATGAAAGAAATCTCGGCCCTATCCCTTTCAAATACAATAAAATTTGGGATACCAAGGAGGGCTTCCGAAAACTCATCAAAGAACACTGGGAGATGGAAGTCATCGGTTCACCTCACTATGTATGGGAATCAAAATTAAAATCCTTAAGAGCAGCGATCAAACAGTGGGCCAAAGAGAATGCAATATTGGAAAAAAAAAAAAGAATAGAGCTACACAAACAATTGGAGCAATGGAATCAGGAGAAAGAGGATCATCAAATCTCAAAGGAAGAACAATCTCAGGAAAATGAAATGTTTAGGGAACTCTATAGGCAGAACAGAGAAGAGGAAGAAGAGCAGAGACAGAAATCGAGGTGCCTTTGGCTCAGAGCTGGAGACAAAAACACCTCTTTCTTTCATAATAACCTTAAGATCAGAAGAGCAGGAAACCAAATTGATAAAATTACTGCTGAGGGAAAAGAACTAAGTGAACAAGAGGAAATCAAAGAAGCGGCACACAGCCACTTCAAAACCCTCTTATCAGCAGTCCCCCAGTATATGGACAGCGCGGATTTCCTACAACCAGTCGAGTGCAAAATCAACGTGCATCAAAACAGTGAGTTGGATCAGGATGTTTCGGAGGAGGAAATAAGGTTGGCACTGTTCAGTATGCAGCCGGACAAGGCCCCTGGACCTGACGGCTTCACTGCTGCCTTCTTCAGGAACCACTGGGATATCATAAAAAAAGACTATGTAAGGATGGTTAAAAATATCTTCAAAAAAAATAAGATGGGCGAAAACACTAAAACCTCCCATCTGGCGCTTATTCCCAAGGATCCCAACCCCCTCTCCTTTGATCGCTTCAGACCTATCTCTCTTTGCAATGTCTCCTACAAAATAGTAACCAAAATCCTGGCAAATAGACTGAAAAAGCTTCTGCCTTCCCTTATATCAGAGAACCAAGGAGGATTCGTTCCTAAAAGACAAATAACGGACAATGTCATCCTGATTCAAGAAGCAATCCATAGCAGCATCAATAGAAAGGAAAGAGGTATGATTATAAAACTGGACATGGCAAATGCCTTCGACAGGGTCAACCATCAATTCCTAGCTGAGGTTCTCAGGAAGTTTGGAATATCCAACAAATTTATAAGCATCATTATGGAATGCATCTCAAACCCTTGGACAGCCCCCCTAATCAATGGTAGGCCCAATCGCTACTTCAAAAGCTCCAAAGGATTGAGACAAGGTTGCCCCCTCTCTCCCTTCCTATACATCATCATGGCAGAAACCTTGAGCATACACCTGGAAAATCTTCGAAAGCAAAAGGAGATCACAGGGATCAGCATAGCGAGAGGGATAAAAGAAATTAATCACTCGCTCTTTGCCGATGACACCCTTTTAATTGGGGGAGCCTCAAGCTTAATGGCAAGAAGATTCAAGAGAACTTTGGACACCTTCCTGGCAGTCTCAGGGGGATTGCTAAACAACAATAAGTGCAAAATCTATACTTGGAATGTCCCTCTCCAAATCATGCAAAGAATCTCTCTGATCATGGACATCCCAGTTCAAAGAAACTGGAGCCACTTCACATATCTTGGTCTGCCCTTGGCAAATAAATTGTCAAGTCTGAGATTTGGAATAAGCAGATCGAAAAAATGAGAGGGCTTCTCCAAAGTTGGGGGCTGTCTTGGCTAAATCTGGCGGGCAGGACCACCCTCATAAAGGCTCTCCTCTCAGCTCTCCCCATATACCAATATGCTGTCACTCTGGCCCCTGCCAGCACTCACAAGCACATGGAGTTAATCATGAGAAGTTTCCTCTGGCAGGGAGGGAAGCAAGACTCAAAAAAATTCAGTCTGGTCAGATGGGATCAAGTTACCCTCCCTTTTGAAAAAGGGGGCATAGCAATCAAAATCCCAAGCCTTACCAACAAAGCGATGGGCTTCAAACTGGTGTGGAGAATGCTAATGGGAAAAGGTTCCTGGTGGGTTGAGGCTCTTAAAAGAAAATACCTCAATGGGCTGCACTCCAATGTCCTCACTAATGTAATAGTGGAAAGGCCTTGCACTCCAGTTTGGAAACTTATCAAAAAAGTCCTCCCCCAAATTAAAAATCACATTTCTAAGTCGCCTGGAAATGGCAAAGAAATAAATATCTAGACTGACAAAATTATGGGATCGGAACCAAGAAATCTCCTCCAGCAGTTCAATACTTTGAAATTATGGATGGAGGCCAAAAATTTGCATTCTTTATTTGACATTTCAGTTTGGGAGCACAACAGTTGGTTAGCTTGGAGGGATCTCCCTCTCTCAAATAATCTCAGGAAACAATAGGTAGACCTCAAGATTTCTCTGATGGGATCAGCTCCTTTAAACAAAGATGCTCGTGACAGCTTCATCTAGGACCCCAGCGGAGGCCATTTCACTGTAAAAGATGGGTATAAACTCCTTCAGTCCAGCCCCACTCTAGGTAACTGGAATCTTCGGTCAGTTGTGTGGAACACTGAATGCCTTCCAAAGATCAAATTCTTCGCCTGGACCCTCCTTAAAGGAAAGATTCTCACTGCCGAGAATCTCAAAAAAAGAGGAATCCATGGTCCCGCAGTCAACACCTCTTCATAGACTGTCCTTTTGCTCAAAACTGCTGGAAGCAAATTATCAGTCCGCTGAGACCTAGAGAAACCTTCGACCAGCTCTCAACCCTCAACAGAAACTGGGAGAAAAGCTACCCCCACACAAGAAAAGGCAAGACTACCATTACTCGCTTGTGGAAATGTATCCCTTCAGCTCTCAGTTGGCAAATATGGCTCACCAGGAACAACTGCATCTTTAACAATCAAAAACCAAACCCAGCTCGCACCCTGGCCAAAACTATGGGCCTAGTTGCCGAAATGATAAGTGCCAACTCTGTTTCTCAACCTGATCGCTCCAGTTGGCAGAAGGAAGAGGAAGAGTGGTTTAATAAATTCCACTTAAACTATGTCAAGAATATGCAACCTCCATCAACCGCAGGCAAGGGGGGGAATAATTGGAAACTCAGGGGTTCACAAGAAGACATAGAACAATGGATACAAGAGCAAAAGAAAATTACTCTCCAGTTCGATGGTGCATCCAAAAACAACCCGGGGCAAGCAGGGGCAGGGGGAATAATCAAAGATCAGAATGGCCAAGTTATCATCACCTATGAATGGGGATTGGGAAACATGTCGAACAATATGGCGGAGGCATACAGCCTTCTTCTAGGCATCAGCATTATGAGAAAACTGCAAGTTAAAAACCCAATCATAATCGGCGACTCGGCAATTGTGATTGCTGCTATGGCCTCAGGGGGAGAATTCAAGAAACAAGCTCTCAACAGCATCAAGCACAGGATCAAGGATAACTCAAATCAGATGGGGGACATCCTCTACAAGCACGTTATGAGAAATAACAACTCTAAGGCGGATTCACTAGCCAACAGGGCTGTCAATAGACCCACAGGACAGGTTCGTGAGAATGATCAAATCTATGACAAACCAATCCCATAAGTCGACTCTCTCCTCAGCCAAGATCGTGAATCAAGACTACATCAATCATCTCAACAATACTTCCGCCTTCCCTCACAAAGCTAGCATCCAGACTGATGACTCCTCCCCTTCTGACAATGTACTTCATCATATCAAAGGCGCTGCCAATGAAATCTGCAGGGCTATAGGAAATCGGTACTGGATTATGGAATGGGAGAGGTCTCGTGACAAAAATAATCAGAAGTTAGGCAACAGTCCTCTCATAATCCAAATTGGCTGCACAAGAAATTCACGAAATGACACCTGGGACAGGAAAATCTCTGAGCTGCCCGATCCGAATTCTGAGGCCCAACCCCTTGAGTTAGTATATATTCAGCAGGATACTTCCCAATTCATCCAGCCCAGAGCTCTAGTCTCCCTCTGCCATAAGAGAAAAGGTTTGTGCTTTAGTCGCGCTTCCTCCAGATCGTCTCAGGTGATCATCAGCTCGAATACCAGCCGGACTAGATCGTGCTTAGTGCTCCGCAGCCGAAGAAGTTTATCAATCCCTGCCTGGCATGGTAATGATCGTGTTTTTCAAGCGTATTTTTTCTTTATCTCTAACAGTCTCTTTGTCTATTTGAAGCAGATTCTCGCATCCTCGTCGGACCCAGCTTCTCAGAACTCTGCCTCTCCCTTTTACTGTCTCCTCCCCCCCTTCTTTCCCTGCTGCAGAAGTTGTTCTCCTGCCCCGGCTCCTCCCTGCTTTTCTTCTCTCTGCAGATCCTCGAACCTCTTCCTGATCAGCTCTTTTTCCATTCTCCTGAACCGACAGTCTTCTTCCTTCTTATCCTCTGTCATCCCTTCATCCCCATTTCGCAATTCCTCTTTCAATCTCTGTCTCAAGATCCCCAAGCCTCCTCAAGGCCTGTCAGCAATGTCTGAGAACCCCCTGGAACGTGTTATTACCAATAACAGCTGCACTCTGTGCAAAGCTCATTGTTTCATGATCGCTCGTTTTGTCAAGCACTTCAATGATCTCAAGGAAGAATTTCAGGCAGACAGCAAATCTAAGAGGAAAAAACTGGAGAAACAGAGGGCGGAAATAGAAGGCCTTAAATAAAAGTGCAATCACCTGGAAGAAGCTATCAATCACATAAAAACAATGACTCAAAGTATGCAAGGAGAGGCCTCTACAAAGATCAGTGAGAAAAAAGAGCCTCCGCTCGATGATTCAGTAAACCAATATATGTAAATCTCCCTATGTTCTGTAAATTCTGCTTTCTTTTAGGACAATTTATACGGCAATATAGCCGTTATCTCTTCCAAATCTCAAAACTCAAGCCTAATGATTCGGATCAAGGGTCTGCGCACCCATTTTGGATCCATTCTACTTCGCTCCTTCCATCTTATGTAACAGGACTAGTTCCTCTTTTGAAGTTTTTATAATATAATAGTAAACGACCATGTTAAAAAAAAACAAAACAAAACAAAACAAAACAAAACAAAACAAAACAAAACAACAAAACAAAAAAACAAAACAAAAAAAAAACAAAAAACAAAAAACCATCCAGATCATTTGCCAATTGTTGGTTTTCTGCCATCAAGAAGTTTGTGTTTGCTTTTGCAGTCCTGCAAAGGCCAAGTTTGTTGTTGCAATTGCCTTTGGATTCCTCCTAATTTATGTAACAATCACCTTCTTTGCGTGGATGAAAGCAAGATGAACTAGGTCATTAGGGAAATATTTCCTCCTTTCCTGTATTATCTTATTCTTGAGTTGATCAAAGGTCAAGTTGGAAATATCCATGACCATATCATCGTCTGAAGGAGAGATTCCCATTTCATCACCTGGGATGTGCCCACTTGTGAGGGGAGGTGAATATTGATTGCTAACATGTTCTCAATAGGAATAATGCCAACCTCTATGGTTTGCTCCACCTGCTCAATATCCATGTATTGGCCCTGGATCTTCTCCTCCATCTCTTGCGCAAACTCTTGATCCTGCTCTTGCCTATTCTTTTCCTCGTCTAGTTGTTTATGCCATGCTTCCTCTAACTGTTTCAGTCTTTCTTCTTCTTCTTCCTTCTTTCTCAGTTCTTCCTGTGCTTGCATTTCTTCCTTTTATTTCCTTTCTTACTCTTCCTTTTGCATTTTTTATTCTTATTGCTTTTGTTCCTCCTCCTGCTTCTTCTCTGCTTCCCGCTGCTTTCTCCTCCTTTTTGCTGTCATGGCTTCTTTCAAAATGATTGGATCTGCTTTGAACTTACAGCTCTACTCCTCTCCTAGATTACGGGAAATATTCCTTTTGTACTTGATGCTTACTGGAGTGCGTTCTTCCTACTTCTTTCTGTTAGTGTCAGTCTTTCCAGCCTTCCTCCAGTGATCAAATATGCTCTTACAAAGTGATTTTGAAGTGTCAAGGTCAAATTTTGTCATTTCAGTGAGTCTTCAAGCAAAATTTGGTCACTAGGCATTAGGTCTAGGGTTTGTTTTCACTCTTTTCAAAGTTGCCCAAATGTCAGTCTATGTCACTATTCAGCTGAGTCTATCATCATTCATAGGGTTGTCATTATCATGTCAGTGTCTAATGAGTCATTTTACACCTTGTTCATGCTTCAGTTGCGCCTAGGCAAGTTCATTTCCCTCTCCTAGGGTTTTGAAGGCAATTTCTCTTGGATGGTCAAATCATTAGCAAAACTTGTATCCAGATGTTCATACACCTTCCCCTATCTTTCATGTACCTTATCAAACACTTCCCATCACTGAGATCCCCCAAATTCCTCATTTTTGCACAAACCCTAGTTTCTTGCTACAACTTGGCAATTTTCTAGGTTGGGCCTGTGTTTTTCCCTTTTGGACCCCTTCCCCTCACTCAATCTCTGAGATTCCACTTTCCCCTACTTCCTAACATCCCTCCCTACTCCCCAAAATTTCCTCAAGAATTTAGAAGCCCCTTATCCCCTTCATTTCGCTTCATTTCGACAAAATCTCTTGTTCCACACATCGGGGTAAGTTTTACTCAAATGATGTTTCTGAGCAATCAAAGATGAATTTGGGAAAACTGAGAGAGGTTTTTGTCCAAAACATGCCAAGGAAGAAAAATTTCCTTCACTTTTTACACAGGTGTCATGGTTTTAGAGAAATGTCAAAAATATCGTTGCCTCAGGAGAATCGAATGCACCTCTGAAGTGACCTTGGGAAAATCAAGTTTTCTCCTAGTTTGGTTGGCCAAATGACTTTCTTGATGAGTCTAATGATAACTAGACACAAATAGATTTCCAATGAGCTATCATGAGCTCAATTTGGGGTTGAGGAAGACATTCAAAAGTTGACTGCAACAGTACTCTGCCTTGAGGCAGCCTCATTTGGCACATTTTGACCAGTCATGGGATATTTGATTTTTGACAAGGCAAATTAACTCCAAATTGAAACATTCTAGTTGATTTGGAAAGTATACTCAAATACCTTTCCAACGAGCTATCCTGCGCCCAATTTGGACACTGGGAAGGCCTCCAAAAAGCATCTGAAAGTCGCGCTACGCGTAGGGCTCAGGCGCGCTACGTGTCAGGGTTTTGGCTCAACGCGTAGCGCGCCGCGCGCTACCCTTAAGTTGGGGAGGTCCATTTCACAAAAAATCAGCATTTTTGGATTTTTCATGACAAAATACACTTGCTCAGCCACTGCCAAGAAGTTTCATGGAGATTTGAGCCCCCAAAAGGTCAAAAAACAAGCAAAAAATGACCTTCTGCCACTTTTTGGACACACAGGAAGCAGTCTTGGGAGATTGCAATTTTGGAGGGGCAAATTGCCACAAAATTGAGAAATTCCACTTGTTCTGGAGAGTAGACATCTAGACCTTTCCAACAAGCCCACTTGTGCCTCATTTGGATGCCGGGAAGTGCCCCAAAAGTGGGCTCAAAGGAGCGCTACGCGTTGAGAAATGGCGCGCTACGCATCAGGACATTTTCTCTATTTTTCATCTTCAGCTCAGGAAAACGCAGCATTGACTAGTTTTGACTTTTTGGTGGGATTTTTCATCCTCTTTGATGTAATTGATGTAATTTCATGTTGACATGACACTTTTTTTACCTATTCTAGAAGATTCATTCATAAAATGGCAAAAAATTAATGAATGAATTGGTTTCCTAGCTTATAGAGGCAAGTTGTTTTGATTGCCTAGATTGTAGTGCTCAGTTTAGAATTGGTTGAAACAGCTCCTAGGATGATGAGCTCAACCCCTAGAGGCAAGGGAATGGGTTGGCATGGTCTATATTATGTATTTTCTAAATCATTTTCATGGTTGGAGAGGTTGGACTCTTGAGGGATAAGCTTAGACTGTATTACTCTTTGTATCTCTGCAATTTTGGCAAAGGAAGGACCAGGGTTTTGCAGCACTATTTGGGATTCCTGTGGTGATTTGTGTTGATGGTGTGTTTCTCTCATGTACTTGTAAGTTTGTTATGTGTATCATTTTCCTACTCTTATCTTCTGCAAATTAAGTAAATGAAGTGTTAAGGTAGAATTCATGGTTTCTATGCTCTGCCTTTAAGTTTGCTTAATATCTATGTTTTCATCTGTTTAAGGAGAACTCTCGATGGTTTCTTGCTCTCCTTAGCTCCTCACCAGTCATATCTATCCATTCACTTATTTCAAAGGCATCAAGACAATCTCCTACCTTGCCCCAAAAAGACCTCTGCAAAAACTGTGTCTCATCCCCGCACCCAAAATTGCCGTGCTCAGTTTTCCAACAAAACCTTAAAAAATTTAAAATCAAATTTTCCCTATCAGTTTACTAGCCTAAAATCAGTGTTCTTTATTGGTCATCTCAGCCCTTTGAAGACCTTTTGCCGAGATAGACCCGGAGAGAGCCCTCTCCTGTCCCCGTAGGGCTAGCTACGAGGCTAAGTGGTTTGATGTTGCCTTGAGTTTCACCTTCCTCAGCCTGAGGCAAATTCGAGCGCTAACACTTTCCTTCCTAGGTAATCCTCTGCTTAGGAACTACAATGGAAGGACCTGCCTCTTTACCCAATGCATGTGACCAAGAGGCATTGTAGCAATTGTTAATCTTCTCTTCCTCTTGTATGGAGTAAGTCTCATACGGCCACGCAAAGTGCAACTTATCACAATGTCTCTTAAAAAATCCTTTGGGATCGTATCGATGAAATCTCATCGTGTCTAACTTAAGGCTCTCAAGTTCTTTCACTTTAGCTTTTGTGGCTTTCAAGCTCTTGATCTCATATGATCCCACCTGCAAAGGAAAGGAAGGCCAGGGTGCCTTCTTCTTTCTCTGCAGTACTGAAGATAGACCTATGACAAGATGGTAGGTAACCTCTTTCATGACCACTTTATCTATAGCATAAATTGGCAAGAGATTAGGTGGTTTCTCACAGCCAAACACTCTGTTGTGTATACCATCTAGAGAGCCAAACAAATCTGCGACCTTTCCCATTGCTTCATTACCTCATGGGACATGCAAGGGGCCTCTTCTTCAAATATCATCTAATATAATACCTTGAAGAAGGTCTGTCATATACTCGGTAGCTACATTTGGCCAACAATTTGTAATAGATGTGGATAGGGGGATGTTTAGGTGTCCATTTCCATTCCAGACCAGGGAACTCATTACGAGCACATATTCCATCTAGTAGGTAGACATACATGTAAAATTGTTGTTGCTTGCCTTGTAGTGTGTTTTCACCTTGTACATGTTAATTGACAGTTGTTGAGACAATAGATGAGACCAATTGAATATCCTCCCTTCTATGACAATTAGATATAGCATGTAGATCCATCCTTCTAGGAAGGATCCAATATTCCTATGTCCATAGACTCGACAACACATAACTATCAAGTACTGATATATTGTTCTGAGGGACTTGGTTTTGTAAGTATTATTAGGTTTCTGGTGAAATTTTATCGGTTCCTTCCACCATGACTTGACCACCTCCTTAGTGTTCAGATAGCTTGAAGTTGCATAGAATTGTGAATCTAGGTGTTGCTCAGGCTTGGGAAAATTGTAGATCAAGTGAATGTCATGTGGTCGATAGGAGGCAAGTTATTTCTTATTAACATTGTTCATTGTCACGCTCTTAGTATCCAAATGTTGTAAAATCTATCTAATAACGTAACAACCTTGGTTAAAAATCCATGTAAAAATATATAAGACCACGGTCATGAGACATGTATTCCAAGCTGAATGGTGGGCAAAACATCCTAGCGGGTGTTCGTTTCAGTTATTATGGCTAAAGGAAATTGGCAAAGGCAATGGCAAAGGCTTTGGAAAGGCAACATGGCATTTAGGCATTTTATTTGTGAAATAAAGGAAATTAGGGTAAAAGGAAGGTGAAAGGTGACAGGTTGCATCTGAGGAGGAAAATAAAAAAAAATAGAGGCCTCATTAATAAAAATCCTTATGAGGATCAGTGGGCAGGCTTGCTCAGTGTAACTTTTGTCATTTCAATTTTGGAGCTCTCTCTCTATTCTCTCCCTCTCATACTCTTGGACACTTAGAGTTTTCTTGGAGCACTCTTGGAGAGTGTGGCATACTTGGAGTTTTGGAGCAAGAAGGAAAAGGAAGAGTAGGAAAGCGCAAGAGGACATTGGGATCAACAACTACAACGAGTTTTGCTTGCAGGTACTGAGTTGCATGTATGTTTTCCTCACTAGTTTTGGCATGCATGGCATATGCATGTGGTTTATTGGTCATGATATGTCATTGGCATGGAGGATTGCCTAGATTGACAATGGATTTGCCTAACCTTTCCATTTCCTGGATAGCCATGGTGTTGTGGGTTCATTTCTTTGTTTTTCTAGTTGGTTCTCATGTTTCCTTTAGCTTGGGTGGAGTTATTAGTTCCTAGAAGCCCTGGTTGGACAAACACTTTGGAAGCCTTGTAACAACTTGGGTTGAGTTATTAGTCCTGGAAGCCTTGGTTGGACAAACACTCTAGAAGCCCTTGGTGGGTTGACTTACTAGTCCTAGAAGCCCTGGTTAGACAAACGCTCTGGAAGCCCGGAGTAAGTTGTGGGTTGAGTTACTACTCCTGGAAGTGGAGTTATTAGTTCCTAGAAGTCCTAGTTGGACAAACGCTTTGGAAGCCCTGTAACAGCTTGATTTGAGTTATTAGTCCTAGAGGCCTTGGTTGGACAAACACTCTGGAATCCCTTGGTGGGTTGAGTTACTAGTCCTGGAAGCTCTAGTTGGACAAACACTCTAGAAACTCAGAGTAAGCTGTGGATTGAGTTACTAGTCCTGGAAGCCTTGGTTGGAACAAACACTTTGGAGCCTTGGAAGCCTTGGGTAGAGACCAATCTGGTGATGGTTGTGATGTCCAACCATGAGGTGGAATCATTGTTTGATGGGTTGAGGTGGTTGGCCTCTGGAAGCCTTGGATGGTTTTGATTGATGTGTTTTATGAGATCCCACATTCATGCTTAGAATATGGCACGGGGGTGACTGGATGAAGAGAGATTTGGCTCAACCATGTTTATGGTCGGGTGGTTCATGGATATCCCACACCAGGTTGATCGTTGCATTATTAATAAGATGTTATTTCTCCTTGTTAATTCATGAGTATTATACTGGTTTATATGGTTGTTGTTTCCTTGGTATTTTTGTTGTTATTATGTTGGTTGTGAATATGTATTATGACAATGCCTATGTATCACTCTCATCATGTTTTTACTTGTAAATGAATGAACAATGTATCTATGGCCTAATGGATGAAACTGCAGCTAATGTGTTGAGGCATCAATGCTTCTTAACGATTCTCAAATGAGTATGAAACCCATATGTTCAGATATCCTGTTTAAACTTGTAGATTACATATTTGTGACGTGTTTGACGAAATGCTTGTCATGGTTAGTAGGGGTCTAGTTAATCCCTTGTTCAAGTAATTGCATTTGTATAATTATTCTATTGTTATCTTTCAATTCTGAAAGTGTCATTTAGTTATGGGAAGTGACCTAGGCTCTGGGCCTGAAAAAGTGGCTCAAATCCTGGAGACACAGGCACAACACTGGGCAGAAAAGTCCCTGGACACATGCATACCCATGTTGTGGGAGCATCTGGAGCCTCCTGGACGCATGTTTGTCCATATCAAGGGAGCGTCTGGGGGTTTAATGGTCTAAAAATTCAGTGGGACCTAGGGGCTGGTTACTTAAATGGTTGGGATGGTTCATAGGAGTCTTGTTGATGATGTGGAAGGTCTGTATGGTGTGTTTTTGTCGGTTCCACTTCCTTAACTGACACATAGGGAGTCGAATCATATCATAGTAACTTCTCGTCACATGTTTACCCCAGTTGGTCAGTTACTTGGGTAGATGTGGGAGGAGGGTGTTATAGAGTGGTATCAGAGCGTGGTTTCGTTCCCTTTGGGTGGTATATGGTTTACGGTCTCTTTGTGTGATATCTGATACCACGTAGTGGTAGCAGAGCATGATTCACCCCTCAGACTGGATGGGCAGCGTGTTTGTCATGCATGCATGTGTTCTTTATGTTTGTGGACAATGTGCTTGTTGCATTTGCATGGTGTTGATCATGGTGATAGTGATGTCGCCATGTGAAAGTCGATCATGTTGTTGTTGGGATGTGTTTGTGATTAATGCATATGCATTTGTTATGCATGCATTGTCATGGTTATGGTTATGCATGTATGGTAGGTCAGACATGCATTGTGAGGTCATTGTATGCAATTAGGTCATCATGATGATATTGGTATGTTATGATGCTAATGTGTTGGCTGAGATAGAGCAGGAGATGCAAATCATCAGAATGAGGTTGTGACATTAGACTTTGGGGTAAGAGAAGATCGTCATATAGGTATTGTATGTTTGGCATGCAGGTATGTTAGTTAATGGATTGTTATATGCATTAAGGTTATATACATGTTTGTCATTTTATTGTTGTGTGGTTACATACATGATAGATGCCAGTTGATTAGTGTAATCATATGCACATGTGTCAGATAGTCATGAATGATAGTAACTTGTGGTTGTATGCATTGCTATTGTTGTTTTAGGTTAGATAACTTGATGATTATGTTATATGTTGTTGATGAGTATGTTATAGGTTAACTTGTTGTTGTTATATGATAGTTAGCTTGATGATTAGGTTATATGTTGTTGATGAGCATGATATATAACTTGTTGTTGTTATATGCTAGTAACTTGATGATTAGGGTTATTACATTAAGATCTTGATGTTATATGTATCATACTAATTTGGATTGGTCTATGCAAATGGTTAGGGTTATGACATTCAAGTATGAGTTAATATGTTGTGATATTATGTCATACTAATCTAGATTGACTATGCAGATGTGATTATTTTGTATGAATGATAATTGTTTATGAGTTTGTAATGTGAACATGTTAGCTATTGACTATTATGGATATCATGACCTTATTTATGTTTGAGTTGATATGTTGTGAAGTTACATCTTGCTAATCTAGCTTGATTGTGCAGACAAGATGGCCTCCCCTGATATACATTAAGGTATGATCTTGCTTATGTCGTCTACTTGGTGTTAGAATGTTTGGTGTCTATTATGTCACCTATTTGTTGTTTGGATGTTTGATTGGTTGCATGATATGAGTTTGTATATATAAGCTTGAACGAAGGAATGATCTTGTTTTGATATGGTTACACTAACATATATGTTTTGAGACAACTGACATGTACTTGAGTGTAATAGGTGACAGTTGTAGCATTATGTCTAATGATTATGAGTTGACTATGGATTATGACATTATTGTTAGTCTTGGTAAAGGTTGATTTAAAAAATTGATAGATATGATTGTCTTGATATTTGGAACATGTGGTTGATATGTGTGAGCAGTTGCAGGGTAACATACTTGGCGTTAGTATGAAAAGGTAATAGTTGATTTGTTTATATAACTATCCATTGGGGGATGTGACAGTACATAGTAAGACTGAGTTGCAATAAAGTAAATGTAAAAGAAAAGAATTGGGTGAGAATTCATTTGGTTATGTTCGAAAACTACAATTCTAAACGAATGAGTGCTTTGCATACAAGAAGTCTTTGTTAGGCCCCTATACTACTAGTGTAACCCCTTATTGTTATTAGTACAACCCCCTTATTATATTGTTGTACCCATGCAGTCCCCATATTGTTATTATTGTGCCCCATAGAAGCCCACTATTGTTATTATTGTGCCCTTGCATTATTATTGTTATGTCGGCTCTGATTATATTATGACCCCTTAGACTCCTATATATAGAAAGGAGGTCTTGTCATTTGTATCATCCAAGAATTATTCATTTGTGTAATGTAAATGAGGTTTCCCCCTCGAAGAGGCTTATTTCTAAGGCATTGATCTATCTTTTCTATCTTTTTGTGAGTTAATTTCATAACATTTGGTATCAAAGCTTTGGATTCTAGGGTTTTGCTACTCCAAACAGGTCATCGTGGAATTTTCGTTATAACGGTTGTTGTTGTTGTTCTTCTTCTTCTTTTTTTTCTTTTTCTTTTTTGCGACATTTCAGAAACTACAAAAAAACCCATTTGAGACGAAATCGTTCTAAACTTTAGGTCCAAATTTCAGAGCTTGTCTCACTATATTTGCGGAGATATGATCTGAGGAATTTAGGGTTTTTGCAAGCTCTGGAATTTCAACTAAAATAGGTCATTGTGGGATTTTCGCTATAACTCTTTCGCTACGAAGTTTCAAAAGCTAAAACAAAAACCCATTTGAGAAGAAATCGGTCTGAACCTCGGTTCTGAATTTCAGATCTTGTCTCTCTATAGTTTCAGAGATATAGTCTGAGGAAGTTAGGGTGTTTGCAGACCCCCGAATTACATTCCAAACAGGTCACCTTGGGAAAATCGTCATAACTGTCTCTCTGAGCATCAGATTGAAATTTCATAAGAAGTTACAGAAAGAGGACAGATTGTAGTTTCTTGTGTATATTTTTCAGATCCAAAGGTCAAAACAATGACACATGGCACTTCATACAAGTTCGCTCTTCTGAAAAGGTATATAATCAGGTCATCTTGGGAGATTGTGCATAACTCTTTCTTGGAGAATCCAATTTTGATCAGACTGGTGGCATTGGAAAGAGGACACAGAGGGCTACTGCAGGTCGCAATTTTAGAACTGGAAGAGCCGAAATTACATAGTTATAGTTGTTTCAAGATCGAGCTCCTAAAATCAAGAAAAGGCAATATGAGGAAGTTTGATGGCAAGGATCCAGTAAATTGGATACTACAGATGGAGCAATATTTTGATCTACATGAGGTGAAACTGTTACAAAAGGTACGTATTGCATCTTCATATTTAGAACCGGATCAATTTTTATGGTATAAAGGGCTTTGTTCTCGTAAACCACTTGTTACATGGTCAATTTTCACAGAGGAAATGATAGCACATTATGAGGATACAAAGAGAAACACCTTCTTTAGCCAATTGATAAATATCAAACAAAAGTGTTCAATCGTAGAGCATATTGAGGACTTTCAAAAATTGAATATAAGGATAAATGATATTCCAGAGAAGCAAAGGATTGATGTCTTCATAGGTACTTTAAAGGATAACATTCAACATGAGGTTCATCTTTGGGACCCTAATTCATTGGAGAAGGCATTCAGGCAGGCAAGAAAAATTGAAAGCGAAATTATGGAAACAAGGAATCCCACCACTCATGACTATAATTATGGAAGTGTTTCTTCTCCTAGCCTTCCACAACCTACAAGGTTTACACCACAACAATTGGAAGAAAAAAGAGAAAAAGGGCTTTGTTACAATTGTGATAGCAAATGCACTAAAGGTCATAAGTGTGTTGAGAAGAAATTATTTTACATAGAGTATGAAGAGGAGGAAGAAAAGGATCAAGAAACATCAAAAGAAGAGGATATATGCCAAGACCCAACCCCAGAGAAAGAAGAAATGAATCCGACCATATCTTGTAAAGCATTGGCAAGAATTACCACTCCTCAAACTCTCAAGATAGAAGGACATATCAAGAAGAAAAAGGTTCAAGAAGTGAAAGATCACATCGATAAAGAAGAAATGAATCCAACCATATCTTGTAATGCATTGGCTGGAATTACCACTCCTCAAACTATCAAGATAGAAGGACATATCAAGAAGAAAAATGTTCAAGAAGTGAAAGATCACATCGAGCATCAAGAAATGAATCCGATCATATCTTGTAAAGCATTAGAAGAAATTACCACTCCTCAAACTCTCTAGATAGAAGGACATATCAAGAAGAAAAAGGTTCAAGCATTGAAAGATCACATCGAGCATCAACAACAAGTTCTCCAACTTTTAAAGGATAACGCCACTTTGGTGCAGAATCGAATGAAAAACAGGTAGATCAACATCACAGTGAATTTTTTTTTGATGTAGATGATTGGGCATTTTTACAGCTACATCTCAATCAAGCTATTTATGAGAAGGAAATGTTGGCAATACTACATGCACTTAAGAAATGGCAACCTTACCCAATGGGAAGACACTTCAAGGTAAAAATGGATCATGATAGTCTTAAATACTGTTTAGAACAACTATTATCTTTAGAAGAACAGAAAAAATGGGTCACAAATATGTTGGGTTATGAATTTGACATCATCTACAGAAAAGGGAAGAAATTTTTTGTTGCAAATGCACTCTCAAGAAAGGATGAGGATGTGGAAGCATTGTTTTATGCTATTTCTATTATCCAACCAGATTGGATAAATGAAGCAAGGGATGAAAGGAAGAAGGACAAAGAAGTGTGGCCACTCATTCAAAAGTTGCAGAATATCCCAATTCAAACAATATTACTAGAACTTGAAGAGGAAGGAAAAATCATATTAGAACCTGGAGCAGTCATAGAAACAAGAACCCGACAGCTACGAAATCGATCAATTTTAGAGTATCTCATCAAGTGGAAGAACTTACCCGCTAAAGATTCCACATGGGAGGACAAGAATTTTATACAAGAAGCATCAAGAACTACTCAAGCGTTGAGGACAACTCTTTTTGAAGGAGAGGGGCATGTTAGGCCCCTATACTACTAATGTAACCCCTTATTGTTATTAGTACAACCCCCTTATTATATTGTTGTACCCATGCAGTCCCCATATTGTTATTATTGTGCCCTTAGATTATTATTGTTATGTCGGCTTTGATTATATTATGACCCCTTAGACTCCTATATATAGAAAGGAGGTCTTGTCATTTGTATCATCCAAGAATTTTTCATTTGTGTAATGTAAAGGAGGTTGCCCCCTCGAAGAGGCTTATTTCTAAGGCATTGATCTATCTTTTCTATCTTTTTGTGAGATGGTTTCAGAACAGTCTTCTTAACACTAATTTCTCTGAAATTACGGGGATATGTGCTATATTCATGGACATGTGTTTGATTGGTATAACAATCGATGTTTAATTATAGCTAGATCTATCAAGGTAATTGGATTCCCTCGTAGATGTGTTCAGCTACAAGGCAACGTGCTTGGCATAACAAGGTAATCTAATTGGTATTTATTTATACACTGACAATTATGTGTTTATGGCAGTGTAATGTAGGGATTGAATGGAAAAATGCTTCCATGAAATCTTGAACAAGGCTTAGGTTGAGATTTCCCTTGGAAGAACTGGGAACCACAGGGTTTGAGTCATGGTGTCTGTTCTCAGTCTTGTGCTTTTGGTATTTTGTGATTTTTTGTGCTTAATTACGATTTTGGTTACGTCTTGTGCATGTCCATGCCACTTTGTTTGTGGTGTCATGTTGTTGATGGTTTTCCAAGGTTTTCTTTTTGTTTGCTTCTTGGTCTTGCCTTTTAATTTTTGAGTCTTGGGAATTGGGAAAAGAGGAAAGTTAGTGGAGCTCGGGGATAGTTGAATGAAATCCAACAGACAATGTAAGACTCAGATGAAGTCGGTGCATGTATAAGGGCAGTTGAAGGCAAGAGTATGACAACTTGTTGGACTACTTGGGCCCATGGGTGTAAATGGAAAAGGTAATTAAGAAAGGTGAAGTAAATGGATCTAAGGCATCAGATGCCTTGGCTATGTTGGGAACAATTTTTCTCAATGTTGTGCATGGTGTGCATAGATAAAGGGAGTTCCCTTAACCTTGACCTTATGTTATCTGATAATTATATTATGATAATGATTATGCTGATATTTATATACGTATGTATGTGTGCATGTATGTCGTTGTCTGACAAGATCATGATTTTTTTATGCTATTTATGTATATGTATCTATGTATCTATGTCATTGTCTGATAGGGTTGTCAAGGATCATTCTTGTGGAGGAATGATTGCTTATGCATACAATATCAATTCATATCCACATGATACTAACCTCATATATTTGTCATGACTACTCTTCCCACTTGATTTCTCGTAAACCAGGAACCTCTTCATGCCATTCAACTGCATAAAGCAATCATGATCACAACATAATTACTAGATCTCAAGGTCAAGGTTAAGAGAACTTCCTTTATTCATGCACAACATTGAGAACAATAGTTCCCAAGATAGCCAAGGAATCTGAAACCTCAAATCCATTTACTTTACCCTTTATGTTACCTTTCTCATGATTGTCCTATCACTATCCATTTACCTCAATGGACCCAACCAATCCAACTAGTTGTCATATGCTTGCCTTCAACTACCCTTATACATGCACTGAGCTTCATCCAAGCCTTACATCACTTGTTGGGTACCACACAACTCTCCCCGAACTCCATTAACTTTCCTCTTTCCCAAACCAATTCCCAAGACTCAAAACATAAAGGCAAGACAAGAAACAAACAAGAAGAAAACCATGAAAATCAATAACAATACGACACCACAAACAAAGTGGCAAGGCCTTGCACTAGACATAACAAAGATGCAATCAAGTGCAACCAAATCACAAATATCGAAAGCATGGAACTAGCAACAAACACCACGACTCCATCCCCATGGTTCCTAGTGCCTCCAAGTGAAAGCTCAACCTGAGCCATATTTAAGCTTTCATGGAAATCTCCTTTGTCATGCAATCCCCTACATCATACTACCATAAACACATAATTATCAGTGAATAAGTAAACATAACAACATACTAGTTACCTTATCTTGTCATACTAATGCCAAACATGTTACCCTGCAACTACTCACACATGTCAACCACATGTTCCAAATATGAAGGCAATCATATCTATCAATTTGAAATCAACCTTTACCAAGACTAACAATCATGTCATAATCCATAGTCAACTCATAGTCATTAGACATAATGCTACAATTGTCACCTATTACACTCAAGTACATGTCATTTATCTCAACACATATGTGTGAATAAAACCATTTTAAAACGATATCATTTCTTGCTGCAATCTTATAGACACATACTCATATCACATGATTAATCAAACATTCAACAACATATAGACAACATAATAGACACCAACACTCAAACACCAAATAGACGACATAATAAAAAATTCAAGCACAAAGTAGACAACATAAGCAAGCTCATACCTTAATGTATCTCAGGGGAGGCTATCTTGTCTACACAATCAATCTAGTTAGAATGATATAGCTACACAACACATCAACTCAAACACAAATAGGATCATGATATCTATAACAGTAACTAACTAACATGTTCACATCATAATCTCATTAAAATTTGTCGTTCATGCATAACAATTACATATGTACGATCAGTCTAGAATATTACAACACAATGTCACAAATAAGTCGACTCATACCTTAATGTCATAACCCTAGCCATCTGCATAGGCCAATCCAATTTAGCATAATACATATAATATCAAGATATTAATTCTATAACCCTAATCATCAAGTTAGCTAACATAAGATAACAACAACAATGAATACCACCACATGTTATTATCATTCATGACTATCTGACACATGCGTATATGACTACACTAATCAACTAGCATTTATCATATTTGTAACCATAATAATAATAGAATTACAAACATATAAGTAACCCTAATGCCTACAACAACCATGAATCACATAGCCCCAAGGGATAGCTCAATTGGTCGATTTCCCGTTGCTAAGTACCTTGCCATATGGGAGGTCACGGGGTCAAATCTCCTCGGCGCCCTTGGGGTTATGCATGACTAGATAAGTCGATGGGTAGATGCCTTTGGGTGGATCTGCCTGGATTTTTACTCGTGGATGTAGCGGTCACTTAGTGATCGTGAACCACAGTGGAAAAAAACAACCATGAATCACATACCTGCATGTCAAACATACAAACTTGTATGACGATCTGCTCTTACCCCAAAGTCTAGTGCTACAACCTCACTCTAATAGTTTTCATTTCCTGCTTTACCTCATTCAACACATTAGCATCATAACATACCAATAACATCATGATGACCTAATTGCATATAATGACCTCACAATGCATGTTTGACCTACCATACATGCATAACCATAACCATGACAATGCATGCATAACAACATATACACTGACATGCATAACAAATGCATATACAACCGACATGCATTCATGACAAACACATCCCAACAACAACATCATCAACTCCTACATGGAAACACAATTGTAACAATGACCACTACCATGCATACATAACAAGCACATATACAACCTACATGCATGCATGACAAACACATTCTGCCCATCCAATCCAAGGGTTGAACCATGCTCTGATACCACTTTGTGGTATCAGATATCACACAAAGAGAACAAAAACCAGACACCACCTAAAAAGAATGAAACCCGTTTTAATACCACTCTATGGTATCAGATAACACCCAAAGAGAAAATAACCCAAACATTCCTCAAAGAGAACGGAACCCGCTCTGAGACCACTATGTGGTATCATATATGACCCAAAGAGAGCACAACCCACTCTGATACCACCCTGTAATGACGCCTCCCCTCATATCTACCCACTTTCACCGGCTTACCTGGGGTAAACATGAGATGAGGGGCTACTATGACAAGACTCGACCTCCTAGGTGACCTTAAGGAAGTGGAATCGACATAAACCCACAATGCATACCTTCTATGCTTGCTACATGATTCCTAGAAGCCTTCCTAGTCATCCCCATGACCAGTTCCTGGGTCCCACTGAGTTTTTTAGACCATTAAACCCCTAGACGCTCCCTTGATATGGACAAGGGTGCATCTGGAAGGCTCTAGTCGCTCCCACAACAAGACATGGGTGTGTATGGGGACTTTTCTCCTTAGTCTTGTGCCTGCGACTCCAAGATGTGTGCCACTTTTCGAGCCCAAAACCTAGGTCATTGCCCAAAAACCCCTGTAGCTTTCAGAATCCATAATTTACATGACAACAAGGCTTACAAGCCAAAAACTGGCTCTAGGACTAGGCCTGACCATCCCCAATTGGGACTGAAATTCTATCAAACACTTGGCATCAATGCAATCTATAGGACATGAATACAAGACAGAGAATAAATGACTGATAACTCATACAAGACTTGATAATAAGGATTACCACCCTCTTTATTTAACTGTTTTGACATCAATTAGGTCTTTAATCCATTATCCTTTCAATTACAAGTAAATACATGGAATAACCATGACTATAACTAGTCACATAACCATGCTTATAACCAACATTAAACCATGTAAATAACAATGAGATAACAACCATTAAGGCCACATAATAACAAGTACAAAAGCAAGAGAACTTAGCTTTTATTAAACATAGGCAAGATTCAACCAAGTTCGGGACTTCCATGTACCACTCAACCATAGACATGGCTGAACCAAATCTTTCTTTCAGCCAGTCACCCTCGTGCCATATTCCAAGCATGAATGTGGGATCTCATGGATAAACCAATCCAAAAAAAACCAAGGGAATCTAGAGGTTAAACCACCTCCACCCTCACCAAACCGTGATCTCACCAAAATTGACACTGAGATCACAAAACCAAACCGAGCTTGGAATGCCTCCGGAATCCATCACTATCCTTGAGGAATTTTCCATCTCCTTGTCTCTCAGGCTTTACCGCAATCCACACCGGATCATTAGGCCCTAAACCGAGACTCCACCCTTAGGATTTACCATGTATCCCGCCAAAACCAGTCAAGGGATTCCTAGGCCTTTGGGAATTTTCCTGAGACCACCTCCGCCTCGAATTCTGAAACCATCTAGCAATTCCAAAGCTTAAAAATGAGAAATAATCCCATCACACCATGGTTATCCGGAAAAAGGCAAGGTAAGGCTGAAAACCATTGTCATAACTCAATAAGACCATGCCATCGACAACCAGAACCAAATACCAACATGCAAAGCCATGCATGTCAAAACCAGCTAGGAAATCACACATGCAATATGTTACTTGCAAGTATTCCTGTTGAAGCTGCTTGATCATGCTCTTCCTTGCTTGATCTTTGCTTTCCTTTCTTTTCCTTGTCCTTCCTTTGCTTGATTTTCCCTTCCTTGCTCCACAGTTAGAATGCTCCAAGAAAACTCTATGTGTCCAGGAGTGTGTGAGAGAGAGAGGATAATGAGAGAGCTCCAAAATTGAACTAACAAAAGGTTTGAGCAAAAAACTTTCCAACTGATCCTCATAAGCCTTTTTATTAATGACGCCTATATTTTCTTCAATTTCCATTATTTTTCTTCATTTCCCTCCTCACATGCAACTTGTGTGTGACCTTTCACCTTCCTTTTCTCTTAATTTCATTTATTTCCATAAATAAAATGCCAATTAATGCTTGGAATATGTGTTCCATGACCTTGGTCATATATTTTTTACATGGATTTTTAACGAGGGTTGTTACAATTTTTATTTATTTATTTAACATTCTTTGCCTTAAACTCTACTAAAATTTGATGCATATGGTCCTACCTGGTTGTGAAGTCAATGACTAGTTTTTTGCCTTTGGTTCTTGAAGCTATTCAACTTATACATAATGATATTATGTGAGAATTATTTTCATATATTGACAACTATAGGTTAATTAATGATAAGTTGTCATGTCACTAGCCTTTGGGGTTTTAGCTAACAAAATTGGGCCTTCAACTTAAAATACCAATAACTTTCAAACCATAAAGAACTGTGTGGGGTACCACATATCATCGAAAATATATTTTGGAGGAGAATCTAACCAGATTGATTAGGGTACAAGAAACCACAAATTTCAATGCCAAAATTTCTGACAAAGATCATGGTAACTTCTCATGCTGCTTGGGTTGACATCAATGACAACCACCTATCAACAATATCCCCCTTTGGCATTGATGGCAACACAAGTACTTCCCTTGTGATCATAACTCCCCTTGGACATTGTGTTTCTAACTTTCCTAATGCTTTCTCTCACCCTTTGACATAACTCCCCTCGACAACCTGCCTTCCTAGTAGACCTATAACCTGCCTCAACTCCCCCTATCTACTGGATGAGATAAAAGAACAATCTAACGAGGATATGGGAGAATCCCAAGTTTTTGGTGAAGATACTCAATGGCCTCACTCAGTAAAGGTTTGGTAAAGATTTCAACGATTTGTTCTTTTACGCTTGATTGAAAGGTGTTTCGTTTTTTAATGCATCACAAGATTCTTGAAGATATTGATGGCGTTGGTGTTATCTTAGAGTATAAAAATGGGCTCATCAAACTTCACTTGAAGATCATGCAAGGTTTGTTTCATCCATAACACCTGGGTTCAACATGCTACTGCTGCTATGTATTATGCTTCTACTGTGGACAAGGAGATTAAAAATTGCTTCTTGCTCAAACCACTAAATAAGACAACCACCTAGATAGAAGGCTGCTCCACTAATGTTACCTGTAAGTATTCTTGCTGAAGCTACTTGATCATGTTCTTCCTTGCTTGATCTTTGCTTTCCTTTCTTTTCCTTGTCCTTCCTTTTCTTAATTTCCCCTTCCTTGCTCCACATCTAGAATGCTCCAAGAAAACTCTGTGTGTCCAAGAGTGTGAGAGAGAGAGGATAATGAGAGAGCTCCAAAACTGAACTAACAAAAGGTTTGAGCAAAAATCTTGCGAACGGATCCTCATAAGCCTTTTTATTAATGGTGCCTCTATTTTCTTCAATTTCCATTATTTTCCTTCATTTCCCTCCTCACATGCAACTTGTGACCTTCACCTTCTTTTTCTCTTAATTTCCTTTATTTTCATAAATAAAATGCCAATTAATGCTTGGAATACGTGTTCCATGACCTTGGTCATATATTTTTTACATGGATTTTTAACTAGGTTTGTTACAATTTTTTATTTTTTTATTTTTTTAACATGCTTTGCCTTAAACTCTGCTAAATTTTGATGCATATGGTCCTACCTGGTTGTGAAGTCAATTACTGTTTTTTTGCCTTTGGTTCTTGAAGTTATTCAACTTATACACAATGATATTATGGTGAGAATTATTTTCATATATTGACAATTGTAGGTGAATTAATGATAAGTTGTCATGTCACTACCCTTTGGGGTTTTAGCTCACAAAATTGGGTCTACAAATTAAAATACCAATAAATTTCAAACTGTAAAGAACTGTGTGGGGTACCACATATCATCGAAAATATATTTTTGAGGAGAATCTAACTAGATTGATTAGGGTACAAGAAACCAAAAATTTCAATGCCAAATTTTCCGACAAAGTTCATGGTAACTTCTCACGCTGCTTGGGTTGACATCAATGAAAACCACCTATCAACAATCTCCCCCTTTGGCATTGATGGCAACACAAGTACTCCCCCTGTGATCATAACTCCCCTCGAACATTATGTTTCTAACTTTCCTAACACTTTCTCTCCCCCTTTGACATCAATGTCAAAGGGTAACTCCCCTTGACAACCTGCCCTTTCTAGTAGACCTATAACTTGCCTCAACTCCCCCTATCTACTGGATGAGATAAAAGAAAAATCTAACAAGGATATGGGAGAATCCCAATTTTTTGGTGAAGATACTCAAGGGCCTCACTCAGTAAAGGTTTGGTAAAGATTTCAGCAATTTGTTCTTTTATGCTTGATCATTATTTTCATATATTTACAATTGTAGGTGAATTAATGATAAGTTGTCATGTCACTACCCTTTGGGGTTTTAGCTCACAAAATTGGGTCTTCAAATTAAAATACCAATAAATTTCAAACTGTAAAGAACTGTGTGGGGTACCACATATCATCGAAAATATATTTTTCAGGAGAATCTAACTAGATTGATTAGGGTACAAGAAACCAAAAATTTCAATGCCAAATTTTCCAACAAAGTTCATGGTAACTTCTCATGCTGCTTGGGTTGACATCAATGAAAACCACCTATCAACAATCTCCCCCTTTGGCATTGATGGCAACACAAGTACTCCCCCTGTGATCATAACTCCCCTTGAACATTATGTTTCTAACTTTCCTAACACTTTCTCTCCCCCTTTGACATCAATGTCAAAGGGTAACTCCCCTTGACAACCTGCCCTTTCTAGTAGACCTATAACTTGCCTCAACTCCCCCTATCTACTGGATGAGATAAAAGAACAATCTAACAAGGATACGGGAGAATCCCAATTTTTTGGTGAAGATACTCAAGGGCCTCACTCAGTAAAGGTTTGGTAAAGATTTCAGCAATTTGTTCTTTTATGCTTGATCAAAATGTGTTTCATTTTTTAATGCATCACGAGATTCTTGGAGACATTGATGGCGTTGGTGTTATCTCAAAATATCAAAATGGGCTCATTAAACTTCACTTGAAGATCGTGCAAGGTTTGTTTCATCCATAACACCTCGGTTCAACATGCTACTACTGCTATGTATTATGCTTCTATCGTGGACAAGGAGATTGAAAATTGCTTCTTGCTCAACCACTAAATAAGAAAACCACCTAGATAGAAGGCTACTCCACTAATACTTCTTATGATCATGAACACTTCCTGCCCAATCAACCTCTGTATAAGTGACAATGGTCAACTAATTTCCTTTAGGATACCATAATCCAAATTTTTTTGTTCCCTTGAGATATTGAAAGATCCTTTTCACTGCAATGACATGAGATTCTTTTGGTGTTGTTGTCTGACTACCTGCATTACATTTGGCTTGGAAGCTATTACATATCGAAGGCTACCAATTAGAGATCTATACATTCTCTGATCTGCATCTTTGGATGAATCATCGATGCTCAACTTGCAACCTGTTGGATTCAAAATGCTTTTTCTTAATGCTTGCTTGCTTGAACTGTTACTATTGATTCTAACTATCAATATGGATTAACCTTGCCTACCACTGAAACTGTCCATAATATTTCTTTATGTGAACCTATTGATGATTGATTTTCAAATGTGCCACTGCTGCCGCTTAGGCTCCCCCTCTTCAATATTTAGGGAGTCATCATGCTGGATTCTTCCAAATAATGTACCACCCAGCACTTTGGCTGGATCATCCTGAACCTTTTCATTGTCTAATGTACTTGTTGCTACCTTAAGATCTTTTTCCTTTTTAAAGCTTGAAAGCATTACTATTGAAACTTTCTTATTTTCTTCATCTTGTTGCATTTGTTGTCCTTTTCTATACTTGATGTTAGGGTTGTCTTGCATGGAAGATTCCATACTATACCTGCAACTATAGTTATGTGCCCATACTTATGGCATTTGTAACATTCATATGGTGTAAACTTCCTATTGTCAAAGTCATGGTGAAACCTGTCTTGTGATCTCGCAAACATACTTCTACTTCTAGGGTTTTGATTCCATTGATAATATATTTGATAATTGTACCTGTTATAAGTTTGACAATCTCTAGATATATGTCCAAAGTTATCACATGAAAAACAATAACCATTAGACAAATTCGCGTATCTGAATGAGTTATCTTGTCTAAATGTGTTATGAAACTAGCACAAAAAAAGATATAAAAGATAGATCAACGACTTAAAAATCAGCATCTTTGAGGGGCAACCTCCTTTACATTACACAAATGAACAATTCTTGGATGATACAAATGAAAAGACCTCCTTTCTATATATAGGAGTCTAATGGGTCATAATATAATCAGAGCCGACATAACAATAATAATGTAAGGGCATAACAATAACAATAGTGGGCTTCTATGTGCAGAATAATCACAATATGGGGACTACATGGGCACAACAATATATTAAGGGGGTTTCACTAATAACAATAAGGGATTACACTAGTATAGGGACCTGACATGCCCCTCTCCTTCAAAAAGAGTTGTCCTCAATGCTTGAGTAGTTTTGGATGCTTCTGTATAAAATTCTTGTCCTCCCATGTGGAATCTTCAGCAGGTAAGTTCTTCCATTTGATGACATACTCTGAAATTGATCGATTTCGTAGTTGTCGGGTTCATGTTTCTATGACTGCTTCAGGTTCAAATATGATTTTTCTTCCTCATCAAGTTCTGACAATATTGTTTGAACTTGGATATTCTCGCCTATAACATTATTTAAGCATGAAACATGGAAAACTTGGTGCACTCGGGAAGATGTAGGAAGCTCCAATTTGTATGCCATAGTACCAGTCTTTTGTAACACCTTGTATGGACCATAATACTTTGACAATAATTTATTATCCTTCTTAGCCTGCTTGAGGGACATTTGTTTGTATGGTTGTAGTCATAGAAATACCCAGTCACCTACATCAAACTTCTTTCGCTGCGATGTTGATCTCCCTGTTATTTCATTCTATTCTGCGCCAAACTGAGGTTATCCTTTAAGAGTTTGAGAACTTGTTGTTCATTCTCGATGTGATCTTCCACTACTTGAACCTTAGAATTTTCTTTTAAATATAATGTGATGGATGATGGATGATATCCATAAAGTGCCATAAATGGGGTCATTTTTGTTGCAGTATGGAAGGAAGTGTTATACCACCATTCAGCCAGAGGCAACCACTTGACCCATTATGTTTGTTTATTAGATACAAAGCAACGAAGATATCCTTCCAAACATTTGTTCACTATCTCAGTTTTCCCATGAGATTTAGGATGATAAGATGAGCTATGAGCTAACCCAACACCCAAATATTCCACCTCTTTTACTCCAAAGAAACGTTTGGAGATTTTTGCATATAATTGTTTCTCCTCCAATAGTTTGAGCACCCTGTCAACATGTTGAACATGATCCTTCCAAGACTTGTTGTAGATTAGTACATCATCAAAAAATACTAACACAAATTTTCTAAGGGTGGGTTTGAAAATGGAATTCATCAAACCTTGAAATGTAGAAGATTCACTGGTAAGGCCAAAAGGCATGACCAAAAATTCTTAATGACCCTGATGAGTTTTAAATGTTGTTTTTGGAATGTCTTTAGTCTTCATTCTAATTTGATGATATCCTGAACAAAGATCCAACTTGGTGAAATAAATTGCTCCATGTAATTCATCCAATAATTCATCAATGACAGGAATGGGAAATTTATCTTTAATAGTAAGTTTGTTGAGCTCCCTATAATATGGACACATGCACCATGATCTATCCTTCTTGTGTACCAATACCACTCGAGCAGAGAAAAAACTTTGACTAGGTTGAATTATACCAACCTCTAGCATTTATGCAACCATACGTTCAATTTTACTCTTTTGGGAATATGGATATCTATAAGGCTTAATGTTTTGGGGAACACTTCCTGGAATCAAATGAATATCATGATAATGATCATGAATAGGTGGGAGGCCTTTGGGAGTCTCAAATACCTTGGAATGATTGTCCAAAACGTTTTGGAGATCTGGAGAAATAGATGATTTCGATGTGGGAACCTCTAGTGAACATAATTGTGCAATTACGCCCCGTTGTTCTTTCTTTAAAAGCTTTGTCACGCTGTTAGAGTTGATTATCTTTCCCAGTTTCCCTTCGATACCCCTTAATTCAACTTCCTCTCCTTCCCAAAAAAATTTCAAGAAAAGTTCTTCAAAATTAAAAGCTATTGTACCCAAAGATTGTATCCATTGGACTTCTAGTACAACATCTACACCACCCATTGGAATGGAAAGCATTGGACTATTCAAGACATATTCTCCCATGGATAGCTTGATATTATGGAACTCTCCAGAGAAATTTATGGTTCCTCCATTTGCAACCATTACTTGACACTTTGGTGCTGGATATAGGAAGCAATTCAATTCCTTGGCTATCTTACAATGAATAAAATTATGGGTACTACCCAAATCAATCAACACTATTACCTTTTTCTTCTTGGCATGCCCTTCTCTTCTATAATGAGAGTTTGAGGAGTGGTAATTCCTATCAATGCATTACAAGATATGGTCAGATTCATTTTTTCTTTCTCTGGGATTGGTTCCTGGTGTATATCCTCTTCTTTTGATGTTTCTTGCTCCTTTTCTTGCTCCTCTTCCCCATCTATGTAAATTAATTTCTTCTCAGCACACTTATGACCTTTAGTGTATTTTCTATTACAATTGTAACAAAGCCCTTTTGCTCTTTTTTCTTCCAATTGTTTCGGTGTCAACCTTTTAAGGGGCGAAAGGCTAGGAGCAACAATAGTTCCATCTTTATAGTTATGAGTGGTAGGACTCCTCGTTGCCATAATTTTTATTTCAATTTTTCTTGCCAACCTGTATGCCTTCTCCAATGAATCAGGTTCCCAAAGGCAAACCTCATGTTGGATGTTATCATTTAAAGTCCCTATGAAGACTTCAATCCTATGCTTCTCTGGAATATCATTTACCCTTATATTGAATTTTTGGAAGTCCTCAATGTGCTTTGCCATTGAAACCTTTTGTTTGAGATGTATCAATTGGCTAAAGAAGGTGTTTCTCTTTGTATTCTCATAATGTGCTATCATTTCCTCCGTGAAGATTGACCAGGTGACAATTTGTTTACGAGAACAAATCCCTCTATACCATACAAATTGATTCGGTTCTAAATATAAAGATGCAATACATACCTTTTGTGTGTTTTGCACATTATGTAGATCAAAATATTTCTCCATCTGTAGTATCCATGTTACGGGATCCTTGCCATCAAACTTCCTCATATCTATCTTTGGAATATGTTGGGTCTTCAATCCAACGTTAGATTCTATGAAATCATGATTAACATTACTTTTGTTCTCATCATGAGTTTCCTCTACTACCTTTTCGCCATTAGGAGGCCTTTCTTGTAGCAGCTTTGTCCCACCTTCCTTCAAACCTTCCATGTCTTTCTTCAAATATTCCATGCCTTTCTTCCAATATGCTTCCATACCATCGATATCAGCTTCCATGGCATAGATAAAACTATTTATCTTAGCTTCGATTGCATTCTTCAAATCATCCATCCAATTTTGATTACTAGGTGTTTCTATTTTCTTGATTCGAGTCATTCTTTTTCTTGCTTTTAGGATCTCGATCTTGAATATGTTGTATCTCTGAAATTTCGGATCTCCAAGGTCTGGAATTGCGACATGCGGTAGCCCTCTACATCCTCTTTCTAATGCCATGAGTATGATCGAAATGGATTCTCCAAGAAATAGTTATGCCCAATCTCCCAAGATCACCTAATTATATACTTTTTCAGTAGATCGAACTTGTACGAAGTGCCACGTGTCATTGTTTCAACCTCTGGATCTGAAAACGATACACAAAGAAGTAAAGTCTATCCTTTTTTTGCACCTTCTTACGAAATTTCAATATGATGCTCAGAGAGAAAGTTATGACGATTTTCCCCAAGTCACCTATTTGGGATGTAATTCGGGATCCTACAAAAACCCTAAATGTCTTGGACCATATCTCCGAAAAAAAAAGAGAAACAAGATCTGAAATTCGGGTTTGAGGTTCTCCAAGATTTCAACTCAAATGGGTTTTATTTTAGAGTCTGAACCTTCATAGAAACAAAATTATAGCTAAAATTCCGCGATGACCTGTTTGAGATGGAATTCCGGAGCTTGCAAAATCTCTAACTTCCTCAGATCATATCTCCGAAAATATAGAGAGTCAAGATCTGAAATTCAGACCCGAGGTTGAGATCGATTTTAGATCAAATGGGTTTTTTGTTAGATTTTGAAACTTCATAGAGAAAAAAGGTTATAACAAAACTTCGACGATGACTTGTTTGGAGCAGCGAAACCCTAGAATCCAAAGCTTTGATACCAAATGTTATGAAACCATCTCACAAAAAGATATAAAATATAGATCACTGACTCAAAAATCAGCCTCTTCGAGGGAGGAATCTCGTTTACATTACACAAATGAACAATTTTTGGATGATACAAATGACAAGACCTCCTTTCTATATATAGGAGTCTAATGGGTCATAATATAATAGAGCCGACATAACAATAATAATGTAAGGGCATAACAATAACAATAGTGGGTTTTTATGGGGCACAATAATAAAAATATTGGGACTACATGGGCACAACAATATAATATGGGAGTTGCACTAATAACAATAAGGGGTTACACTAGTAGTATGGGGACCTAAAAAAATGGTCTTTTGTATTCATTCCTTCTTGGAGGAGGAACTGTCTCTTGATTACTTCTCAAAGTTGTGTCAATTTTAATTTTATTTTGTCCTTCATTTTGATTTGGCCTTTGATTTCTCATGGAATCATCCAATGCTCTAAATCTACTCGCAAGGTTATCTTGGACATTTCCCCTTTTTGCTTTGTTTCGTAGAGAGATTATTTTGACTTCTACTTCTTCCCTTGCCTCATTGCTTTTTCTTAACTCGTTCCCGAGTAACTATTCAATTATTTTGGCTTCTTCTAACTTTAATATGAGGTTGATTATTTCTTATTCATTCCTTTTTTTGAGGTTCTTGGCATGTTATTTAATCTCATTCAATTTGGCTTCTAGAGAATTAACATTTTTCCTTTCTACTTTGAGTTCTTTTATATCTTTGACAACTTCGTTTTGGAATTCGATTTCAGTTATTTCTTCTTCTTCGTCAGGTGCTTCATTTTTATTATTCTTATCCATAAATAATAGGCTTTCTTTGTTTTCTTCATTACAACCACTTTCTTCTTTAGATGAGGAACTATCTTCCTTGGAGTAGAAGTTTTTCTTAAACCCTTTCTTCTTACCTTGCTTGTTGAAATTTCTTTGACCCTTATTTCCTTTCATAAATGATTCATTCTTATGAGGGCACTTAGTAGCAAATGACCAATCTCACCACAACAAAAAATCATACTAATGGAAGTTATCCTTTGTAATTACATGTTCCTCTTTTCATTTTCCTTGTAATGTGTGCAAATTCTTCGTTTGAAATTTCTCCTTCTTCTTCCTCTTTGCAACAACTAGATCTAGGTTTGGATACCTGTTTTCCATTCTCAATCTTCTTATATGATTTATATTAAATTAACCCTTCTTCAATCCTCATTTCGTGTGTTGTAATTATCCCATGGAGTTCATCCATACTCAAGTTTCTTAAATATGATCTATCTTCTGAGACATAAACCTTAGGATTCAATCTTATTGGAAGAGTTGTGAGGACTTTCCAAACAATGACCTTTTTGTCAATTGGTTCTTCTAATCCTTCCAAGGAATTTTTTATTTCATCTACACGTTGAAAGTAAGCTGCAATGTTCTCATCTTCTTTCATCCTTATTTGAGGTTTTGCTTCATTGACCTTCGAGTCTACTGCATATATGTTTTGAAGCTTGTCCCATAGTTCCTTGGATCTTTTACAACCAAATACCTTAACATAGACATATTGAGTAAGTCCACGTATAATAAGATCCTTTGCTTTGCCATCATTTACGACATTTTTCTTACTTTGTTGATCTGTTGTTGCTTTATAGCCATGTTCGACTATTTCCCAAACTTCATATCCTTATGCAAGTAAATGAACATGCATCCTTCCACTCCATAGTGCATAGTTATCTCCATTAAATAAAGGAACTATATTCTTGGTGTATCCCTTGGCCTCATTCTAGTTGTTAAACTAGTACTGAAGGAACCAAGCTATGATATCAATTTTTGGAAATACTAAGAGGGTGGGTGGGTGAATCAATATTTCTTAGCAATTAGCACTTTATTGATGTTTTTTAGACAATTATTTAATATTTAGTTATTATAATTATTTAGTAAAAACAGTAAACAATAATGCAAAAGATAGAGATAGTAAGCACAAGATATTTAGGTGGAAAAGCCCATCCGAGTAAAAAACCACTGAACGCTTTTCTAATAAGTTCTTTAATCTCTAGCCCCAATTGAAAAGAAATCTACAACTTCCTAGGACTCTATAAAAACATTATTCTCCAGCACCCACTGGAAGGACACCCCAACACCCTTGTTTTATCAACAGTTAGCTGAAATGTTGACCCAACACCCTAGCGAGCCACAACTCACCGTAGCACCACCCTACCACCTTGAAGTGTTTATAGGCCCCAACCTAAAGGTTTCTTAATTAATCTTCCTAGCAACACCCTGCCTCCTTATAAAGACAAAATAAACAAAATATGTGGACTCCTGTACCAGGGACAATGATCCACGTTACAATGATTTTCAATAAATGACAGACAACACTAGGACCATACCCTTATCTTGATCAACACTGACAATAGAACTGACTCTCCCCAACAATGTCTTTTACAACTCTTAGGAAACTTGACTCTTTGAAAAATATGGGCTCTCCTACCAGGGATAATGACTAGTTATAATTATTTGACTCTTGACTTTATATAATGCTTCTCAATACATAGGAAAATTGTTGATGATGTGATTATGATGGTTACTTTGTCTTCATAGAATGTGCAATCTTACTTGTTATAAATATGCCTTCAAGAGGTGACGATAACGCTTGGTTTATTGTTAGTTGAATACCTAGTACTCTAGAATCTTCGTTCACCTGCAAATAAAAGTTCCCAAGATGATACCCAATACCCAAAGATAAAACAAAATTAGTCATTTTATGAAACTTACCCTTGCCTGCCATACACTTGTTAGTCCAAAAACAATAAATATGCAAGGCTTATAAATTACATGATAATGATAAGTACTTGAAGTAAGTGGATACCTTGTACTGCTCTTATGATATCTCTTAACTTGTCTACCAAATTTACAATCAACCTAGGACTGGACTGACTGTCAACTTGACAGACCTAAAGGATACTTTACTTGCTACCTAGACCTAACAACAAACCAAAGAAAACTACACAAGAATCTCAATCAAGAACTAACTATGATAGTCTACCCTAATCAATGTGACAAACTTTGACATAATTATGTCACAGTCTTCAATGCAAGGTGTGCGTGACAAAATTTAATGCAAGTTGTATGACAAAATTTAATGCAAGATGTGTGTGACAAACTTTAATGCAAGGTGTGCGATCAATTGATCATAAATGCATGACACACACACAAAACCTAGACAACATGAACTACTCATTGTAGTGGAATGCTCTAAGTCTTACCCAAGAGCCTTAGAAACATATGCTTATGTACACAATAGTCCTAATGCATATCCCCACAAGATTTAATACACATGCAAAAAGAATATGGCACAAGACTAATTTATACTACAAGCTTAATTACAACAAGACCTATAGACCAAACCTAGCATTGGATGTGTGTTATATTCTTTCCATGACTGCCCCATGTGTGGGGTGGGGTTAGAGGGGGGTGCTAGCCCCCATTGTACGTTATGTGGTGCCCCAATAATTTTTTTTGGACCCTATATTAGGTGGGCGGACCTACCTATGGTTTTGTGCATGGATTTTGCACATGGTTTTGGGCATGATGGTTTTCTGTCCATGTTATTTTGTAGATCCGGTCAAGAGAACTACAATTATGTTGTAATACAGGGTTAATGGATTGTGGTTTGTGGATGCTTCAACATGTATATATATATATATATATATATATATATATATAGATATATATTATAACATTGAAAGGAATATAATGAAAATCAATCTGGTTGTCCCAGTTTTAGGATCCGGGGGAAAATCTTTGTGTATATCTGTTTTATGTTTTATGCTCTCGTCATTGTTTATTTTCTATTTTTTAGAATTCGTATGCAGGTAATTTATGTACGGGGTTAAAACCTAAACCTAGAATACAATGCCCTAGCCTTATTGAACTAGACCTTAAAGAAGATAAAAATATACACTTGTTTACACCTCAAACCTCAATAATACTCACAATTTTATGTCTTAATTTAACCTTCTACCTACCTAGCACTTGAATAATGCTAGTGGATGACACCTTTGAGAGCCCAGATGGCCTTCCAACTCATGCTAGCTCCTCATTGGCTATTGATTGGTTCTTTTCAAACATTATGCACAAGACATCACTCAAATGACACAAAATTTTCCTTAAAATTCCATTCGCTACCCTATAATGAATGTTACAACTTGCGGTTAGGTCTTCATGTATTGATTGAGAGCTTGAGTAGCCTTCCAAACACCTTGTTGCCTATAGAATTATTTTAAAAACCCTACAGGTCTTAGTTCATCAAGGTAAGAGCTTTTTCCATGATCATTAGGTAAAGTGAACACAGTTTAGGCCTTCGATGGCCTCTAAACAACTTCATTGCTCCTACTCCATATCTATTGTAGCATACAATGCCCTAAAAGTAGGTTCTATAGGTCTCAGTTAAGGCATACACTAGTTTAGATCTTACTACACGTCATCAAAAACTAATATCCAAACAATGATATAAAACCCTTCCTCGCATTAACACAAATCTTTATAATTAATCTTCAATGAAGCCCGAATTTCATAGGAGACATCCTTCTTTGATTAGACGTCGAACACTTATATTCATTTGTGAGATATATAGTAGTTTTCATAGTGATGGGTGACCATTTAGGATAAGAAGAGTAGAGCTTCAAAAGTTGATTGTTGGAGGATTAGCACGGGTATAAAAAGGTGAACGTTTGAGGAGGATTATGAGGTAGACAAAATAATATTAGTTTAAGCCCTAAACAAACTATTCTAATGAAAAGTTAGATGTTGAAAGCCTTAGGTCAATGTATTATAGTATTTTTAAGAGGGCTCCCTTAATGAATGTTAGAGGAAACTTTAAGATCTTTAATTATTTTGAAATATTTATTTATTTATTTAAAATTATTTGCCTTAAGCTCTCCTAAAATTTGATGCATATGGCCCTAACTGGTTGTGAAGTGAATGATTGCTTTTTTGCCTTTGGTTCTTTAAGTTATTCAACTTATACACTATGAGATTGCGACGAGAATTATTTTCATATATTTACAATTGTAGGTGAATTAATGTTAAGGTGTCATGTCACAACCCTTTGGGGTTTTATCCCACAAAGTCGGGTCTTCAACTTAAAATACCAATAACTTTGAAATTGCAAAGAACTCCCTGTGGTACCACATATCATCGGAAATATATTTTTGAGTAGAATCTAACTAGATTTATTATGGGACAAGAAACCACGAATTTCCATTCCAAATTTACCAACAACGATTAGGGTAGCTCCTGGTGCTGCTTGGGTTGACATCAATGACAAGCACCTACTAATAATATCCCCCTTTGGAATTGATGGAAACACAAATACTCCCCGTGTGATCGTAACTCCACCAAACATTATGTTTCTTACCATCCTAACACTTTCTCTCCTCCTTTGACATCAATGGAAAAGGGTAACTCCCCCTTACAACCTCCCTTTCCTGTAAAACTATAACCTGCCTCAACTCCCACTATCTACTGGACGAGATAAAACAACAATCTAATGAGGATTGTAGAGAATTCCCAAATTTTTGGTGAGGATACCCAAGGGCCTGTTGAAGCCTTGAAAATCGTTGCCTCAACATGGGGGAAAACCACCCGGTCGAGACCTTGGATGGAAACTCCTTTTCCGTTTGGAGTAGTGGCTCCGATTGGGGATAATGGGACTAGTTTCCCAATCTATTAATGCTTATGCTAATGGGGTGATGTATGATGTTTTAAAGTAATGTCTAAGCTAAAAGTAATCTAATCTAAACTAATCAATCACAATGCATTTTATTCTAATTTAAGAACTATCTAATTATAAATATACTTGGGATTAACTTGATGTATGCGATCTACAATAATTTCTGAAAGCAATTGGTAATAAAGATCATTCAATTGCAATTAGAAGTGAATCCGTTTTAACAATAATCGTTTCGTATAAAAAGTTAGCCGAAACGATTGTGAAAGATATATCACATAAAGAGTTATTCATATATTCAACATAAAATAAAGATCATCATCATACAGAAGTGCAATAACGATAATCAAAATTCAGACTTTCATACATAAACAATTCGAAAAGAAATGATTGCTTAATACATAAGTAAAAAGGATTACGAGATAAAAGTACCATTTATAATACGTCCTACTCATGTGTTTCAACAATATTGATCTATCTTCAATCCATTCAACATCATCTAAGAGTACAAAAGTGCAATTTCAGTAGAAGATGCTAAATCGGATAAAAGTAAATCTTGTTCCATATATTTCACCATAACTTCCTCAAAGGGACAGAAGTGCATGCTTTCAAGAGAGTTTCTGATAAAATTCTGGACCCCTCTATAAATGCATGAGAGGGGTTTAAATACTAAAACTATGAAACTAAAAATAGATTATTACAAAATAGTTGAGGAGGTTTAAACAAACTGCCTCAATTTATGCAAAAATAAAATCAAAACGGAAATAAACAAGGTGACTAACTATCCTACATTTGATCCTTCAGATCGCAAATATCCATCATAGGCTTCAACTATGTTGGTTGGCCGACTTCAGCTTTCAACTGTCCAGTGAATACGGCATTGGTCAGTGTTGGCCCCGTTTTCTCAGTGGAAGTGGTTAGGCATCGCAGGGTCATCCATTGGCTATGAGGCTTGACCAAATGTTGCCAATATGCCTCCTAGTCTAACCTGGTCATTTGCCTTATCACTTCTGCCTTTTCTTCCGCTTCCTGTTTCTATTGTTGTTCAAGCTGTTTCGCATTAGGAAGGAAACCTGGAATGGATTCTACCACAAGATTGGCACTATGAAAATTCTCGTTGATATTTTCTATGACACAGTTTGTTGCTACCGTTACATCCACTGTTTCCTTTTCTGCTTCTTTAAGCCGAGAATTCCAGCTTGCAAATAAAATTTCTTTATGCGATTCTTCTAGCTTGGGTAGGTTGGCTTTTCTCCCATCCTCTGTATTTTGCCAGGCGATGAAATCAAAGACTTTTTTAAAGATCTCATCATATTCAAGTCACATTTCTATGACTTGACTTGTTATTTTATCGCTTGTTTCGCAATAGGATTTCCAATGTGAAACCTTCTGGCACAATAATTCTTTCTGATGCATCAGCTGGGAGTTAAGACTGAGTGTTGCGGTAACAATCTGATCAATTTTTGGATCGTATTTATGTACATCAGTTATTGCTTGCCCCTGTGCTTCCTTCTCGGCTAAGCTGGTTCGATGTTCTAGTTGCATCTGTTCAACTGTATCTCTGCTTGCTGGTTGGATTTGACTTATTGTAGTTGTTACTCAAGCGACGTTATTTTATTCTTTTTTTCTCTAAGCAACATTTGGATTTCTATTGCTTCGTCTATGGTCATTGTAGCATAAGCGCCTGCAAACTGCGAGAGTCTAGTGAGGTTAGCGGATGCATCAACAGGTGAGTCCTTCCATAGAACATCCATTGGTTCATTTTCAGGGGTAGTAGCAGCTATAGAGTCCAATTTCCTTTTCTTTCTTTGCCTTTTCACCACGACCTTATGCTATGGGCTATAAAATACATCCAGAGGGGGTATTTCTTCAATTCTCAAAATTATTTTGGAAGTAGGGGTAACAGGGATGTGCTCTACCTCTTGCGTATTTGCAGTTTCTTCCACTGTAATTTCCAGGGTTGTTTTCTGTTGTGGAGTTTGCAACTCTGGCACCTGTTCCTCTACATTGAGACTTTTATTAAAATTGTCCCACTCTTCCTCTAAGTCAATTACCATGGGTTTTATTGGCTGTGTGGAGGTAGTAGGGATTTTAGCCTGCTTGCTAGCTGAAGCTTCTTCAACTATCTTCTATGTAGATTGGGCTGTATCCCTCACTGACTCCATGCTTCTGCTTTTCCCATTTTGCGATGATTGTTGCGATTCCCCGATAGATTTCTCTTGAGATTCTGCTCCAGAATCGGACTTGGAATTTTCTTTGGAGTCACCTTCTATAGTCACACTAGGAGTAGGCTCCCTTATTGGTTCAATCAATAATTGGTCCAATGGGACCGTTGCTAGCCTTCTTTCTCTGTAACTGTAAAATTTTTCCAGGTCTTCATGGTCAAAAAGTAGTTGTGCATATGCTTCACCTCTATGAAAGTGTTCTTTGCAAAAAGATGTCATTAAAAACATCCTCCTCATTACTAAATACTTTTATTTTCACCAGAGTGGTGAAATCCTTGATAGTGCCGAACAGGTCATATTGTCGTCCAGGGAATTTAGGTAATTGCAGAGATAGCATGTTCTCTGCTTCTTTGAACACATGCCCTAGGTCGTGTAATGCAAATTCTCCGCACTGTACAGGGAATGTAGGCCAAATGGTCTTTTTTTATTCTTTCAGTGTCTTGCTTATTCCTCCATCACTAGCTGTTTGATAGGTTATCTCTCTAGCGATTAATTTATTTGGAGCATAGTATGGGAGGACATGGGAGGAGGTGATGCTGCCAAAAACTCTGATATATGTAAATGTTTCCTCCCCGAACCATCTGGCCACCGGGAGGATGTCAACTTTAGCTTCTTGGGAAAACCTGGGGGCATCTCGATTATAAAGCCGCTTGTGAATAGGGAGCATAACTCCATGGAAAATCTTGAAAAAATGTGGTTCAAAACTGGATTCCCACATGTCCTTGTGGTATATGTGAATAGGGAGTGGATTTTGGACAGTCCATTTCCACCCCATGATAGGGAATTTTGAACTAAAACAAATAGCATCCATGACATAGGCGCTCATAAAAAATGGAGGGTAAACCCTCGATGCAACACTTCTTTTCCTTCTATACTCGATAATTGTTTTTGCTAAATTGTCTGACAAAATTTGTGCCCAATTCATTATAGTTGCGTTAACAACTACATCTATTAATTACAACCACTCTGGGGAGAACTTAGTACTATCGGGTTTGCCAAATAGTCTACATAACATAACCACTGCAAAACTATAAGTGGGACAAACAGACGAAGTAGTGTACATACCATTTTTGTCTTTCTTGATTTTCTCTTCATTATTCGACCAGGCACGGGTGCAGTCCACTGGGTCGTCGTTCTCTTTAGCAAACTTCTCTACGAATTGCCTGTTGTAGATGACTTGGGGCTCTGGTAGGTGGTACATAAGCTGTAGGTTGTCCAGGGTAAAAGACCCCATAACCTCTTGGTTCCTTGTCTTGAATTCTCTATTTGAGATGTCGGCTTCATCGATGACCCATTTTACCATATCAGTATAAGGGATTATCTTCGGCCGAGCAGCTATGTGGTGCAAAAATGAGCATGCCGTCTCCAACATGGAAGCGTCTGAGGAATCACGTCCGTCAACTGTAACTTTTGTTTCCATAATCCTCAGCTGTTCTTCCTCCAGTATGTTATACATAGCTTCCCATGTAGAGGTTCCTCCCTCTCTGCTGCATGTGGTATCTGTGAACAAGGGAGTCATCTTTGTCTTCTCAGAGGCGACAACCTTGCCTTTCTTCACCATTGTTCTCAACGCTTTTCTTTGCGGGTTTTTCCTGAAAATGGAGAACAACAGCTATCAGATACACAAAGATGAACGTAAAAATGAAATAATGTAGATAGCTTGTAAAGGTGGTAAAAAGAGTTTTATTTGAACACATGTAAGAAGATATCATATCAAGCTAAATGGATTTTCACACATAAATGCAGTTATTTCCCACTAAATGCCCACTAATGATTCGTTATCCCTTAGCTTTAATGCTCATAAATGTTTGTATCATAAAACAGGACGAAAGCTTCTAGGGTGGCGAGCCATTGTACTGCGATAATACTGATTTTGCGATTTGCGAAGCAATATTGCAATATGTCCCTATTACCTTTCTTATCTCCCACTGTGTTTCTGTGAGATGCAAGATACGAGCCGTCCATTAGTTGTTTCAAAACATAGCTAATTGCTAGGTTTATCCCTTGTAAAAGATCTAACAGACTCAAAACATTTACTCATAATATTTTAAGGTGTGGGTTCGGGTGCTAATCGCATTTCGGAATATTGGCTAGTGGCAAGTACAAGGGGTTTGTTTGAATGCCTAAAATGTGATGCGATAAAGGTCACGATGCTATCGCATCTCGCAAATTTCGCAATATCGTGTTAAAAGTGGGTCCTTTACTAGTGGTGATATGTGATGCGAGACGTAAGCCTAAAAAAGCCTAGGGTCTTCTGTTTGCGTCGGATTTTATGATAAATTCGACCATAGAGTCCTTTGGTGGGTTTTAGACATGTTATATATTAAAAGGTAAGTATTTAGTAGTTCCTTAAAAAGGTTTTGATTGTTATCTTTGCTTTATTCCAAAAAATAAAAGAAATTCCTAAATGCTAAGTCTTGTTTTTTGGATAATTTTTTTTTTTAAGGGTCCCCATTTGTTAACGTAATATTAACTACTATTATTAATAAATGGGGGGTTGTTGAATACCACAACAATTGGCGATTCACTTGGAAGAACCAGTTATCTCTGAGAGTTTTTTGAAATTTCTAAAACTTCCAAAATAAAGATAGTTTTGAAAATAAAACAAATTACATGGAATATATAAGGTAAGTAATACTCCTCTTTTATGAAGAAAACAATCATTTGCCTAACTATCGTTCTTTTGACTATTCTTTTCTTAAAAAAAGTAACTTTTTCTACATCAGTCTTTACTTGTTTTTTTAAAGATAAAAGGAATAAGTCATTCCCCAGATCTGTTTTTGGTTTTCTCTGTTGTCATAGGTAGAGCGTTTGCTGCCAGCAGGTGTTCATAGCCTTGACAAGGTTACTTTTTAACCAGTAATGATCCAGTATCCCACTTAAGTCAGAATGCAAGTTTAAAGATAAGCTCGTAAGTATACTTATTGCTTTCTTTATTTTTCTGAAGTAATTCATTGTTGCTTCAGCCCTTCATCTTTTATTTCTTAAAGGACAATGTCTTGGTTTGGTTACCAACATTGACAATGTCATTCACTTGATTTGTAACTTAACTGAACAAGCTGGCTCGTGATGAGACCCCTTGTCTTTTGATTAATATAATCCTAAGCCATTACCCTGTTTTGATCTGCAGTATTGGTAATGTCAGTTAGTTATAATCTTATGATCATGGTAAGCTGGCTCTTGATGAGACGTCTTATCTGTTAAGTTTTAAGTATATTTTAAAAATGAAAACTAGTTAAGTGGGGAGGATCATTGGCTCCCTAAGAGCTTCTAGACGACAAGTGTAGAGTCTTTTGAAGATGCCTTTCTAGAGAGGAACTTTGTTTTGTTATAGATACTTTTCTAGACTGATGTAAAGGAGCAATTTCTCTCTTAAAGTTAAGTTTCATAAAAAATTAGATAATTAAGGAGGAAGACAGGCAATTTAAGAGCAATCAAACTTAACTATACACTTCATATATGAAGATTACTTTCATAAAATTCTTTACTTATACAAGCGAAAAGTCAAAATAAAAAAGAGACTATCCTCTATAAAACCAAAAGTAAATGCTTTTGAATTGGTATTATTATTTGTAAAGGAAACTTTTAACTAAAGGCAATAATATACAGTGAACAAAAGAGATCATCTTCTATGGAAAGTATTTCTTTACAACATGTCCATTAACGGGTAGAGTCTCTCTCTTACCTGATAAATCTTGTAGCAGAAAAGTCGATGGGCCTAATTGTTCCACAATCTGAAATGGGTCAAGCCACATTTGCTGGAACTTGGTATGTTTACCTTTCTCTTCATGGGCTTTATCCCATTTTAATACTAGGTCTCCTAGTTGAAAAGATTTTTAAGCTACAAAATTTGAATCAAAGGAGGCTTTGACTAAGTGCTGATGATGTGCATGCGTGGTCCTGGCTTTTTCCCTTTCCTCTTCAAGCTTAAGAATTTGTAATTGTCTAACCTGCATAGATGAGGAAGGAGTTTCTCCAATGAATTTAACTAAGGCTAAGGAGGGAATAGCTACGTTTGTTGGTAAGACTAATTCTTTCCCATAGACCAAATTAAAAGGAGAAGTGCCAATGGAGGCTTTATGAGTTATTCAATCTGCCCATAGAGAAAACACTAAAGACTTATGCCAGTTCTTTTGGCCTTGGTCAACAGTTCGTTTAATAATCCTGATGAGATTTTTGTTTGTGGATTTGGCTAATCCATTTCCTTGCGGATAGTAATTGGCCGAATACTTAAGCTTAAAACCTCTTTTAAGAGCAAATTCTGTCATAGCATGGCTTGAAAAATAAGACGCGTTATCAAACATTAAAGCAGATGGTAAGCCAAATCTGGTGATGATAAATTGATCTATAAATTCAATAATATTTTCTGAATTGGCTACCTTGAGTGGAAATTTTTCTACCCATTTGGTGAAATAATCAGTGGCTGTAAGGATGTATCTATGTTTTTTAGAAGAATGAGGAACGATCTCACCTATTACGTCCAATCCCCATTGTTCAAATGGTTGGTCAATGTTGACTGGCTATAATGGTAGTGCGGGTTTTCTTTGTCTTCCAGCAGCTGTTTGACAAATCTTGCATCTCCTTACGTAACTGTGTGCATCTTTGAACAATGTTGGCCAGTAATAGTCGGCATGTAGGATTTTATGTGCTGTAGTATCACCTCCAAAGTGACCACCAGCTGGTCCATCATGCAGTTCCTGCAACACCTTCTCTGCCTCAGATTTTTCAAGACATCTAAGTAAAACAAAATCATAATTTATCCTGAAAAGCACATCGTTGACAATCTGATATTGCCTAGCTTTTAACCTCAAGGCTCTTTTCTTTGTGTAATTTAATTGGGTTGGTGCATATCCATTTTTCAAGTAAAATATGATATCAACATACCTTGATTATGTATCATTGAGGCTTACCTCAAAGAATTGTACATCGTCACCTGAATGTTGCAACTCTGATAGATTCGATGCTCCCGCCAACATCCTGCAAAAACCTTGACCTTTTACAATTTTCACTGGTTTAATTTCTATGTCATATTCTTGCAAGGCAGTTACCCAATTTGCTCTTTTTACTCCTACCTCCCTTTGTATTAAAATATTTCTCACTACTGAGAATGGTACTATGACTTTAGTGTGGGCTTTGAGGAGAAAATGTTTGAAGTGTTTTATAGATTTGAAAACAACAAAAGCCTATTTTTCAACATTTGAGTAATTTAATTCAGCTCCTTGCAAATTGGAGCTAAAGAAAGAGATCAGAGCTTCAGCTTTATCTTGATTTGCTTGTGTCAATATGGCCGCATATGATTTCTTGGAAGTGAAAGTATATAGAATGAAATGATTGGAAAAATTCGGAGTTGCTAGAGATGGGGCGTTTATAATTGCTTGTTTTATCAAGCTAAAAGCTTCATGTTCTGAATGTCCCCATTTAAACAAAGAATTTTTCTTTATCATGGTTTGAAGAGGTAAAACAATTCTTGAGAAGTCAGGGACAAATATTTTAACAAAATTTATTTGATCGAGGAAAGATTACATTGATTTCTTGTTGTGTGGTAAAGGTATTTCATAAATTTCTCTAATTCTGTCAGGGTCAATATGAATTCCTGCTTTAGAGGCAATTAATCCAAGGAGCTTTCCTTCACTTAATGTGAAAAAATACTTTTTGGGGTTCAGAGAAATTCCATACCTTTTGTAGCGTTCAAAATTTTGTTTTAAATCTCTTAGATGATTACTGCGTTTTTTGGAGTATACTGTTATATCATCCAAGTAGATCACCACTGAATTATTTACTAAACCTTTGAAGGCTATATCCATAGCTCTCTGGAAAGTAGCACCAGCATTGATCAGTCCAAATGGCATCTTTTGATAAGCGTAAGTGCCCCACTTTGCTCTGAATGTAGTTTTCAGCTGGTCATCTGGATGTACTAAGATTTGATTATAACTTGAGAATCCATCCAAGAAAGACATTAGCTCAGAGCCTGCTATTGATTGTAAAATCTATTCCATAGGAGGTAATGGGAAATTTTCCTTTTGGCAAGCTTTATTGAGGTTGCAGAAATCTATACATATCCGAATATTGTCGTTCTTTTTCCTGATTGGGACAAGATTGAAAACCCATCGAGAGTGTCTGATAGGAAAAATAATTTTGGCTTTCAACAATTTATTCAACTCAAATTTAATTTGACTTTTTAAATTAGGATGGATCTTCCTCAATTTCTGTTGAATAGGTTTTTCATCAGATATCATGGGAATGGTATGTTGAATAATAGAGGTATCATATGTCTTGAGATCTTCATAGTTCCATGCAAAGACCTTCTTGTGTCTCTTCAACAAACCTATAAAAGCCATTTTTCGTCTGACGTAGGACCGAGACCTAAGTTAATATTTTGAAGTTTCAAATCAGTCCTGAGATTGATCAATTCAAACCTCAGAGTTTAACTCTGAAGTTTTGAATTGGTAGATCATTTAAATCTGTCTTTAAGGTCGTATAAATCTTCAAACTTAACTACAGATTTTGGTATAGCATTAATGACTGTTGCTTGTTTAAGTTGGTTATCATGCTAGTCTTCGTCAATTATCTGGTCATCGTAAGAGCCTTTTGAGTTCAGGAAGCTTATGATATATGGATCGTTATTAAAGACTCTCCAGTTGGTGATATTGTCAGGAATAGAAGGCCTAAAAATTAATTCAATGGAAAATTGATCTGGGCTGTAATCTTCTGGAGGGATAAGCTTGGAAGTGACATTAGCTAGAAGATCGGTGCTGGCATTCTGGAGTCTTGGGATAGGGGAAATATTAAACGCGGTAAAGTGGAGAGTCAAATCTTGGACTAATGACTGATAATGTTTCAAGTGTCCTGATAAATAGTGTATAGTGTTCCTTACCTATTTTATGACAATATTTGAATCTTCGAATACTTGAAGGTATTTTACGTTAAGGCCAATTGCCTTATACAGACCTTGAACTAGTGCCTCATATTCAATGGTATTGTTGGTGCAATCAAATTCAAGTCTACATGCTAGCATAGTTATTTCCCCTTCTGGGCTAACTAAGATGCAACCTGCTCCTACTCCATCATTGGATTTAGATCCATAAAAAAATAATTTCCAAAATAAAGATTTAACTATAGGTTTATCTACAAAATTTACACATTTAGAAGTGTCTGTTTGAGAAAAAATTTCTACTTGAGAGACAACAAAGTTTTCTAAGAAATGTGAAGTACGAGCATTAAAAATTATGAGAAATGATTCTACAGAATAATTTCCGATGATATTGTTGCTATACGGGACTGGTTCATTTTCTCCTTCTAGTTCTGTCACTATGAACTTCTGATGTTTCTCACGATCAACCCTTATTTGATTTGGTTTACGTTATAGGGAAGCCACAAGTGAGACCAGTCAGTTGCAAAATAACCATGAAGTTTCTCTAACCGGTCTCTACTAAGGATTAAGCCATGGGGCTCAGGAATGTTAGCTACAAGTATGTCGATGACTTGGCAAATTTTAGGGTTTGATGAAAGTTTGATGGTTACTTGGTTAAGTTCCCTAATGACTTCAACTTGAGAGCGATCTAACTGAACTATTCGTACAACAGATTTCTGAGGCTGAACATTCAACTTGGCACAAACTGTTCTGGGCAAGATGTTAGATGAATCTCCAAAATCAACCAGACACTTGTGTAAGTTTTTGTTAAAGACTTAAAAAGCAAGGAGAAATGGTGGAGTGTGAGATTTTGGTCTCCCCCCAATTAACACTATATCAATTAGATCAATTTTACTCAAAGAAGCACTAGGGGGTATTCCCATTTCTTGGGTAGCTTGTGAGATCACGACAGCAGGAAGTGGTGCAGTAGGTACTGCTTTAAGTTATTTCAAAAGTAAATTCTACTGATGTTTCAATTTACTAAGCTCATGAAATGTAATTTTTGCCCTAGTCTTCTTCATATCATCAATAATATTATATTCCATTTCATCAGAAACTATCAGAGTTTTAGATGAGGGAGAAGGATCCAATTGAGTAGGTGTAGTCTGAGTGGATTTTGATACGGATTTCTTACATATTGCTTTGTCCCTAGGGGGTGGCATGGAAGCCTTCTGTTTCGGATTTGTTTGTGACGATTCAACAAGATTTTTACTTCGAGTAGTGATAGGTAAGACTTCTTCAGTTTCTTCATTTGGAAGTATAAAATCCCACATCCCTTGTAATTCTGCTACTTCCTCGTCATCAGTTTGTTCTTTGTTTTTTGATACTTCATCCTCCTCTCCATTTGATTCGTCATTTGATATGGCATTTGGGGGTTTAGGATCAGAAGGGGAATTCCTTTTGAATGGTCTCAAAGGTTTTTAGAGGAAGTCTTTGCTACCTATTTTTTAGTATCAACCATTTCATTAGACATGTCTTGAGGACTTTCTGTAACGCTTCAAGATCAAAAGGATCTTTCGATGGTTTCTTCTTAGAGTCATCTCTAAAGGTTACCTTATTAGATTTCCATTCTTCTAATGCGTTTTTCTTTTCGACAGCTAGAATGTGTTTTTCTATAGTTATTGCCTCTTTCATATTTTCTGCCAAGGTGGGCTTGGCAGCTCTATCAATGAAGATAGTTGTATTTGACGGCAGAGCAGAGATGTACTACTCATTTTGGACCTCATCGCTAGGCTTAGATGTCGCTGGTATTTTATTCAATAGTTTATTGAAGTGAGAGTTGAAGTCCTTAATGGGTTCTCTTGGCTCAGCTTTCAAATTGGAGAGATCGTTGATTAAGGTAGCTGTAGATCTATCATCTCCAAATTTTGTTAAAAATTGTTCTTGAAAAGCATCCCAACTGTTAATAGAACCTGATGGTAATGAAAAGTACCATGATCCTGCTGCTCCCTGCAAAGTATATGGGAACAATCTTACAACTGCGTCTTCCTCCTCTACTTGATTCAAGTTAATGGACAACATAAAATTATTTATATGTTCCTCAGCTAATAGACCATTATTAGGATTGAATTTGGGCAGCCATTTTTCTGGATGTGCTAGCAATTGATGTAAAGGTCCAGCCATCCTAACAACCCATGGGTTTGTCCATGGCCTTGGAGGATTCTGTGCCATTGCTGGTATGTGGGTAGGGGAAGGTGTCGTGGTATAGTTTGAAGGTGATTGGGTAGAGGAAGATGTAGCTCTTGTACCTGTGTGAATCACGATCTGGAGTGGTGAGATGGATGATTGATCCTATGAGGGTATAGATGGAATGAATGAAGATGATGATAGAACCTCACTATGAGATTCAGGTGGTGTCTTCTTAGCTTTCTTCCGGCTTGGCAGAGGAAATTCGAACAAAGGAATTCCAAACTTTTCGCTCTGTGCTCTAGTTAACCATTGAGATGGAGTGAATTGAGAAGTAACACTATCCTGGGATAACTCAAATTCTTCTTGAGATAGAGAAATCCCCTGTAATTTGTGAATCAAAGATTGAACTTCAGGGGCTTCGGTAAGAGAAGAATGCTCTGGCTTGTTTGGGATTTCAGCAATGGGTTGTATAATATTATGTGCAACTTCTCGCTTAGGATCAGAAGATTTGGAAGATTTTCGAGAAGTTGAAGGTGAGGGTGAGGGAGTTTCACTCTTATAATGGCCTGTTACATGGGGGAAAACCACCCGGTCTGGACCTTGGTTGACAACTCCTTTTTCATTTGGAGTAGTGGCTCCGACTGGGGATAATGGGACCAGTTTCCCAATCTATTAATGCTTGTGCTAATGGGGTGATGTATGATGTTTTAAAGTAATGTCTAAGCTAAAAGTAATCTAATCCAAACTAATCAATCACAATGCATTTTACTCTAATTTAAGAACTATCTAATTATAAATATACCCGGGATTAGCTTGATGTATGCAATCAACAATAATTTCTAAAAGTAATTGGTAATAAAGATCATTCAATTGCGATTAGAAGTGGATCCGTTTTAACAATAATCGTTTCGTATAAAAAGTTAGCCAAAATGATTGTGAAAGATATATTGCATAAAGAGTTATTCATATATTCAACATAAAACAAAGACCACCATCATACACAAGTGCAATAACGATAATAAAAATTCAGACTTTCATACATAAACAATTCAAAAATAAATGATTGTTTAATACATAAGTAAAAAGGATTACGAGATAAAAGTACCATTTATAATACGTCCTACTCATGTGTTTTAGTAATATTGATCTATCTTCAGTCCATTCAACATCATCTAAGAGTACAAAAGTGCAATTTCAGTAGAAGATGCTAAATCAGATAAAAATAAATCATGTTCCATATATTTCACCAGAACTTCCTCAAAGGGATATAAATGCATGTGTTCAAGAGAGTTTCTGATAAAATTCTAGACCCCTCTCTCAATGCATGAGAGGGGTTTAAATACTAAAAATATAAATCTAAAAATAGATTATTATAAAAATAGTTGAGGAAGTGTTGATGCCTCAAAAATCATTGCATCAACATCGGGGAAAACCACCCGGTCCGGACCTTAAAAGCAACTCCTTTTCCGTTTGGTGTGGTGGCTCCGACTGGATATAATGGGACCAGTTTCCCAATGATTTACAAATGGGATGGATAAGTGATCTATTTTCTAATATCTAATGGGAATGATGGATGATTTATTCTAAAATGCAACAATATAAATAACTAATCTATCCCAGGAAGTCTTTCTCTTAGTGCAATTTTTTATGGTTCTTATTGACAAGAAACGGGGGTTGTGTATAAGTAGAGTCATCTATATGAAAAATAACAACTCTTAAACATTCAAATGTTGTTCTTAAGACCAATTTCTTATTAAAAATTTTGTGCAATTTTTTATGGTTCTTAATTGATTGCAATTTTCTCAACGCTTGGAATAATTCCTGTTGCTTTTGAATTGCATGTTGACCAATCCTTTGTTTTTCTTTGAGCAATTGCTCATTCAATTGGTCCTTTAACTACCTCTGGACTGCTAACTGTTGTTCCAATTGCTCTATCTTTTATTGTTTCTCTTCTGCCTGTGTTTCCAGCAAAATGATTGCTTGGTCTTTTTCTTTGAGCAAGTTACTACCTCCGATGCTTTGTCCATTGTGGCCGCTGTGTATGCTCCAGCATACTGAGAAAGTTTAGTGAGATCTTCAGAAGGGTTAACTTCTTCTCTCCATACCACATTTGTTATCTCCATTTGTGAAGTCAAAAGAGGAGATTGATCAACTTTCCTCTTTTTCCTTTGTCTTTTGACTACAGCCCTATGCTTAGGGTTGTAGAAGACATCCAGTGGTGGTATTTCTTCTACATGCAAAACAATTTCATCGGAGGGATTTTCGGGGATTATTTCTACATCCTTGTGAGTTATAGGTGGGCCGCTAGTTCCTTCAGTCGGAACTATATTGATTACTGATTTTTGACCAGTTGTCACCTCAGGTGTGCTGAATCCTTGAAGGCTCTCAGTATTGCTAATAATGGAATCAAATTGCTGCCATTCCTTGATTAGTTTAGGATCAACATAAATGCTTGAATCAATGAGTTCACTACTTTTTCCTTCTCCCTGCTCCTGCTCTAGCAATTTTTCTTTTTCAGGAATCTTCTCAACTACAGGAGTCTTGTCGGCAGCTTTCTGTTCACTTTGACTCTGTGGCTGATCTGTCAGGGCTGTAGCTAATAGGTCCAAAGGCAGAGTTTGCAACCTCTGGGCTCTGAGCCTATTGAATGTTTCTAACCCCTCTTCTCCATACCTGATCCTAGCCAATCCTTTAACCTGAAAAAATATTTCGGCTGAAGCAAATAAATCATCAAAGTCATCTGCTTCATGATCGAATTTGGCAAGTTTAGCTTGAGAGGTAACGTTATAGGAAACCTTCCTTGGGTCATATTGCCTATTCGGAATGGTGGCAAGATTCAACATCTGAATCTTCTCTGCTTCTTTCTCTGCATGCTTGTAATCATGTAAGGTAAAAATGCCACATCGTAGGGGGAATATAGGCCACATTTGTTTCTTGGAATCCTCAAGGGTCCTTGATGTTCCTGAAACTGTTATCTAATATGCCAATTCTCGGGCTAACAATTTATCAGGAACATATAGAGGAAGAACATGGGGTTTAGTGAGACTGCCAAAAAGCCTCACATAGGTAAATTTCTCCTCTCCGAACCAGCTACCTACTACTGTTAGGTCAATTGTTGCTTCCTAGGATATCCTGGGGGTAGGCTTATTGAAAATAGAATAATATACAGGTGAAACAAAACCATTGCAAATTCTGTACAGGTGATTTTTATAGTGTGCCTTCCACAATTGCTTGTGATAGATATGAATAGGGTTGGGATCTTGGGAAGTCCACTTCCATCCGAGTATCAGGAATTCAGAATTAAAACAAATAATATCCAGAATATATGCACTGTAGTAGAAAGGGGGAATGATCCGGGAAGTTGTATATGCTTTCCTTCTGTATTCTAATATCTCAGTGGCTAGTCTATCAGACAAAATATTTGCCCAATCCATAACATAACCATTAATTGCAACTTCCATTAACGGGACCATATCTATAGAAAATTTTGCAGAATCATGTTGTCCCCACAGTCTACACATCATAGCTCCAACATAGCAATAAGGAGAAGCTAATGAGTCGACATAATACTTACCCGATGAATCATGCTTATGTTTTTCTGGGAAATGCCTCTAGTGCTTGATCGGGTCTGATTCCAAGTCGTTTTCCTTTGCAAATGCTTCCAGGAATGCCTTGTTATAGCGCTTCTTGGGCGGAGGTAGATGGTACATTTGCCTAAGATCTTTAGGTTTGAATGACCCGAATATCCTTCCATCAGCTGTGGAAAATGTTCTATCTGAAGTTGGGATTTTCTCAACAACCCATCTAACCACATCAGTGTATGCCAAAATTTTGGCCTGCATTGTTATTCTGTGAAGGTATGAACAGGCCAATTCTTTGAGAGTCCCCTCTGACTTGTTGGTTGAATCGGCTATGGCTTCCTCTTCTAATTCTCTGGGCTCCTCTGCTTCTATCAGATTATAAATGCTTTCCCAGCTTGCATTTCACAAATCAAGACATGTTGTATCTGAAATTAATCCCTTCTTGTTCAGTCTTGGTTCTTTAGCTATAAGGGTTGCTTTGGCTACAAGGGTTGCTTTGGCCTTCTTATATTTCTTCCCCATCTTCTTTGGATTCATGAGTTCTGAGAAACTCTGCACAGACAATTTCAAACCGTAATACAGGGATATGCCGCTGAAAGCTACTATGAAAATGAATAGAATTAAGGCAGTTAACACATGATAAATCGGATGTACCACGAATGAAATCTTTTGAAGGACGTACTCTTAACTGTAAAATTTAATAGCCATTCAAGCCACCAATCGTGATGAATAAATACCATAAATACCCATCTCGTCGATCGTATATTAAATGATTATCTCAAGCGTGTCTTCGGATTTCCCCGATCGGCGATCGGTGATAAATCACAAATCGCAATCGGGAGTTTCAAAGGGAGAGGCTTTATCACTTGCAACGAATATCTCTGATTACCGAAAAGTGATATTATAATAAAGCGGAGTATTATGCATGCAAACCGTTTTAGCGTATGTTTTCCTCTTGAGATGCGTGCCCTATTAATTGATCGCAATCAGGGGTTTGGTTGTGCTTTTATCTCTTTGTCATGTGATATCTCTGATTGCCGATTGCGATTACCTTTATCAGATCAGAGGATTTGATGAGGCCTTGTTTGTGTATGTCCCTTTGTCATTGTGATATGCAGTCTCAAATTGCTTTATCGCGATGTAGAATTATTCATAATGTTTTTTAAAGGAACACTTTGCATTTTTCAGAAGGCTTTACAAAACGAATCATTTACATCGGGCTTTTGATAAAGATTTTTCTTGTAAAGAGGTGAATACCAGATTTATTATAAACTCATAAATCTAACTAAGTTTATTTAAAAAGGGACCCATTTCTTATTGAAAAATTTGTGTAAAAGTTTTTTAGAAATGGGGGGTTGTTGTACAACACAGTAGGAGGTTTAAATGACCTGCCTCAATTTGTGCAAAAATAAAATCAAAACGGAAATAAACAAGGTGACTAACTATCTTGTATTTGATCCTTCAGATCGCAAATATCCATCATGGGCTTCAATTGTGTTGGTTGGCCGACTTCAGCTTTCAACTGTCCAGTGAATATGACATCGATCAGTGCTGGCGCCATTTTCTCGGTGGAAGTGGTTAGGCATCGTAGGGTCATCCATTGGCTGTGAGGCTTAACCAAATGTTGCCAATATGCCTCCCAGTCTAACCTGGTCGTTTGCCTTATCACTTCTGCCTTTTCTTCCATTGCTTGTTTCCATTGTTGTTCGAGCTGTTTCGCATTAGGAAGGAAACTTGGAATGGATTCTGCCACAAGATTGGCACTATGAAAATTCTCGTTGATATTTTCTATGACATAGTTTGCTGCTACCGCTGCATTCGTTGTTGCCTTTTCTGCTTCTTTAAGCTGAGAATCCTAGCTCGCAAATAAAATTTCTTTATGCGATTCTTCTAGCTTGGGTAGGTTGGCTTTTCTCCCATCCTCTGTATTTTTCCAGGCGATGAAATCAGAGACTTTTTAAATATCTCATCATATTCAAGTCGCATTTCTATGACTTGACTTGTCAGTTTATCGCTTGTTTCACAATAGGATTTCCAATGTGAAATCTTCTGGCACAACAATTCTTTCTGATGCATTAACTGGGAGTTAAGACTGAGTGCTTCGGTAACAAATTGATCAATTTTTGGATCGTATTTATGTAGATCAGTTATTTCCTGCACCTGTGCTTCCTTCTCGACTAAGCTGGTTCGATGTTCTATTTGCATCTGTTCAAATACCTGTTGAAGCTTAGCCAACTGTATCTCTGCTTGCTGGTCAGATTTGCTCAAGCGACATTATTTTATTCTCTTTTTCTCTAAGCAACATTTGGATTTCTGTTTCTTTGTCTATGGTCGTTGTAGCATAAGCACCTGCAAACTGCAAGAGTCTAGTGAGGTTGGCGGATGGATCAATAGGCGAGTCCTTCCATAGAACATCCATTGGTTCATTTTCAGGGGTAGTAGCAGCTATAGAGTCCAATTTCCTTTTCTTTCTTTACTTTTTCAACATGGCCTTATGCTGTGGGCTATAAAATACATCCAGAGGGGGTATTTCTTCAATTCTCAAAATTATTTCGGAAGTAGGGGTAACAGGGATGTGCTCTACCTCTTGCGTATTTGCAGTTTCTTCCACTGTAATTTCCAGGGCTGTTTTTTGTTGTGGAGTTTGCAACTCTAGCACCTATTCCTCTACATTGAGACTTTTATTAAAATTGTCCCACTCTTCATCTAAGTCAATTACCATGGGTTTTATTGGCTGTGCGGAAGTAGCAGGGATTTTAGCCTGCTTGCTAGCTGAAGCTTCTTCAACTATCTTCTGTGTAGATTGGGTTGTATCCCTCACTGACTCCATGCTTCTACTTTTCCCATTTTGCGATGACTGTTGCGATTCCCCGATAGATTTCTCTTGAGATTCTGCTCTAGAATCGGACTTGGAATTTTCTTTGGAGTCACCTTCTATAGTCACACTAGGAGTAGGCTCCCTTATTGGTTCAATCAATAATTGGTCCAATGGGACTGTTGCTAGCCTTCTTTCTCTGTAACTGTAAAAATTTTCTAGGTCTTCACGGTCAAAAAGTAGTTGTGCCATATGCTTCACCTCTGTGAAGGTGTTTTTCTGCAAAAAGATGTCATCAAAAACATCCTCCTCATTACTGAATACTTTTATTTTCACCAGAGTGGTGAAATCCTTGATAGTGCTGAACAGGTCATATTGCCATCCAAGGAATTTAGGTAATTGCAAAGATAACATGTTCTCTGCTTCTTTGAACACATGCCCTAGGTCGTGTAATGCAAATTCTTCGCACTGTACAGGGAATGTAGGCCAAATGGTCTTTTTTTATTCTTTTAGTGTCTTGCTTATTCCTCCCTCACTAGTTGTGTGATAGGGTATCTCTCTAGCCATTAATTTATTTGGAACATAGTATGGGAGGACATGGGAGGAGGTGATGCTGCCAAAAACTCTGATATATGTAAATGTTTCCTCCCCAAACCATTTGGCCACCGGGAGGATGTCAACTTCAGCTTCTTGGGAAAACTTGGGGGCATCTCAATTATAAAGCCGTTTGTGAATAGGGAGCATAACTCCATGGAAAATCTTGAAAAAATGTGGTTCAAAACTGGATTCCCACATGTCCTTGTGGTATATGTGAATAGGGAGTGGATTTTGGACAGTCCATTTCCACCCCATGATAGGGAATTTTGAACTAAAACAAATAGCATCCATGACATAGGCGCTCATAAAAAATGGAGGGGAAACCCTTGATGCAACACTTATTTTCCTTCTATACTCAATAATTGTTTTTGCTAAATTGTCTGACAAAATTTGTGCCCAATTCATTATAGTTGCGTTAACAGCTGCATCTATTAACGACAACCACTCTGGGGAGAACTTAGTACTATCGGGTCTACCAAACAGTGTACATAACATAGCCGTTGCAAAACCATAAGGGGGACAAACAGACAAAGTAGTGTACATACCGTTTTTGTCTTTCTTGATTTTCCCTTCATTATTCGACCAGGCGTGGGTGTAGTCCACTGGGTCATCGTTCTCTTTTGCAAACTTCTCTACAAATTGCCTATTGTAGATGACTTGGGGCTCTGGTAGGTGGTACATAAGCCATAGGTTGTTCGGGGTAAAAGACCCCATAACCTCTTGGCTCCTTGTCTTGAATTCTCTGTCTGAGATGTTGGCTTCATCGATGACCCATTTTACCATATCGATATAAGGGATTATCTTCGGCCGAGTGGCTATGCGGTGTAAAAACAAGCATGCCATCTCCAGCATGGAAGCGTCTGAGGAATCACGTCCGTCAACTGTAACTTTTGTTTCCATAATCCTCAACTGTTCTTCCTCCAGTATGTTATACATAGCTTCCCATGTAGAGGTTCCTCCCTCTCTGCTGCATGTGGTATCCATGAACAAGGGAGTCATCTCTGTCTTCTCAGAGGCGACAACCTTGCCTTTCTTCACCATTGTTCTCAACGCTTTGCTCTGCAGGTTTTTCCTGAAAATGGAGAACAACAACTATTGGATACACAAAGATGAACGTAAAAATGAAATAATGCAGATAGCTTGTAAAGGTGGTAAAAAGAGTTTTATTTGAATGCACGTAAGAAGATATCATATCAAGCTAAATGGCTTTTCACACATAAATGCAGTTATTTCCCACTAAATGCCCACTAATGATTCGTTATCCCTTAGCTTTAATGCTCATAAATGTTTGTATCGTAAAACGAGACGAAAGCTTCTAGGGTGGCGAGCCATTGTACTGCGATAATAGTGATTGTGTGATTTGCGAAGCAATATCGCAGATCACAATATCGCAATATGTCCCTATTACCTTTCTTATCTCTCGTTGTGTTTCTGCGAGATGCAAGATACGATCCATCCATTAGTTGTTTCAAAACATAGCTAATTGCTAGGTTATCCCTTATAAAAGATCTAACGGACTCAAAACATTTACTCATAATATTTTAAGGTGTGGGTCCAGGTGCTAATCACATTTCGCAATATCGGCTAGTGGCAAGTACAAGGGGTTTATTTGAATTCCTGAAATGCGATGTGATAAAGGTCACAATGCCATCGTAGTTTCACATCTCGCAAATTTCGCAATATCGTGTTAAAAGCAGGTCCTTTACTAGTGGTGATATGCGATGCGAGACTTAAGCCTGAAAAAGCCTAGGGTCTTCTGTTTGCGTCAGATTTTATGTTAAATTTGACCATAGATTCCTTTGGTAGGTTTTAGACATGCTATATATGAAAATGTAAGTATTTAGTAGTTCCTTAAAAAGGTTTTGATTGTTATCTTTGCTTTATTCCAAAAAATAAAAGAAATGCCTAAATGCTAAGTTTTGTTTTTTCGATATTTTTTTTAAAAGGGTCCCCATTTATTGACGTAATATTAACTACTATCATTAATAAATGGGGGGTTGTTGAATACCACATCAAGGCCTCATGCAGTAAAGGTTTGGTAAAGATGCCAACGATTTGTTCTTTTTTAATTTGATTAGAATGCGTTTCATTTTTTAATGCATTGCAAGATTCTTGGAGATACTTATGGCACTGGTGTTATCGCAGAATATCGGAATGGGCTCATTAAACTTCACTTGAAGATCCTGGAAGATTTGTTCCATCCAGAGGACTTGCATACAACATGTTGTTGTTGCTATGTATTATGTATTTGTTGTGGACAAGGAGATTGAAAATTACTTCTTGCTTAACCACAAAGTAAGACAACCACCAAGAGAGAAGGCTGCTCCACTAATGCTTCTTACGATCATCAACAATTCCTACCTAATATACATTTGTATAAGCGACAACGGTCATCATTTCCTTTAGGATACCAAAATCCATATTTTGTTGTTCCCTTGAGATATTGAAATATCCTTTTTATTGCAATGGCATGAGTTCTTTTAGTGCTGCTTGGAATCATGCTACTTGTCTGATTGCCTACACTACATCTAGCATGGAAGTTGTTACATATAGAAGACTACCAATCATAGATCTACACATTATTTGATCCACATCTTTGGATGAATCATTGATGCTCAACTTGCAATCTGTAAAATTCAAAATTCTTTTTCTTAATGCTTGCTTGATATACTATGCGTTACTATTGATTTTATCTATCAATATGAATTAACTTTTCCCATCACTGAAATTGTCCATAATATTCCTTTATGTGAACCTATCAATGATTGATTTTCAAATGTGCCATTGCTACTGCTTAGACTCCCCCTTTACAATATTAAGGGAGTCATCATGTTGAACTCTTCAAAATAATGTACCACCCAACACTTTTGTTGGATCATCCTATGCCTTGTCATTGCCTAATGTACTTATTTCTACCTCAAGATATTTTTCCTTTACAAAGCCTGAAAGAATTATTGCTGAAATTTTCTTATTTTCTTGATCTTCTTGCATTTGTTGTCCTTCTTTCTACCCGATATTAGGGTTGTTTTGCATGGATGATGCCATCTTTCACCTGCAATCTTGATCTATGTGCCCATAGTTATGGCATTTGTAACATTCATATGACATAAACTTTCTATTGTCAAAGCCATGGTGAAACCTGTCTTGTGACCCCGCAAACCTATTTCTAGGATACCTGCTTATAGGGTTTTGATTCCAATGATAATATATTTGATAGTTGTACATGTTATAAGTTTGATAATCCCTATACATATGTCCAAAATTAGCACATGAAAAACAATAACGGTTAAACGAATTTGTGTATCTGAATGAGTTGTCTTGTCTAAATCTTCTTTTGCATTCATTCCTTCTTGGAGGAGCAATTGTCCCTTGATTGCTTTTTGGAGTTGTGTCATTTTTAATTTTCTTTTGTCCTTCATTTTGATTTGGCTTGCAACTGCTCATGAAATCATCCAATTCTCTAGAGTTACTTGCAAGGTTATGTTGGACATTCCCCTTTTTGCTTCCTTTGATAGAGAGACTATTTCAAATTCTACTTCTTCCCTTGCCTCGTTGCTTTCTTTTAACTTGTTCCTGAGTGATTTCTTCAATTATTTTGGCTTCTTCTAACTTTACTTTGAGGTTGGTGATTTCTTATTCATTCCTTTTGTCGAGGTTCTTGGTGTGTTCTTTTACCTCCTTCAATTCGACTTCTAGAGAATTAACATTTTTCCTTTTTGCTTTGAGTTATTTTATAACTATGACAACTTCGTTTTGAAATTCGAATTGAGTTATTTCTTCTTCTTCATCAAGTGCTTCATTTTTGTTATGCTTAGCTCTTTCTTTGTTTTATTCATTACAATCACTTTCTTCGTCAGATGAGGAACTATCTTCCTTGGAGAAGAAGTTTTTCTTAAACCCTTTCTTCTTACCTTGTTTGTTGAAATTTCTTTGACGCTTATTTCCTTTTGTAAATGCTTCATTCTTATGAGGGCACTTAGTAGCAAAATGACAAATCTCACCATAGTCAAAACATACTAATGGAAGTTTTCCTTTGCAATTACTTGTTCCTCTTTTCATCTTCCTCGTAATGCACATAAATTTTTGTTGGGAGGGGGTCCCCTAGGGTCAAATTTTGTAAAAGTTTTGGTAAATATTGTAAAGTTTGCACATTTTGAGGAGTAGAGCACGAGTAGCGCAGGTCGATAGGAGTCAAAGGGGCTTTAGGAAGGTCAAATCCCCCTAGTTTGTTAAGAGTCAAGTTGTTTTGTGACCCTCCCATGGTTCACGGACCATGGTGTTGTAATGAAGAAAGGTATAAAAAGGAGTCATATAGAAGTCAGTCAATCAGTCTATGATCTAAATAAGAGACAGAAGTTTGTTTTCTATACCTGGGCAAAGAGGAATGCTCCTGCAGCTGTGTGCGTAGAGACCTTGGTAAGTTCACAGCTTAGTGCGCGGGCCCCTGCAGCTGTGTGCGCAGGGTTGGAAGAGTATGTAATTGAAGATATAAGCATAATAAAGGTTGTTTTGAAGAGTTATTCACATATATGTGTGTTATTGTTTATCTTCCGAATTTACTGTAATATTGATGTGTTGAATGCAACTAATCTAGAAAATTACTTAATAGATGCACGAAGACATAGATTTGCTTAATTATATGATGTTATGAATGTTTAGTGCAATCAGCGAAGGGTTTAGATCTGTTAATTGCTAGTTGTTGTAATTCCTAGGTTTTAAGGGTTAGGGTTCACGAAGGTCGAGATAAAGCCCTAAATCTAACATAAACACATCACATAGTCCTTTAGATGTAGAAACCTCGTTCTAGTATCCCCCAATACTACCTCGGTTGAGACTATAGCATGCGCTATGCGGGTTGTTGCCGAAAGGGCCAGTAGTGTAGGTTTTATTGGTTAGCGCAGATAACTCTGAACCTGGGTCCAAGTCCCCTCAAGCCAACAAATGTTTCTGTTGCCGGGACCAGGATCTATCGAAGGAATGTGCCATGTAGCATAAGTGGATACCGATTAAAAATGAGATTGAAAAGTGGATAGATCAGAAGCTGCATTAGTTTGTAGCCCAAGAAAATAGGAAGATGTGCCTATCGAAAAAAGAGTGGTTGAATAGATACTTGTATATTGAAGAACACAAAAAAAAAATTCTGATCTTTTCCATTTGAGTTATACGAATGGTTGGCTAAATTGGTGGATGGTTAAGGTAGTTGGAAGTTGGATAACCCTATTTTGTGGACTCCAGAGTTAGTGAGGCGCCTAGAAGGTTTAGAAAACAAGATCGTGAGGGCGATCAATTATTGGATTGATAGTATTTTGGGTGGATTTATTATTGAATTCGTGATTGACACGTTTGTCAGTTATAATGAAGATGAAAGCCGGTTTTTCAAAGGACAAAGAGGTAACCATCAGAAGTCCCTAAAAACTTGGATTAAAATTCTATTGTGTGAGAAACAGGTTATGCCATGAAATTGATGTTTAGACGAGACTTGACAGGAGCTACGCGAAGTGGGAAACCATTCAGAAGAGATCTAGATTCGAGTGCAGAATACAATCCTTTGTTGGGAGCATCTGATAGCAATGAAGAAAGTTATAGTCGGAAGACACCTCAAGGTGAGCCATAGGTGGTAAACCAGGGTAATGCGGGAATACCACATCCATCCACTCCATCTCCACCAATACCTCCACCTCACACACCTAAACCTCCACATCCACCTCCGTTATTCAACATGGCAAATATTATGGAGATGCCTATATTCAAGGGTCTCGGTACTTAAGATCCTGAAAAATTATGGTTTGTAGCAGATGTTGTGTAGAAGTCACAGTAGATAATGAATGATGATCTGAAGAAAGCGCATCTGGTCACAACACTGCAAGATAGAGTGCTGAGCTGGTATATTAAGTACAATACAACTCATCCAACTGTGACATTGAAAGACAAAAGACGCACTGAATAATGGATTCAAGAAGCCTAACTCACAAGCCTAGTCTGTAACTGAGGTTAAAGAAATCAAGCAATGGTTGAATGAATTTGCATGGGATTTTGATCAAAGGTTGAAATGTCTGCTACAACAGGCTAATCTATAGAAGAATAAGGATTGGTATATTGCTTCATTGTTACCTCACTTGAGATTGCCATTGTCACAAAAAAAGCTTGGAACACAGGGGAAATCGCTAGATATTTCTATGAAGTTGGTGGCTTCACTAATTCAGGATACTAATTTGGGAGTGTAGCAGATTCAGTCGTAGTTGGCTAGCCTACATATGGAGTTGCAAGATCTCAAAAATGGGAAAGAAGTCCAAAGTGAGACTCACACAAAAGTATGGTGTTTAAAGTGCAAAGGCCATGGTCATGACAATGATCATTACCTGGTGTATCATAATTATCTAATTGGGGGAGGTTTTGTCCCCCTGAAACTAGAAAATACCGTTGGATCAAGTACTGGTGTGGTACCATTGTGCATTATCTGCCAGATCACAGGAAAACATGCGACAGACAATTGCCACTTGTTACAAAAGTTTGTGCAAACTCCCCAACAATTGTTTTGCAATTTTTTTAAGTTTGTAGGCCATGATGAGCGCAACTGCCAAAGCTACGAGTTGATGATGGACAAAAAGCCAACATATAGAGTGCAAGATGAGACACATCCTTAATAGGATCAAGGCGCACCTACAACGTGTGGAGGATTCCAAGGACGAGGAGGAGGTGCTGGAAGAGGTCGCAAATAGATCATTTGTTTTAATTGTGGGAACCAGGCCATTTTACGTGGGATTGTTAGAACCTGGCACACCCCTCTTGTCAATATTGCCGACAATTTGACCATGTTATAAAGGATTTTCCCGTGCTCATCAAGAAGATGCAAGAGAAGAAGGCCCAACAACCTACTTAGAACATCCATATGATGAGGTCAGAACCACGCGAAGACCGGCCCAATGTTAATATCGTCACGCGAAGCGGTATAGCTATCGGGGAGGATAAAGGGAAACAACCAAAAGAAAGTATATGGGTATATAAGGCTACTGACAAAGATGTTGTATTTGATTTTCATAAGGCAAAGGAGACTTTTATGGAGGCGAAAAAGAGCTTTGTGGATTCAGGGGCTTCCACATCAAAAACTCAGGGTGCACGAACAAAGAAGCTTGAGGAAGTCATTGTTGCATAGGAAACATATCCTTCATTGTTAACATCTTTCTTACAAACCTACATGAAGCTCCTAAGAGACCAAAAAGAAATAGAGGGATTACAAGAATTGATAGACAACTGCATTGGCAAGGGTAAGTCACTGCCTGAACAGCGCGCAGTGCACAAAGTGGACAAGGGTAAGAAAAGGACTGGTCAAGAGATGAGATTGACTGCACAGATCGAAGAATTCGAAATGTACCAAGTGATCCTAGATTTGGGATCTGATGCGAATGTCTTGCCTAAACAAACCTGGGAAATAATGGGAAAACCAACGCTACATTGGTCCCCGATTCAACAGCGAATGGCGAACCAACAAAAGATTATTCCTATGGGGCGCTTACATGGAGTAATTGTAGATATTGAAGGGGCACACACTATAGCTGATTTTGAAGTAATCGAAGTCGTGGATGATAGTAATCCCTACCTGACGATGCTTGGAATTGATTGGGCATTTGATATGAATGCAATCATCAACCCGAAGAAGCGTAGCATGACTTTTGAGAAGAAGGAACTGAGGGTCATTGTTCCATTGGATCAAGCTGAGGTCGTGCAGTATACTGAAGCAGTTTGAGATTACTATGAGGAAGATGATATTCAACAGATCTATAAGCTTATTGCGCGGGATGAGGATTGGATCAAACCTATGGTGGATGGGCGAAGTACTTGAGAAAAGGACAACTCGTGAAACTCGAATTCAGATGAGGAGCTCGAGCATTGGCATAATAGATTACATGAAGTGTCAATGCTGCGATGCAACATGCTTACTAAGCCACTCTGGTGTATATCTATAGAGGTACACAATTTACCGTATTATGATGGCTTAGAAGATGTAAATTTATTTCTAGATAAATTTGAAAGGGATGTACCGAAGGAACATCGGTTCCAGGCACTAGACATCGCGTTGAGATCTACGCCTGCTAGATGGTAGGTACACATAAGAACAACTTTGCAGATTGGAAAGAACATTGTAGGATGATGAAGCTACAATTCAGATATGCCAATAGTCGCATGACTGAAAAAGATACAAGGAAGGATGGTCTGTGCGAACATCTGGCTCGTTAGACGAAAGCATGGGGCGAGGAACCACAACTTGAATGGGTTCACATATTCTGCCACACTTTGGATACTATTATGATGAACTGGTATCTAGAAACAGAGCTGTGACACAGAACCGTGGAATGGGATGTATTGAAGGAAAGATTTCTGTTAACTTCTATTTTTGAGGATGGATTCAAATGTATTGATGAATCATTACAGGAAATTAAGGCTGCAATATTCAGGATGCCAAAAGAACATGTCACATGGGTACAACCAGACTGGAGCACGCAGTTGCACCATTCTTTGGAATGCTACATTGTGAACGCAAAAGAAGTTGAAGAGGAACCCCGGAATATCAATATCCCTGAGTCAGAAGGACAACGCGAAGTTGTACGGCTTAAGGAAGAAATTCCTGACATCTCAAAACCATTGAAAGTGAAGCAAGTGAACATTGGGTCGGAAGCACAACCGAAGTTCACAAATATAGGCGACCATTGGGATGAGGACATAGTTGACAAAGTAGTAGAACTATTATTGGAATATCGGGACTTGTTTCCAACGAAGTTTTTTTATTTGAGGGGATAATAGGTGATATGGGTGTTATGAAGATCAACCTGAAGCCAAATGCGAAACTGGTAAAGCAATGCCCATACCAGTTGAATCCTAAGTATAAGGAAAAAGTAAGCGAAGAACTAGATAAGATACTTGTAACAGGAATCATTGAGCCTATATAAGAATCAGACTGGGTTAGTCCTATGGTGTTTCAGGAGAAGAAGACCAAAGGTGAAATCCGAATCTGCGTAGATCTAAGGAAATTGAATGATGCTTGTGTACATGATCCATTCCCTATGCCATTCACAGATGAAGGATTAGAGAACGTTGGTGGTCAAGAAATCTACTCATTTACAGATGGGTTCTTAGGGTATCACCATATTAAGATCTCGCCAGGAGATTAAGTAAGACTACCTTCACCACAGAATGGGGCTATTTTCAGTATATAGTTATGCCCTTTGGACTTGAGAATTCCCCTGCGATCTTTTCTAGGGTGATAGTCACATCTTTCAAATAATTTATTCATAAGTTTTTGGAGGCTTACTTTGACGATTAGAGAGTGTTTGCATTAGTGAAGAAGCATGTTGCCAGTCTTTGCCTAATGTTGGATATTTGTAGGAAGTATCCCTTAATCTGAAGAAGTGCATCTTTTGCGTACCATATGGGATAATCTTGGGCCACGTTGTTTGTAAGAAAGGGTTGATGGTGGACCTTGCTAAGATTGCAGTGATTGTCAACTGGAACCTCCAAGGAATGTAAAACAACTGTGCGTAACATTGGGCCATACATGATACTATAGGAAATTCATCAAGGCATATGCCTAGATCATTGTGCCATGAAAAGATTATTGAAGAAGGATGTGACTTTTTGCTGCTATGATGATTTCCAGAAAAGCTTAGCTACATTGAAGGAAAAGATGGTTACAACACCTATCTCGGTGTTCCCCGATTGGAAGAAAGAATTCCACGTACATGTAGATGCATCCTGCATATTGTTAGGAGAAGTGTTAACCCAACTAGGCGCAGGTGATATCGACCATCCAATTGCATTCGTGAGCAGGAAGTTATCTAAGGCAGAGAAGAATTATTCAACCATGAAGCATGAAGGATTGGCGATGGTGTATGTGCTCCAAAAGTTCAGGCATTATTTGTTAGGTGCTCACTTCAAAATGTACACAGACCATTCAACTTTGAAGTACCTGGTCAAAAAGCCTGTGTTGGGAGGGAAAATTTGTCGACGATTACTGTTATTTCAGGAATATGAATTTGAAGTAGTTGTGAAGCCATGAATATTAAATGTTGGACCAAATCACCTTTCACGAATTGAGAATGGTGAAGAACTTACAAATATTGATGAAGGATTGTTGGATGCGCAAATCTTTTCTATGCGCATTGCAGATGAACGTTTTGTAGACATAATCCAATTTTTGTCTATGGGTACATCTCCAGAAGGGTATATGACGCAACATAAGAAAGAATTGGTGGTCAAGGCTAAATTTTTTATGTCATTGTAGGACATTGATATAAAATGGGATCGGATGAAGTTCACGTTGGTATGTCCTAAATTATGAACGAAAAATCATCCTCGCTGAAGTGCATGGAGGAGTTGTTGGAGGACATTATGTGGGAAGACTGACTGCGCAGAAGATCCTACGAGCAGGGCTATGGTGGCCAACTGTGCACAAGGATTCCAAGGAATATTGTAGGGAGTGTGATGTCTGTCAGAGGACAGGTAGGCTGTCACGAAGGGATGAATTACTACTGAATCTGTAAGTGCTGTTACAGACATTTAACAAATGGGTGATAAATTTTGTGGGACCGATTCAACCACCAAGAAAGAAGACAGGAGCGCGATACATCGTGACAACAACTGAATACTTTACCAGGTGGGCTGAGCCGCAACCCACGAAGGATTGTAGCGTGACTACAACTGCAAAGTTCATATTTGAATACATTTTGTCTCGGTTTGGTTGTCCTAAGATTTTGATGAGTGACAATGGTTTGCACTTCCTGAATGAAAAAATTGTTGCCGTTCTTAAAGAATTCCAGATGTATAATCATAAGAGCACGCTGTATCATCCTCAAGCGAATGGTATAGTGGAAGCCTTTAATAAAATCCTGGAGAATGCTTTGATGAAGATCTATAATGCAAATAGGAATGATTGGGATGTGCACGTACGAACTGTTCTTTGGGCATATAGAACTACCCGTAAGAAATTGACTGAATAAACACCGTTTAGGCTAGTTTATGGAAAAGAGGTAGTGATGCCAATGGAGTACATCGTGTCCAGTTTGTAGATTTTTATAGTCACAAAGATGGCTGATCGGGATACTATGGAAGAACGCCTCCTGCAGATAGTTGAGTTGGAAGAAGATCGCTTCTTGGCAGGTTTTCATTAGTAGGTGCAGAAGGCTTGCGAGAAGGCGTGGCATGATCACCACATTGAGAAGCAAACCTTTAAAAGTGGTGATTTAGTATTTCTATATGATAGTAAATTCATGAAGTTTTTAGGAAAATTTCAGATGCATTGGCTGGGGCCATATATCATCAAGGAGATTACGAATGGAGGTGCAATTCAACTCGAGAAACTGAATGGGGAGCTATTTCCAGGAAAAATCAATGGAAGTCGGTTAAAGTTGTTCAGGGGCGATCCCACCCTTGCGCAATGACTATTTGGATGCAGGACAATCTTAGTACTCCAGGAAGTTGCAAGGAAGTGCGGGACTATAAACTACGCTGCTAGAAGGACAATTTGGCGAAGTGAATGGGTTGCGTGACGAATAGAGGAAAGGTGAAGAGGGAAGTTGCGACGAAGGAGTTGCGCTAGCATGGTGGGTTCCGCGCATCCTAGCCAAAAAGTGACCGTTGGAAGCACTTTAGATGATTGGATGGCGATTTTTCCATTAAATGGAGCGGGGGGGAGCATTTAAGGAGCATATCTTTGGAAATATTCCACCAAAAGCGCATTAATGACGTAGATTTGGAGGGAACAGATGGATTTGAATTCAAAATAGGCTATAAATACAACCTCCTGCTTTACATTCGAACACTTTTCTTCTTGAGAAATTTCTTTGAGATTTTGCGCCTTAGTCTACGCCAAAACAATTACTGCATGTCTGGAGGGGATTGGAGGGATACTCGAGAGAAGTTTTCACAATAAGAACTTGGGTGGGAGGCGAATTTAACTGAGTGGAAGAAGGAAAGATTATGGGAGAGAATGACTGCAACACAACCCGTACCTACCACAACACCTAGGTCACCAAGGCCTAAAATCACTGCCTCTGCGGGAGGAGAAAAGAAGCAAAAGAAACCCCAAAAAGTGTCGGTGCGACAATTGCCATGCAAGAATCCAACGGAGGTCAGATAAAAGGGTAAGATGGATAAGACGAAGTAGCCTATGAAACCCTTGGACTTAGATGAGGAAGAGTTAACTATGGGGATTGAAGAGATTGATGCAGATGAAACTATGCCAATTACTCGGCTACCACCTTATGTACTCCCCAAGAAATCCACGACCAAAGTTACTAAAGACCTAGATTCAACGAGTTCCAGGTCTCCATACCATTTATGCCAGAGGAGGTGCCTTTTGAGAGAAATTTGTTAGCCTGGATACAATTTTTGAAGATGGAGGACTGGGACCTGGGTGATCACGCGAAGTTCCCATAGTTGGAACCAAGCAAATATCTGAAGAAAGTTTACTATGAGGAGTCAGATGTTACATGACTTGAGCCAATGAAGTGTGTGACGAGAGTTGAGCACATGAGGTTTCTCAATATGTTGTGGGTGCCACATTTTAGCCGCAATACCATTAACACTATATGTGTGTGTCAATTATTGACACTGGTTCACAATGGGTGCCTTTGGTTGGGAGGGCCCATTCCAATCACTGATATGTTGATCCACCGAATAACATTGCTGCCTTATCAAGGCATGAACCTTGCAGATGCCTTTGTAGGGAAATTGCGGGAGAAGAATCTAGAAGACGAGATGAAGAGAAACTTCAGGTTGGTGAAGAAGTCGTGTGGCTATGCAATTAGCTCCATATTGAATGGCACCGTGCAATTTGATGCACAAATTTTGGTTGGGAAGATCATGTGGAAGTGTCGCACTGATGAAGTGTCAACGCCAGTAGTATTTTTAGCTGCGTAGTGTACCAAAGGGGTCCAATATAATTGGGCTCAGTATATATGTCATGAGTTTTTGGAGGATTGTCATGAAGCCCAGAATGACAGAAATGCATTCAACTACGCGTGGCTACTTTTGTTGATTGCACTAGTGGCATGGAGGACACTTGAGGAGAGTTATTTCCCGCAACATGATCTAGACTTATGCTAGTTTGCAAAATTCCCCTCGTTGTGGGTGACGAAAGATCCTTAACGCGCCATTGAGACAAAGATATTCTGGGTCCTGTTCGAGTCTGAGTTGCGGATGGTGATTAACCAACAACTACATTTATCACCAAGTTTACATGTGCAATATGCTAATATTGTTGATTTCAAGGCAAATTTTCATAATCTGTTTATCCGCGTAAAGAAGGATGCCACAGGCGCATGGCATAAGTTTCCATACTTGGTCGTAGAAAATGATATTATGGGGGTCATCAAAAAATGTCCGAGCGAATGGGTCACACACTCTGACGCAGGTGTTGGAACAAGTAAGGCTGCAAAAGGCGCAAGTACGACAACTGTAGAGAAAGACAAGAAGAAATAAGCATAGAAGACTTTTATGAAAGAAAAGGCCACATAGCAGAAGGAGACCTCTACAAAGGAGAGATAAGCACCGAAAGAAAAGGTCTCTGCAAAAGAGACGGATGCACCAAAGGAAAAAATAACAACTTCACATGCCACTATTGACCTCGAAGAACCAAAGCACACAGATGTGGAGGTCAAGACTTAGGATGAAGAGGAAAGAGGCACAGACTTAGAGTCCCCCTTCATACTCAAAAGGAGGTAGAAGTGAAGTTGCACGGGACCACGCAAGAAGCAGAAGTCCGACAAATCCGCGAGCGTGACACCATTGGTCCTCAAAGAGGGGGACCTGGACGAGATCGGTAATGTGTTCCACAATGCTATAGAAACTATTTGGGGACACATTGAGGACCAATACCATCAGACATTGGACAAGGTACAATAGGGCCTGAGGGAATTGCAAGTCTAGACAGGGGTAATTCAAGTGAGCGTAGGACAAGCGATCCTCAATCAAGTGAGCCTGAAGCAAGCGAGTGTGATAGCCTCAACAACATAGATCACCACAAATCTCCATGCAATATAGTTACAAGAGGGTTCCTTACACATTGAGACCTCAGGTGATAGGGTGCGCCTATTGCATCTGAAGAATTGGAGCCTTAACCTCGTGGCGCTCCCCATTCAGACATTGCATGAGCTGCATCAAGGTGTTTCAGATGAGCTCAGAGTCTGGGAAAAACGTGCATTACTAGTTATCAACGAAGTCAAAATAAAAAACCAGCAAATGTTCGAGGAAAAGGCATAGGTGCTCAAAGAATGGGAAGAGGTCATTACGCGTAGTCAACAGCTGCAGGCAACGATAACACAAGTCTGCGGTGAGCTTCTCGAGCTCCAAATTCTGGTAGAAGTTACCTCCGCAGAGAAAATCTAGAAGTTAGTCGCTACAATGAAGGAGTCAAAAGAGGAAATTGGAAAAGTTTGGTTTCAACTGTAGTTGCAGATATCTGAGCTTCAACTTAAGTTGCAACCAACCACTCCTCCAAAAGTCAGGGAGCAGCACGAGGCTACTATTAAAGATGATATGAATACTTTGGAAGATGTAGTCAAAGTGTTGGGTCCCTATAATACTAGTGATTACCCCATTACTATTGTAGTTATACCCCTTATTTATATTGTTGTGCCCCCATTACCCCCATATTGTTATTAATGTGCCCATAGAATCCCTCTATTGTTATTTTTGTGGCTTTATATTATTATTGTTAGGTCGGCTGGATTATATTGTGACTCCATAGACTCCTATATATAGAAAGGAGGTTTTGTCATTTGTATCATCCAAGAATTGTTCATTTATGTAATGTAAAGGAGGTTGCCCCCTCGAAGAGGCTGAATTCTAAGGCGTGGATCTCTCTTTTCTATCTTTTTGTGAGCTGGTTTCATAAAATTTGGTATCAGAGCTTTGGATTCTAGGGTTTCGCTGCTCCAAACAGGTCATCGTGGCATTTTCACTATAACTTTTTTTCTGTGACGTTTCAGAAGTCGCAAAAAAAACCCATTTGAGAAGAAATCGCACTGAACCTTGGGTCTGAATTTCAGAGCTTTTCGCGCGATATTTGCGGAGATATGATCTCAGGAAGTTGGTCTTTTTGCAGACTCCTGAATTACACTCAAAACAGGTGACCTGGGGAAAATCGTCATAACTTTCTTTCTAAGCATCAAACTGAAATTTCGTAGGAAGGTCACTGCGGGAGATTGTGCATAACTCTTTCTTGGAGAATCCAATTTGGTTCAGACTAGTGGCATTGGAAAGAGGACACAGAAGGCTACTACAGGTCACAATTTTAGAACTGGATGATTCGAAATTACAGAGATACATCAGATTCAATATCAGGCTTCTACAAAGTAAAAAAAGGTGTGTAGTTTTTATTTTTTATTTTTGCATAAGCTTGGTTTGAAGGAATTCAAAGGGCATAGTAAAGCATTATTATCGGTAACTGATGCCCCGAGGAAAGAAAATGCAAACACCTAGTAAGGAACCTGAAAGCTCTAGCATGACTCATGAAGAAGAGGAAGAAATGCTACATGATATATCAAAATTACAAGAACAAGTGCAACAAATGTCACGCTCACAAAAGCTAACAGATGCTAAGATAAATGGCGTGGAATCTAAGATAAAGGGCATGAAAGCTAATATGGACGATTTGAAGATAGATTTGAAGACAAATTTGAAGAAAGACATGGCAAATTTGAAGACAGATTTGAAGACAGACATGGCAGATTTGAAGACAGATTTGACAAATTTTCTACAAGAAATACTTACTAATGGTGAAAAGGTTGTAAAGGAAACTCATGATGTGAACAAAAGAAATGTTAATCATGATTCCATAGACTCTAATGTTGGATCGAAGACCCACCATATTCCAAAAATCGATATGAGGAAGTTTGATGGCAAGGATCCCGCCACATGGATATTACAGATGGAGCAATTCTTCGATCTCAATAATGTGCAAAACACACAAAAGGTACGTATGGCAACTTTATATTTGGAACCAAATCAGTTTGTATGGTATCAATGGCTTTGCTCTCGTAAAAAATTTATCACTTGGGCAATTTTTACGGAAGAATTGATAGCACATTATGAGGATACAAAAAGCAACACTTTTTTTAGCCAATTGATAAGTCTCAAACAAAAGGGTTCAATAATGGAGCACATTGAGGAGTTCCAAAAATTGAACATAAGGGTAAAAGATATTCCAGAGGAGCATAGGATTGATGTGTTCATAGGGTCTTTAAAGGATAATATCCAACATGATGTTCGCCTTTGGGAACCTGATTCATTAGAGAAGGCATTCAGGTTAGCAAGAAAAATGGAAAGCAAAATTATGGCAACCAGGAAGCATACCACTCACAACTATAAAGACGGAAGTGTTGTTGCCCCTAGTCTTCCACAACCTATAAGGTTGACACCACAACAATTGGAAGAAAAAAGAGCAAAAGGGCTTTGTTACAGTTGTGATAGCAAATACACTAAAGGTCATAAGTGTGCTGAGAAGAAATTATTCTACATAGATTGTGAAGAGGAAGAAGAAAAGGAGCAAGAAAGGTCAAAAGAAGAAGATATACTCCAGGAACAAAGCCTAGATGAAGAACAAATAAATCCGACCATATCTTGTAATGCATTGGCGGGAATTACCACTCCTCAAACCATCAAGATAGAAGGACAAATCAAGAAGAAAAAGGTAATAGTGTTGATTGATTCAGGAAGCACCCACAATTTTATTCATTGTAGGGTAGCAAAAGAATTGAATTGCTTCCTATATCCAGCACCAGAGTGTCAAGTGATGATTGCAAATGGAGGAACAATAAATTGCTCTGGAAAGTGCCATAATATCAAGCTATCCATGGGAGAATATGTATTGACTAGCCCAATGCTTTCCATTCCAATGGGAGGTGCTGATGTTGTACTAGGAGTCCAATGGCTACAATCCTTGGGTACAATAGCTTTTAATTTTCAAGAACTTTTCATCAAATTTTCTGTGGAAGGAAAGGAAGTTGAATTAAGGGGTATTGCAGGGAAACCAGGAAAGATAATCAGCTCTAATGGTATGACAAAGCTTCTAAAAAAGGAGCAAAGAGGTGTAATTGCACAATTATGTTCGCTAGATGTTTCCACATTGGAATCATCTATTTCTCCAGATCTCCAAAAAGTCCTGGACAATCATTCCAAGGTATTTGAGACTCCCAAAGGTCTCCCACCTATGCGTGATCATGATCATGCTATTCATCTGATTCCAGGAAGTGTTCCTCCAAACATCAGGCCGTACAGATATCCCTATGTCCAAAAAAGTGAAATTGAACGTATGGTTGCAGAAATGCTAGAGGCTGGTATAATTCAACCGAGTCAAAGTTCTTTCTCTGCTCCAGTAGTATTGGTGCACAAGAAGGATGGATCATGGCGCATGTGTCCGGATTATAGGGAGCTCAACAAGCTCACTATTAAAGATAAGTTCCCCATTCCTGTCATTGATGAATTACTGGATGAATTGCATGGATCAATTTACTTCACCAAGTTGGATCTTCGTTCAGGATATCATCAAATCAGAATGAAGATTGAAGACATTCCGAAAACGACATTTAGAACTCATGAGGGTCATTATGAATTTTTGGTCATGCCTTTTGGCCTTACCAATGCACCTTCAACATTTCAAGGTTTGATGAATTCAATTTTCAAACCATTCCTTAGAAAATTTGTGTTAGTATTTTTTGATGATATACTAATCTACAACAAGTCTTGGAAGGATCATGTTGAACATGTTGACAGGGTGCTACAACTATTGGAGGAGAAACAATTATATGCAAAAAGATCCAAATGTTTCTTTGGAGTCCAGGAGGTGGAATATTTGGGTCATATTGTATCTCATGAAGGAGTTAAGGTAGACCCTAGCAAAATTAAAGCCATTAAGGAATGGAAAATCCCCACATCCATAAAGCATCTGCGAGGATTTCTTGGGTTGACAGGGTATTATCGCAAGTTTGTTAAGAATTATGGGAGAATAGCAGCACCTCTAACAACATTATTGAAGAAAGATGCATTTTCATGGACTCCGGAAGCAACAAAGGCCTTTGAACATCTTAAAGAGGCAATGTGCCAAGCACCGGTCTTAGCTACACCGGACTTCACAAAAACCTTTATTGTGGAATGTGATGCTTCAGGAAATGGAATTGGTGTTGTTCTAATGCAAGATGAAAGACCCATTGCTTTTGAAAGTCGTCCAATCAAGGGAAAGTTTTTAAGCAAAGCTATTTATGAGAAGGAAATGTTGGCAATACTCCATGCACTTAAGAAATGGCGACCCTACCTAATGGGAAGACACTTCAAGGTAAAAACGGATCATGATAGCCTTAAATACTTTTTAGAACAAAGATTATCCTCTGAAGAGCAACAAAAGTGGGTCACAAAGATGTTGGGTTATGACTTTGAAATCATCTACAAAAAAGGGAAGCAAAATGTGGTGGCAGATGCACTCTCAAGAAAGGATGAGGATGTGGAAGCATTGTTGTGCGCCATTTCTATTATCCAACCAGATTGGATAAACGAAGCAAGGGAGGAATGGAAGAATGACGAAGAAGTGTGGGCACTTATTCGAAAGCTACAACAAGATTCCAGTACGTCTGATACATTTAGCTGGAAAAATGATTCGTTATGGTACAAAGATCGCTTATACCTCTGTAAGAATTCCCAGCTAAAACAAAAGATTCTTATGGAATTGCACACTTCTCCCTTAGGAGGGCACTCAGGATTTTTAAAAACTTACCACAGGGTTAAGAAGGAATTTTTTTGGGATGGCCTTAAATCAGATATTCAAAAGTTTGTGGCAGAATGTTTGGTTTGCCAACAAAATAAAGTTGAAACAATTAAGACACCGGGTCTATTACAACCTTTATCCATTCCAAGCCAACGTTGGGAGGAGGTTTCAATGGATTTTATCACAGGTTTACCCAAGTCTGAGGGAAAGAGTGTCATCATGGTGGTAGTTGACAGACTTACCAAGTATGCACACTTTTGTGCATTATCACATCCATTTAAAGCCAGTACAGTTTCTACTGCATTTATGGAAACAATTCAAAAGCTACATGGAAACCCAAAGATTATTGTAAGTGACAGAGATCCCATTTTCACTGGAAATTTTTGGACAGAATTATTTTCTTGTCTTGGTACTCAGTTAGCTCATAGCTCATCTTATCATCCTCAATCTGATGGGCAAACTGAGATAGTAAACAAATGTTTGGAAGGATATCTTCGTTGCTTTGTATCTGATAAACAGACACAATGGGTCAAATGGTTGCCTCTGGCTGAATGGTGGTATAACACTTCCTTCCATACAGCAACAAAAATGACCCCATTTATGGCACTTTATGGGTATCAACCACCATCCATCACATCATATTTAAGAGAAAATTCTAAGGTTCAGGCAGTGGAACATCACATCGAACATCAACAACAAGTCCTCCAACTCTTAAAGGATAACCTCGTGTTGGCACAGAATAGAATGAAACAACAGGCAGATCAACATCGCAGTGAAAGAAGTTTTGATGTAGGTGATTGGGTATTCCTACGGCTACAACCATATAAGCAAATGTCCCTCAAGCAAGCTAAGAAGGATAATAAATTATCACCAAAGTATTATGGTCCGTACAAGGTGTTGCAAAAGATTGGTACTATGGCATACAAATTGGAGCTTCCTGCAGCTTCTCGATTGCACCCAGTTTTCCATGTTTCATGTTTAAAGAAGGTTATAGGCGACAAGCTCCCAGTTCAAACAATATTGCCAGAACTTGACGAGGAAGGAAAAATTATATTGGAACCGGAAGCAGTCACAGAAACAAGAACTCGACAGCTACGAAATCGATCAATTTCAGAGTATCTTATCAAGTGGAAGAACTTATCCGCTGAAGATTCCACATGGGAGGATGAGAATTTTATGCAGAAGTATCCAGAACTACTCAAGCGTTGAGGACAACACTTTTTTGAAGGAGAGGGGCATGTTGGGTCCCTATAATACTAGTGATTACCCCATTACTATTGTAGTTATACCCCTTATTTATATTGTTGTGCCTCCATTACCCCCATATTGTTATTAATGTGCCCATAGAATCCCTCTATTGTTATTTTTGTGGCTTTATATTATTATTGTTAGGTCGGCTGGATTATATTGTGACTCCTTAGACTCCTATATATAGAAAGGAGGTTTTGTCATTTGTATCATCCAAGAATTGTTCATTTATGTAATGTAAAGGAGGTTGCCCCCTCGAAGAGGCTGAATTCTAAGGCGTGGATCTCTCTTTTCTATCTTTTTGTGAGCTGGTTTCATAACACAAGGATTGCAGCCAATTGTTTGAGAAAACCATGGAGATGTGGACCTTGCTGCAGGAGGATCCACACTTGCAGAAAATTGAAGCAGATATCTGAGAAAAAGAAGTGAAGTTCGACGAGATCAAGGCTACAGCGTAGACCTTATTACGAGTGCAAAGGTTCACAAGACTACATGAGGGAAAGTTCATCGAGACCCAGATTGATGAGCTGTGTCGGAAGGAATCCATCATATCCTCAAGGACACAACCCTAGGCTGATGAGGCAAGTTAGTTGACATAGGTCATTCAGAGGAAGCTGAAGGCTATGTAGTAGACACAAAGAATGATGGGCTTTGCAGTCGAAGGTCCAACTATGGAAAAATGGTTTAAGAGGTTCGACAGGCCTCCACACAAGGAACAATCAATATTAAAGCATTGAATATAGAGTTTAGTGGTCTGCATGTAAAGATTGAGGCAACACTAGCAGAGTGACTTGGGACGAGTCATGACTTTGTGCTGGGGGCCTGTTGGGACGAGGTCCCTTGGGGTCAAATTTTGTAAAAGTTTTGGTAAATATTGTAAAGTCTTCCCATTTCGAGGGGTGGAGCGCAAGTAGCATAGGTCGATAGGAGTTAAAGGAGATTTAGGAAGGTCAAAGCCCCTTATTTTGTTAAGAGTCAAGTTTTTTTGTGACCCACCCATGGTTCACAGACCATGGTATTGTAATGAAGAAAGATATAAAAATGAGTCATAGAAGAGTTATAGAAGTCAATCAATCATTCTATGATCTAAATAAAAGATAGAAGTCTGTTTTATGTACTTGGGCGAAGGGGAAGGCTCTTGCAGCTACGTGCGTGGAGACCTTGGTAAGTCCGCAGTTGAGTGTGCGGGCCCCTGTAGCTGTGTGCGCAGGGTTGGAAGAGTCCGTAATTGAAGATCTAAGCACAATAAACGTTGTTTTGAAGAGTTTTTCACATATCTGGTGTTATTGTTTATCTATTGAATTTACTATATTGTTGATCTGTCGAATGCAACTATTCTGGAAAAATACTTAATAGATGCGCAAAGAGGTAGATTTACTTAATTATATGATGTTATGAATGTTTAGCGCAATCAACGAAGGGTTTAGATCTATTAACTTCTAGTTGCTATAATTTCTAGGTTTTAAGGGTTAGGGTTCGCAAAGGTTAGGACAAACCCTAAATCTAACAGAAACACATCACGTAGTCCTTTGGATGCACAAACATGGTTCTAGCATCCCCCAATACTACCTTGGGTGAGACTGCAGCCTGCGTTGCGCGGGTTGTTGCCGAAAGGGCTGGTAGAGTAGGGTTTTGTTGGTTAGAACAACTAACTTTGAACGTGGGTCTAAGCCTCCTCGAGCCAACAATTCTTCATCTGAAAGTTCTTCTTTTTCTTCTTCATTTTTGCAAAAACTAGTTCTAGGTTTGGATACATGTTTGCCCTTTTTGACCTTATTAGATGTTGTAAATGTTGTTTCTATATTAAATGAACCATTTTATTCCTCAATCCTCATTTCATATGCTGTAAGTATCCCATGTACTTCATCCCTACTCAAGTTGCTTAAATCCGATATATCTTCTAAGATAGAAACCTTAGGATTAATCTTGTTGGAAGAGTTCTAAGGACTTTCCAAACAATGACCTTTTTGCCAACTGGTTCTCCTAATCCTTCCAAGTAATTTGTTATTTCATCTACACATTTAAAGTAAGCCGCAATGTTCTCATCTTCTTTCATATTTACTTGTTCAAATTGAGTTCTGTAAATTTGAAGTTTTGCTTCCTTGACCTTCGAGTCTCCTGCATATATGTTTTGAATCTTGTCCCATAATTCCTTAGCTATTAGTAATTATAACTTTATTAATATTTTTTCAGAGCATTAGTTGTTCTGTAGTTATTATAATTATCCAGTAAAAGTAGTAAACAACAATGCAAAAGATACAGACAGCAGGCACAAGATTTTTAGGTGGAAAACCCCCTTCGAGTCAAAAACCACCGAATCCTTTTCTAATAAGTTCTTTAATCTCCAGCCCCAACTGAAAAGAAAGCTACAACTTCCTATAACTCTAGAAAACATTATTCTCTAGCTCCCACTGGAAGGACACCCCAATTCCCTAGCACAAGCCTACCACCATGAAGTGTTTACAGGCCCCAACCTGAAGGTGACTTCATTCACCTACCTATCAACACCCTGCCTCCCTATAAAGACAAAACAAATAAAAGATGTGGAATCTTGTACCAGGGATAACGATCCACGTTACAATGATTTTCAATAAATGACAGACAACACTAAGACCATACCCTTATCCTGATAGAGACTGAAAATAGAATTGACTCTCCCCAACAATGCCTTTTACAATTCTTAGGCAACTTGACTCTTTAAAAAATATGGGCTCTCATACTAGGGATAATGGCCCAGTTACAATGATTTGACTCTTGAATTTTTACAATGCTTCTCAATACATGGGAAAACTATTGATGATGTGACTATGATGGTTGCTCTGTCATCATATAATGTGCAATCTAACTTTCTGTAAGGATTCATTCAAGAGGTGATAAGATCGCTTGGTTGGTTGTTGCTTCAATACCTTGTGCTCTAGAAACATCTTCCACCTGCAAAGAAAAGTTCCCAAGATGATTCCCAATACCCAAAGATAAAACAAAATTGCCCCTTTTATGAGACTTACCTCTGCCTACAATACACTTGTTACTAAAAAAAGAATAAAAATGCAAGGCTTATAAATTACATGATAATGATACGTACCTGAAGTAAGCTTGTACCTTGTGTACTACCCTTATGATGTCTCTTGACTTGTCCACCAAATTTACAATTAACCTAGGACTGGACTGACTGTTAACTATGACAGACCTAAAGGATACTTTGCACACTACCTAGACCTAACAACAAACCAAATAAGACTACGCAAGAATATTAATCAAGAACTAACTATGATAGACCCTAATCAATGCGACATACCTTGACATAATTATGTGACAGTCTTTAGTATAAGGTGTGTGTGACAAACTTTGATGCAATGTGTATGACAAACTTTAATGCAAGGTGTGTGACAAACTTATATAAATGTATGACACACTCACAACATCTAGATAACATAAAGTACTCATTGTAGCAGAATTCCCTAAGTCTTACACAATAGTCCTAATGCATATCCCCACAATATTTAATACACATGCAACAACAATATGTCACAAAAATCTATACCATAATCCTAATTACAAAAGGACCTATACAAGAGACCCAGAATACAATTCCCTAGCATTATTGAACTAGACCTTAAAGAAGACTAAACAATACACTTGTTTACATCTCAGATCTCAATAATACTCACAATTTTGTCTTGATTAAACCTTCTACATATCTCACACTTGAATCAGGCTTGTGGATGATATCTTTAAGAGCTCGGATGGCCTTCCAAATGGTGCAAGGTAATCCTTGGTTGTTGATTGATTCTTTTCAAACTTTATGCACCATATATCACTCAAACATCATAAAGGTTTCCTTAAAATGCCATTTGTTGCCCTAGAATGAATGTTACAGCCTGCGGTTAGGTCTTATTGTATTGATTGAGAGCTTGAGTAGCCTTCCATACATCTTGTTTCTTACAAAACTATTTTAAAAACCCTACAAGTCTTGGTTCATCAAGATAAGAGCTTGGTCCATGATCATTAGGTAAAGTCAACACAATTTAGGCCTTCGCTGGCCTCTCAACAACTTCGTTGCTCCTAGTCCAGAACTGTTTAGATCTTAATACATGCAAACAAAAACCCATATCCAAACAGTGATATAAAACCATTCCTCGCATTGCCACAAATATTTGTAATTAATCTTCAATGAAGCTCGAATTTCACAGGAGACATTCTTCTTTGGTTAGATGTTGAGCACTTATATTCATTTGTGAGACAAACAGTAGTTTTTGTAGCGATGGGTGATCATTTAGGATAAGAAGAGTAGGGATTCAAAAGTTAACTATTGGACGATTAACAGGGGTTTCAATAGGTGAATGTTTGAGGAGGATTATGAGGTAGATTAAATAATATTATTTTAAGCCCTAAGAAAACCATTAAAATGAAAAGTTAGATGTTGAAAGCCTTAGGTCAATGTATTATAGTATTTTGGAGAGGGCTTTCTTAATGAAGTTTGGAGGAAACTTTAGGATTTTTTATTTTTTTTAAGCTCCACTAAAATTTGATGCATATGGTCCTACCTGGTTGTGAAATTTATTGATTTATTTCCTTTGGTTCTTGAAGTTATTCAACTTATACACAATGAGATTACGGTGAGAATTATTGTCTTATATTGACAATTGTAGGTGAATTAATGATAAGGTGTCATGTCACAACCCTTTGGCCTTTTAGCCCTCAAAATTGGGTCTTCAACTTAAAATACCAATAACTTTAAAACCATAAAGAACTGTGTGGGGTAACACATATAATCATAAATATCTTTTAGAGGAAAATCTGATTAGAGTGATTAGAGGACAAGAGACCATGAATTTCCATGCCAATTTTTCTTACAAAGGTCTGGGTAGGTCCTTCACGATGTACCTTCAACCACCTATCAACATAGGAAACCTTCACGATGTCCCTACCCTTGAATAGCAACTATAACCAAGAAAAACATACAAAATAAGAGGTTGACCAGGAATAATAATAGTAATAAAGGGCGAAAGATATGAATTATGTATTTTTTGATTTAGAAGAAAACCATTGAGGGTTATAGGGAATTCTCAATTCCTTCTTGATCTTGGCCTCCTTTCTTGTAGTATGGACAAAGTAACAACTAAACTTTTAAGGTGATAAGTGCAACAAAGGACAAGTATAGGAAGACATGGAATATGTTACACCATGCGTCATCTCTAAAGGTTCTAGGTAGATTTCAGTAAATGTAGCTTGATCACTCCATTCTTTCACTGCACTATCTACAAGTCTCAATTCAATCATTCTTTCCATAAGCCATAGAAAATTCCTTGCATTCACACATGTTGTATGTAGTTTAATCCACTACATAGCTTGAATTTAATCATGGTCACCTCTCAGATTGGGACTAGAGTACTCCTCCAATGAATATTTCATTGTTTCTCAAACTTGTAGTAAAAACATTGTCTCAAACTAGGTGAACAACATCTCATGATGAATAATTGTGAAATAGTTCATGTAACAGCCTTGGTGAAAATTCCATGTAAATAAAAGTTAATAAAGGCAAAATAATAACCACGGTTATGGGACACTTATTCGAAGCTGAATGTTGGGAAAGACATCCTAGTGTGGATATTCATTTGATTTATTATTGCTAAGGAAATCGGCAAAGGCAATGACAAAGGCCTTGGAAAGGAAAAATGTCATTAATTGGCATTTTATTTATGAAAATAATGGAAATTAGGAGAAAAGGAAGGTGAAAGGTCACAAGTTGCATGTGAGGAGGAAAATGAAGGAAAATAATGGAAAATAATGGAAAATGTAGAAATTAGAGGCCTTATTGATAAAAAGGCTTATTAGTATCAATTCATGGCTTTTGGTCAGTTCAGTTTTGGAGTTCTCTCTCTATTCTCACTCTCTCACTCTTGGAACTTAGAGTTTTCTTGGAGCACTTCAACATTGGATCAGGAAAAGGAAAGAAGGCAAGAGGAAGCAAAGATCAAGCAAGGAAGAGCGGGATCTAACAACCACAATGAGATTATTTGCAGGTATTGATTTGCATGTGTGATTTCCTTGCTAGATTTAGCATGCATGGTTATGCATGTGCGTTCTTGGTTCTCTTATTTTCCTTCGCATGGGTTTTTCCAGGTTTGACAATGTTTTTTCAGCCAAGCCTTGGCATTTCCTGATAGCCATGGTGTGGTGGGTTCTTCTGTTGTGGCTGAGCTAGATTACTGGATGGACTTGAAGCTGAGTGGGGTGGTCCCAGGATTATTGACAAGACCTATTAATCCCGGGATGGGATACATGGTAAAGCCTAAATGTGAACACCTCAACTGAGGCTAGGAATCCCTTGACCGATAATGGAGGGATACATGATAAAGCTCAATTGTGAGTACCCATGATTAGGCCTAGGAATCTCAAGATGGGATACACGGTAAAGCCTAGAGGGTGTAGACCTCATGGGCCTAGTATTCCCTTTCTCGGTAATGGAGGGATACGTGGTAAAGCCGAGGGGTTGGGACAGACAAACTCCTCATGGTGTAGGTGGAGAGATCCTGTGGCATCCATGCTTGTTATGGCCTAGTGATCCGGTGAGGATTACGGTAAAGCCTTGTATTGTAGGTTTATTATTTATGGCCTAGTGATCCAGTGGGGATTGCGGTAAAGCCTGGTTCTATTGTTGAGGGTGAGGTGGTGTAGCCTTGGGAATCCTTGGTTGATTTTGGTTTGAGTCCCACATTCATGCTTGGAATATGGCAGGGGGGCGATTGGTGGAAATAAAGATTTGGTTAAGCTAATCTATGATCGGGTGGTACATGGAAGTCTCGAACCTGGTTAGCCTAATCATTCATTAATAAGAACTATTTATCCTTGGTATTTTATGAGCAAATGTATTGGTTCATATGAGGCATCTATTGTTGATGTATCCTTGTTATTTCTGTTGGTTATATGTTAGTTATGAGCATGTTTTATGACAATGCTGATGTATGGCTCTCATCATTTTTTGATTTGTAAATGAATGTACTATGAATATATGACCTAATAGATGATCATGCAGTTAATGTGATAAGGAATCAATTATTCTTAGCGATTCTTAGATAAGTATGAAACCCCTATGCTCAGATTTGTTGTTTAAACCTGTAGAATGCATATTTGTGACATGTTTGACGAAATTCCCATGTTGACTAGTAGGAGTCCATCCAAGTATTTGCATTTGTATCATTTTTTTTATGTCACTTTTCATTCCTAAAAGTTTCATGGATTTTTGGGTAGTGGCATGAGTCCTAGCCCTGAAAAAAGTGGCACAAAATTTAGGGTCGTAGGCTCAGAACTAGCTGAAAAAGACCCCAGTTGCTTGCATTCCCATGCTATGAGAGCAAATGGAGGGCCCTACTCACATGCATTCCCATGTCATGGGAGAAACTGAGCTTTAGGGTAGTGAAATGGTAGTTTGTCTCAGGGGCTACTCACATGGATGGGATGGATGGATCCTGAGGGTTTTGTGGTATGTGGAGAAGGCCATATTGGTTGTATTGTGTCAATTCCACTTCCTTAACTATACATGGGAAGTTGAATCAGATCATAGTAGCCTCTTGTCACATGTTTACCCCAACGAACCGGTTAACTTAGGTAAATGTGGGAGGAGGGTGTTACATCTTATCCACAAATTCCTCAATAGTTTCACCATTTAAATGACAATGAGTTACAGTGAATATCAAATCGTGTAGCATATCCTCCAATACGTTTCCCTTTATAGGAGATATTCTTGTGAGTCCTGTAGTCCCTTCACGCTTAAGACAAGGGACCAATTTCTAACTTCTCTCTCTTCCTCTTATGTCCATGGGACAACCTCTAATAACCAAGCATGATAATTGATACATTCATCATACAAAGGTTTTAAAGCAATAAGGAGAAGATACAACACATTGGAAACATTGTTGATAATTCCAGCAAAATCCTTGGAATATAATAGCTGTAAAAATTGCAAAATATGATTATGTCTCTCTAGTGATAGGCATATTCAAACTTATATTCAATGGCTTTGCCAATTTCTTATCCACAGGTGTTTTCCATCTATTAGATAAAAGAGTAGCAAAATACCTAAATTCTTTAGAAACGTTGGAATGCAAGTGAAATTCAAAGGTCGATCAATATCCACACTGTTATGCTCTTGACCAGTGAGAAGATACCAGAATACCAAATATGCGAAGAAATATACCCAGAACACAAGACAATAAGAAATAACAACGTGTATTTTATTATTCAGAAAGGAAAGCAATGTTCACTTGCCTCTTCGAGGGGGCAACCTCCTATAAAGCTGGGCTCAATTACAAAATAAGACATGACACTCCTCAAGGGGAGTCTCTATCCTTTATATAGGATTCATACATGCAATACCATGGGTCAGTACCATGGTTCTTATTAACACCATCTATCTAATACCATGGCCCATTTGCAACTAACTGTGGTCCCTTCTTTAAATGGGGGTCAACCAATTACAATTATTAATATGGGCTTTATTAACTCTTTAACTAACTATAACTATGACTCGACCCTATTACATAAATAAGGGGGTTAAGGTTGGACCCTAACATGCCCTCCCCCATAAAAATAGCCTTGTCCTCAAGGCTGAAGCTGCGGAAACTGCTGAAGAACAGTGGCTAGTTCCCAAGTCACATCTTCTGGAGAGGTGTCTTTCCACTTGACGAGGACTTCCTTGATCGTGTGGCCATGCAGGTGTCGTTCTCGCGTGTCAAGAACTTGTTCAAATTGGAGCGAGATTGAACCTTCTTCATCCAATTCCGGTAGACTAGTTTGAATTCTGCAATGGTTCCCAACCACTTTCTTGAGGCATGAGACATGGAAGATGGGATGGAATTTTGCAGTGGGTGGAAAGGCTAGCTTGTAGGCTACTTCTCCGATGCGCTGAAGTATTTGATACGGTTCGAAGAATTTTGGAGATAATTTCTGACAACCCTTGTCTTTGAGTGATGTTTGCTTATATGGTTGCAGCCTCAAGAATACCTGATCCCCTTCTTGAAATTTGTGCTCTAAACGATGTTGGTCTGCCTGTTGCTTCATGTGATTTTCAGCTTGATGGAGATTCTCTTTGAGGTGGGCCAACATGGTTGCATGCTTCTGTAGGAGTTGATCCACTGCTTGTACCTTCGATCATCCCTGGATATAAGAAGTAGGTGAAGGAGGGAGTTGACCATAAACTGCTTCATATGGAGTCATTTTGGTGGTGGCATGATAGTTAGTATTATACCACCATTCGGCTAGAGGTAACCACTGTACCCATAGATGTTACTTTTCTGAAGTGAAACACGTGAGGTAGGTCTCCAGACATTTGTTGACTGCTTCAATTTGACCATCAGTTTGGGGATGATAAGAAGTACTAAGTTGTAGTTGGGTACCTTGTAACCTGAAGAGTTCCTGCCAAAAGTTACTGGTGAAGATCGACTCACGATCAGACACAATGGAAGTGGGCATGCCATGCAATTTGAAGATCTGGTCCATGAAAGATTGAGCCACCAAAGCTGGTGTAAAAGGGTGGAGTAGGGCGCAAAAATGAGCATACTTAGACAGTCTGTCCACAACCACCATGATGAATGACTTGTTGCTTGACTTCAGAAGACCCGTAATGAAATCCATAGAAACCTTTGTCCAGATTGAGGCAGGGATGGGCAATGGTTGTAATGTGCCTGGGGATTTGACTGTTTCTCCTTTGTGGCACTGACACATCACACTCAGCTACAAAAGTAAGAATGTCCTTTTTCATGCCTATCCAAAAGAATGAACATCAGGTGCAAGCATAAGTCTTCTTAAAGCCTGAATGGCCTGCAGTGGGAGATGAGTGCAACTCTGTCAAAATGCGGCTTTTGAGGGTGGATGTTGGTGATATCACTACTTTGTCCTTGTAGCAAAGAATCTCATCCTGCCAAGAGTAGCCTGCTATGGAATTTGGATCCACCTGTAATTTATTAATGAGTTGGGAATGCAAAGGATGTGAAAACCATTCCTTGGGAGCCTCTTCAATCCACTCTAGAATGGGAAGAGAGATTGCTAGCAGGGTGCTTTCCTCCTCAAATTAGCATGATAAAGCATATGCTACGACATTTTCTCGCCCTTTCTTGTAAATTATCTCATAATCATATCCCAACATTTTGGCTAGCCATTTATTTTGTTGTGGCGAGGATAGGATTTTCTCCAAAAAATATTTAAGGCTTTGATGGTCTGTGCGGATTTGGAAACACTGCCCCAATAAGTATGGTCGCCAGGTATCCACTGCATGTAAGATGAACATCATCTCCTTCTCATAGGTAGATTGTCCCAGATTTTTTCCACTTAGTTGTTGGCTAGTGAAGGCCAAGGGTCGACCTTCTTGTATTAAGACAACCCTAATACTCGTACCTGAAGCATCACATTCAATCACAAAATATTTGGTGAAGTCGGGCAGTGCCAATACGAGAGTGGAACACATGGCATTTTTGAGAGCTATAAATGCCTGTTGCACTTCATCATTCTAGAGGAATGAATTTTCCTTGAGAAGGTGAGTGAGGGGTCTAGCAATGCTACCATAATTGCGAAAAAATTTGCGATACTAGCCGGTGAGACCCAAAAATCCTCTCAAGCTCTTCAAAGTCTTTGGTTGAGGCCAATCCATTGCCTGGATCTTTTTGTGATCCACCTTGACACCTTCACGCCCCACAATGTGGCCCAAATACTCAACTTCTTCCATGCCAAAAGAGCACTTGGACAACTTGACAAATAATTTATGCTTCCAGAGCAGTTGCAAGAGCAGATCTACATGCTGAAGATGTTTTTCCCAGGTGAGGTTGTAGATGAGGATGTCATAAAAAAAAAAGGACAAATTTTCTGAGATATGGTTTGAGCAGGTGTTTCATGAGGCTCTGAAAAGTGGATGGGGCATTATAGAGACCAAATGGCATGACCAGGAATTCATAATGGCTTTCATGAGTTTGGAAAGCAGTCTTTGGAATGTCCTTCTTTCATGCAAATTTGGTGATAGCCCGAGTGAAGGTCGAGCTTAGTAAAGAATTGAGCCCCATTTAGTTCATCCAGAAAATCATCAACAACCGGGATGAGAAATTTATCTTTGACCGTCAGCTTGTTGAGGGCCCTGAAGTTTAGACACATACGCCATTCCCCATCTTTCTTGAGCACCATGACCACAGGCAATGAATAAGGACTAATGGTAGGACGAATGACACCGGCTTTCAGGAGTTCCTTGATGATTTTTTCAATTTCATTATTTTGGGGGAAAGGATATCTATATGGGTGCACATTTGGTGGTTATGCCCCTGGGACCAAAGTAATGCTATGATGATGTTCCCCTCTCGAGGGTGGAAGCTCATGAGGCTTGTCAAAGACCTGCAGATGGTTGTTTAAGAATTGTTGCATCTCAGGATGAATATGAAGAGAAGTGGGGTCAAAGGCCTGGATGGCATTAAATTGGGCTATAACTCCATGGTGGCCCTTTTTTAACAATTTTTCCATCCTATGCAAGCTGATGATAGAAGGAGCACCTACCTGGAGTCCTTGGAGGGTATGTGTGTGATTATTCTGCTTGAAGCTCATATATAACTCCTGGAAATCCATTATGATTGGGCCAAGTGTGCGGAGCCATTCAACACCCAAGACAATGTCACACCCACCCATGTTGATGGCAAACATGTGGGTCTTTAGGTGATAATCCTCCATTTGAAGTTTGACATTTTCACAACGACATTCACATTTCATTGTCCTCCCATCAGCAATCTAGACTTGGAAACTAGAGACTGCTCTGACAAAACAATGCACTGCTCTAACGACTCTTTGATGGATAAAGTTATGCGTATTGCCACTATCAATCAAGACTACTACAGGGAGATGCTTAATAAAACCTATGATTTTGAGAGTTTGGGGAGAAGAAATTCTTGGCAAAGCATGAAGTGAGATAACTAGTTCTTCAAGTGTAACTGGGAGCTCATTCTCCGGCTGGTTGTCCTCATCTTCTTCCTTTGGTCCCTCAAATGGTGGGGCTTCCTCAGATGAACAGTGATCAATAGCATCAATTTGAAAGAATTTGGGTTCCTTGCATTTATGCCCCGAGGAGTATTTCTCATCACAGTAGTAACACAATCCTTGCTTTCTTCTTTCCGCCATTTCCACTGGTGACACCTTTTAAACCTTAAGTGTTTGGGTAGTGCTCGGAGCCTGGGTGGGGCGTCCCTTGGCCATGAAATTTGGACGAGTCGACTGGGCCGCTAACGCACGTTCTACTTCACGATCTATCTTGCAAGCTGCCAACCATGAGATTGGGTGTTGTAGTCAGACGTGGGCTTGTATGGCATCTTTGAGACCACTAATAAAACAATCCAAGTAGAATTCATTTGCTAGACCCCCTGTGCATAAGGATAATGCTTCAAAGGCTTTAATATATTCTTGCACTGTGCCTGTTTGTCGGAGCTTAGTAAGACGACCCAAAAAGTTAGATTCATGGTCAAAGCGATCAGAAAGGGCTTTTGAGAATATCTGCCAAGTTAGTGGCATTGCATAGAAGCATTGATGTTGTCTAGTCAATTTAGTGTCCTAAATTTCTCTACATAAATTATCAATCCGGGTATCGTAAACTGATGAAGTGTGGTGCACCATATGTGCTTAGTTAACCCTTTTTCTTACTTCGTTGTTTTATAGTTTATGTTGTTTTTGGGGGTTTTGTTTCTTATGCTTAAGGAAATTAATCTAAGAAAGAAAAGCTATTCTTCTAGGTGAAATCTCTAAATGTTAATGGACAATTAAATCTAATGACTTCTAATGTTAGAATCTAATTTCTAAAGAAAGGAGAAAATGAAACAAATCAAAACTTTGAACAGTTAGATTAATCTAAGCCGGAAAAATGTCTATGAAATGAAAGCAAAAATGATAAAGGAAAACTAATCTAGACTCATTCATAAATGAAATACTTCACCACTTAGTGAACCAATGGCTTTCAGAAATATTCACTTACAACATGAGTTAGTAAACTATGGAAAGCAAATAGAAAACATGTAAAGGAAACTAATCTAGACTCATTCATAAATGAAATACTTCACCACTGAGTGAACCAAGGGCTTTCGGAAATATTCACTTACAACATGAGTTAGTAAACTATGGAAAGCAAACAAAACATGCAAAGGAAAACTAATCTAGACTCGTTCATAAATGAAATACTTCACCACTTAGTGAACCAAGGGCTTTCAGAAATATTCACTTACAACATGAGTTATTAAACTATGGAAAGCAAATACAAAACATGTAAAGGAAAACTAATCTAGACTCATTCATAAATGAAATACTTCACCACTTAATGAACCAAGGGCTTTCGGAAAAATTCACTTACAACATGAGTTAGTAAACTATGGAAAGCAAATACAAAACATGTAAAGGAAAACTAATCTACTGTGTGCTCTAATGCTCCAATCACCAATCGGAAAATAGGAAGACTACTTTCTTGGACTATTTTGTTAAGCATAGACTACACAGTTAGATAAATCTACAATCGACGGGTTGAACACACTTGCATGAATTAAAATGGCATGAATGGAAAATCTAAACTATCAAACTTGAAAGCAATCAAATGATATACTTGAATGAAATCAAAGCAAAACTACAAAACAAAATCTACTCTACCTTACATTCTAATATGCTCCATGACATCTACTTCACATCTCCTTCCATGTTGAGAACATCAAAGGTCTATTCAAATTCTTCAAAATTACAAAGTACAACAAAGCTCTCCAAAGCTTTCCATATCCATCAAGGAAAAACTATATGCTCCAAGCTAGAAAAGCTAAGACTAAAAAGCTACAAGCTTAAGAACTAACAAATGAAGGAGAGAGATCTCCTATTTATACAAAAAGATGAGAAGTCATCTCATTAATGAGAGTCCATGAATCTCTCCCTCTACCTTTAGAGTCCTAATCAAAATAGGAACTGATAAGACACATGTCTTCTTAGAGTTTGAATATAATTAGGAGATGTGACACATATTCTCATGATCCCATGATTCTCTCCACTCAAATTCGAATTTGGCCTTAGGGTGCCACATAAAGGTCTTCTCGAAGCCTCTTTTTGACCTACACATATCAAAAATCTCAACCCACTTGTTAGGTATAAGTATATGCACATTATTTTCTAAATTTTTACCACAAATTCACTTAAAAGGCTAAGAATTAATAAAGTTTGGAAAAACATAAATGTGGCCCAATGATAATGAAAGTGGGATGAATGTAGTGACATGGTAGTGGAATGGAGGTGATATAATGGACATAATAGTGAAAGTGTAATGGAAATGAATGACAATTTCAAGACCAACAGATGCCACTGCCACCATTGCCATCTTTCTTGGTCCAAGTACAGGCTTCCCACACTTAGCTTAGTCGCATCATCTCTGATGTGATTCAATGTATAATATTGCTCCATTTGTGCTAGCCATATGGCCAGATGAGAGCCATAAAATTTATACATGTACAACTTGGGTGGTCGAAGCTGGGACTGTTGGTGGTTTCTATAGAAGTGAAGAGAATGGCTAGACTCGCCCTCAAGGGTTTCATTAAAATTATATGCCTCCGATTGTTCCCCCGGTTTGCCCTTTGTGATTGTGTCAACTAAGGTCTGGATCTGCTTTGCTAATGCCTCCAACTTTTGTTCAAGGGTGTCGATCTTCTTATTGGCCATAGCTTGAGCTCTGGTTTGTACCATGCACTGATCCGGTGCACTTGTCGTTACTGTGAAAAAAATTTGGGACCACCCGAAATTTTGATGCTGATAAGTGAATGTTACCACCTTGCTCAGCCCGTCGACCTGATTCTTATGGGCTAAGTCTCCTATAAGCATCCCGGGAGGGTCTCAGGCTTGTTTTTTCTTTTAATACTCCAGAAGGAGTTTTACTCCTCGCTTAGGAATACTGCAGTAACCGATTCGCAGAAAAGTTAATTCTGCCCAATGTCCTGCGAGAATCACGCCCAGGTATAGGAGCCACACAAATAGTCAGATCTGTCGGTGAAACCCTCAATTGCAGAGTATGAGTAGGAATGTGGCAGTGATCAAACCCTTACTGCTAGATCTGAATGGCAGATCTGATTGTTGTGACTACTACAGAACACAAACTGCTAGATCTGAATGGTGGATCTAAGAGATCTGAATGACGGAACTGATTGTTGCAGCTGCGACAAAACCCAACTTGCTAGATATGATCTGGAAAAGATGATGCGTGATCTAGAGGGAGACAAGGGAACTATGGTCTCAAGGAGTGTCAGGTGCTATAGATCACAATATACATAAGGGTCCAATAGTAGTACTCGGCCCAATCTTTCAGGGCACTAACCAAGGAGGATCAACTGTACCCTTAGGCGTACAACCCAACTACCCTATCGGTACGCGCAAGTAATCTCCCCGATTGCTATTCTCGGTGTACTATAGCAGAAAGACGGCCAACGATTTATCTATGGCGAGGTTTCAAGAGAGCCTAGGGGGATTCTGATATACCCAGAGGGTACTTTGGAAGATAGTCCGTGCGCGGTTCTGTCTAATGCGCTACTACTTGAAGGGGTACCCACAAGGGTTACAAGGGAGTCCAACAATCGTGACCACCTCTTGTATTTCCTGCATGCATGCCTCCCCAAATTCGTAGGTTTATGCGCTCAACGACAGATCCCGTGGTTTAAAGACGCTGGAACACGTCTCTAGCGAAAAAAATTCTGCTAAAAATGGAGATCCCACTGGCCCTGGAAAGTGATTTGATACCACTTGTTATGCTCTTGACCTGCGAGAAGATACCAAAATACCAAATATGCGAAGAAGTATACCCAGAACATAGAACAATAAGAAATAACAAGTATTTTACTATTCAGAAAGGAAAGCAATGTTCACTTGCCTCTTCGAGGGGGCAACCTGCAATAGAGCTGGGATTCTCTATCCTTTATATAGGATTCATACATGCAATACCATGGGTCAGTACCATGGTTCTTATTAATACCATCTATCTAATACCATGGACCATTTGCAACTAACTGTGGTCCCTTCTTTAAATGCAGTTCAACCACTTACAATTATAACTATGGGCTTTATTGACTCTTTAAGTAACTATAACTATGACTCGACCCTATTACATAAATAAGAGGGTTAGGGTTGGACCCTAACACACACATTCCTTTGTATCCTTGTCAAAATACGTAGGAACTTGGTGCGAAAATAATAATAATAATAATTTCAAAATTAGCCACATGATTGAATCCTCGAGTCTTATTAGATTTATAATACTTTGCTTGCTAAAAATAAAAATCACTCTCATTGAGGCACTCTTTAATGATATAGAAGCGAGAGTTCGCTCTACTAGGGTTTCCATGCTTTCATTATGCTGATCACTACCATGATAATGTAAGGGGGGCCTTAGAGGCCCCCTCCTTCCGGGATGTTGTCTCACGCAAAGGTAAGGAGCCTGAAACCTCATTCTTCATAAAAACTCATGACTTATAATGCTTTCAACTCCTCTAGAAAATAAAATGGCACTCGCTCAAGGGATAGAGGAGCGGAGAAGAGTTCATGAAAGAACACTGCCTCACAACCGAATGATTAAGGGGCTCCAAGCAGTAAGGCATAAAAGAAATGTCTTTGCCTCAGACTCAAACAAGCAACAACTGCAAACCAAAGGCAAAGAAAATATCAGTTCTAGAGATTCAATATCCTAATGTTGCAACATAGAAAGACTTTATGCAAGAATAGGCTATCATTTGCAAATTCATGGGCATCTGGTCCTCGAAAAAAGTCGTAAACTGGTGGATTCAGACCAAGTGGCATGCAAAAGGAGAAATAATATTGCAACTAGGATCTAAAGGTTTTTTTACTGTCTTTTTTTTACCTCTTAGAGGACTGAGACCGCATCTTTGAAGGCGGACCTTATTTCCTCAACTCTGTGGGGTTATACATTTGGTACTAGAAGGAAAAATTCACACCAGAAAAGGAAGACTTCACCAAGGTCCCTGTTTAGGTGAGACTCTATCCATGGAATATTGATCACCCTCTGTGTTGAAAAGTATATGTGATGAAATAGGAGAATACATCAAAATGTTGAGGGCACCAGGAATGGCTACTACATCTCATATTATAGAATCTGTGTTTATTTGGATGTCTTAGGGGTGCTTCTAGAGGCTATTAAACTAGTATTCAAGGACAAGGTATTCCTCCATAACATAGACTATGAGCATATATAATTCAAATGCATGAAATGTCATAAGCACGGTCATCTCTTCAGAGACTGTCCCTAGAATGTCTCTCAACAAACCAATACCCAAGCACAAAAGAAAATGGATGAATAGGGCTTCACCAAGACAACCACTAGAAGCAGGAACAATAAAAGAAATCAAGGAAAACAAGGTTAATATCCTCCATCCAACAAAAATATATTCAAAGCCTTGTAAGAGGAGCTAGAAGAACAAGCTACAGAGGGAAATGTCGAGGAAGAAAGTGAAAGGTTGAATCAACAACCATCGATCCAAGAAAAAAATCAGGAGGATGCTCCTAGACAAAGCCACCATGAGAATAGCCTGCCCTCAAAAGACGTAGACATGGATCTTGAACCCAAAGAAGACTCAGAAGTGGACCAAGTCATAGAAGAATCTCTAGGAGGAATTGATCTCAACTCGATAGCAGAATACCTCCAAAAAAATAGAAGGAGCATACCTAATACAAGAAGAGCTTAAACAGACCACAATGAGGAAACACCTTGAGGATAATGCCTACAAGGGGATTCTGTCAAACATCGTAGCCAATCAGTACAACCCTAAAATTATAGGCTAGAAATGAAGACAAAAAACCACCAACCAACTCCTTTAGGAATTAAGCGCAAGATTAATCAATGAGGAAAGGCAAGAGCTCTTACCCTAACTCCTCATATTTCTCAATGAATTCAATCTCATGGAACATTAGAGGCTTAAATGGCCTTGGAAAGAAAAGACTATTAAAACAAATAATAATGACTAACAAACCATAAATAGTACTCCTCTAGGAGGCAAAGTTAGCCATGGAAGACCTACCAACCTCGCAAAAGGAATGTTGCAAGGGTTACAATTACTTAGCCAAAGCATCACGTGGCACAACAGGAGGGAAATTAATCCTATGGAAAAACTCGTTATATGAACTAATCTCTTCAACAGTGACTAGAAACTCTATCATTGCAGTTCTAAAAATAAAATGCACCACTGAAAGAATCTGTGCTACCAATACCTATGGGCTTGATAGGGTGGAAGAGAGGATCCAAATGCTATATTCAATAATGAGAACTTGAAAGAATACCCCATCCATTCAAAATCATAGGAGGGGACTTTAACATGATCCTGGATGTGTCAGAAAAGAAAGGAGGTCTCAGGAAATTGGACAGGGACATAGAAGCCTTCCAAGAAACCATAGATAAAATGACACTAGTGGACATGTAGACTGTCAATGGTACCTACACCTTGAACAATAGATAAGGAGGAGAAAGGCAGATTACCTCCAAGCTCGATAGATTCCTCATCTTAGAATCAATCTTCCTAGCCTCCTGAAAAACAAAATGCAAAAGACTACCACAATCGGTATCTGATCATTGGCTGGTATCTCTGAAAATTCATATCTCAACAACCCCAAAGAATCATCCCTTTAGATTTGAGGCTTTCTGGTTCAAGCATCCATAATTTCTAAGAAACATGAAAAACTGGTGGGCCAGCTATCCTCCCTATAATTGCACCCAAATCATACCAATTCCAACAAAAGTTTAAGCATGTAAAAAGAAAAATCAGACAATGGAACAAGGATGTCTTCAATAATATTTTTCAAGAAAAGAAGAAGTTGGAACAAAGCATGGAGGGGCTTTAGCAAATAATCATCCATTAGGGTACCACATATCAAATGAAGGAGGAGGAAAGAGATATTAAAACAAATGGGAGGAAAGAGCCAAGTAGGAAGAAAAGTTATGGCAACAAAAATCCAGGGTTTACTGGCTCAAATGTGGAGGAAAAAACTCCAAATTATTCCACCACTCCATGATCCAACACAGGAGAACCAATAGAATTCTAATCCTGAGAACTGTTGGTGGAATAACAACCAGCACCCATGAGGAGATATCTAAGGAATTGAAAAATTTCTACAGTAAACTCCTATAGGAGCCCCACACAAACAAGACTCATGTCATCAGAGAAATCACTGGTAACATCCCCACCATCCTAACTAAGGATCATAACAAGATTCCTCTCATAGAGGTTTCCATGGATGAATTGGAGGAAGTTGTGATGGCCATGCCCTTGGGCAAAGCTCGTGGGCCCGACGGTTTTACCATTGACATTTTTAAAAGTTGTTGGCCCTTTATTAATGAAGACGTACATACCCTGGTGGAGGACTCTTGGGCTAACAAAACAATGTTCAATGCTTTTAACGCCACTTTATTCACTCTAATTCCCAAGGAAGAAGGAGTTGATTCTCCGGATAGATTCATACTGATAACCCTCTACAATGTTATCTACAAGATCATTTCGAAAGTGTTGACTAACAAGATCAAACTTTTGCTTCCCCTTATGATCTCAGCCAACCAAGTGGTGTGTGTGGAAGGTAGACAATACTCGACAATATCATCCTCACTCATGAAACTATTCACTCGCTCCAAACCCTCAAAAATCTTGGAATGATGATGCAATTGGATATGTCAAAATCCTTCGACAAAATCAATTGGGAATATATGCATGAAGTCCTCAAGGCCTTCAGATTCCACCAAGACTACATTGAATGGATCATGGCTCTCGTATAAGGAGATTTCTTCTCCATTCTGCTCAATGACTGACCCACCTAGCTATTCTCCCCTTGGAGAGGCATTAGGCAAGGGGACCGTCTCTCCCCCTTCCTATTTGTTCTCACGGCTGAGGGTCTAAGCAAATATCTCCAAGCTACCAGCACCAATAATAGCCTCACTAGTCTTAAGTTGCATGACTCTTCCCCAACCTCCAACCATTAACAGTTCGTAGATGACACCCTCTTTATGGGTGTCCTAATTGCTAGTGAAGTTGTTGTCTTCAAATGCATTCTTAGCCTCTTCTTTGAAGCATTGAGAACCTCTATTAACCTTGAAAAATATGAATTTTATTCTTTTACACTCCCTTAGCTATTCAAATAAATATCACCAGAATATTGAGATTCCAGCTCTGCTCCATCCCTTCTAAATACCTGAGGTTTCACCTCAATGATAAATCCGCAAGGAAATCAATTTGGGAGGACCTAATCCACATATTGTGTAAGAAAAACTCTAGTTGGACCTTTAGATCCCTCAACCTTGCTGGGAAACTCATCTTAGCTAAATTTGTTCTTCAAGCCATGCCTCTTTACCTATTCGGCTTTGGCGAACCCAAAATCTATTAAAAACGCCATCCATGGCATCTAAGAAGCTTCCTCTTGGGGAGCTCTGATATGAGTAATAAATGGGCCCTAGTGGGGCGGGATCAACTCTACAAAGCAAAGAAGGCAGGTGAGATCAACCTAAGAGATCTAGAACTTTTGGGAAAATCCTTGGGGGCCAAAACCTGGTGGATGTGGTTGGATAACCTGGGTACACCATGGGGCCAGCTCTGGAGGGTGAAATATGCTCCCAACCACTCCCATAAAGACCTCATTATGCTCTCAAGTTAAGCCTAAGGCTCGACCATATGGAACCAGACATGGAGAAATAAACATATTATTAAGGGGCACAACTTCTGGGAGATAGGAAATGGGGAAAATGTCCTCTTTTGGGAGGACACTTGGTAGCAATTCCTGATCCTTGGCAACAATCAACATGCCACCCTCCATGGAACGATGTAAGCAAAAGGGAAATTCCAAATTGCCTAGTATTAGAAGCCTTTCATTCCAAGAGATCGATGATGAGAATGGCTAGACAAGCAGGAGTGGCTTTCCTTACCAGAAAAATTATACTGGAATTCTTTTGAACATCTCCTCAAGGAGAGGCAAATTCAAGTGGACCATGGATAAGATAAGTTGAGATGGGAAAAAACTCGACCAGGGTCTTCAATCTAAAGGAGGCTTATAGGTATATATCTAATCATGATCAACAACAACAACATAAAAGATGGATAACTCTCTGGGGGAGGCACCAATGGCCCAAAATCACCATCTTCCTCTGGCTAGTTATGCATGGTAAAATTCTCACGTGGGACAATATTTAACGAAGAGGCTTTACAAGGCCTTCGAAATTCCCTCTCTACGAATCACAGGAAGAGACTATCAACCATCTATTGAACACCTCTGACTACACCAAAAACCTATGGGAATGGGTGGCTGAAATATTTAGGACAACATACAAAAATAGGGCCTAAATCCAAACTAATTTGGACAACTAGCATTTGAGCATATCCCCCAACTCGGTAGTCAATCAGGCCTAGAATCTCCTACTAGGGACTATTTTTTGGGCTATTTGGAAAGAACACAATGGAAAAACTTTCAAGAATATAATACATACAGGGGAAAAATTTCTTACTATGATTAAGAAAGTCATTCGCCAAAACCATTTCCATATCTAAGCTTCCTTCCATCCATGGCCTCCTTGCGTTGTTGACCAACACATTCTCCATGTTTTGGATTTGCACAACCTTGTTCTTGCAATTCCAAGCCTATTGACTACATCCCCTAGAGCTCCTGACCACTGGCCCCCCCTGGAGAAGAATTTGATGAAATTGAATTACAATGGCGCAACCAAAGGCAACTCGGGTGCTGCGAGCTTTGGTGATCTCTTCAGAAACTCTAAAGGTGAGATTCAATGGGTTCATTTTGGGAAATTAGGGACTTCCACCAATAATGCGGTGGAGCTGCATGCTCTCGAGCATGGTCTAGCCATTGTAAAAGAGAAGCACCTCAGTCCCATGATTCTGGAAGGATACTCGACGCTGGAAACTCTTATTGCTTGTAAGCTCCAGCCAGGCTCCGCGGTCAACAAGGTAACGAACAACTGGAGATTGAACAAAACACTTCATCGAATCTAGCAACACATTGAGGACCTCAGTGGGATCCACTTTCAAGTGGTTAGAAGGAAAGCAAATGGCGTGGCAGATAGGCTCGCCAATGAGGGCATAACTGGTGGTGAAACACTCTAGGGTAGAAGACAGTCACTTGTGTGAGAAACAAAATCAACCCTACAGTCATAACTACAACAATATAACAATCCTAATTTATCTTTGTTTGGGCTATAAAGTAAGGCCTATAAGGCATCCTACTCAAGCGAAGAAAACTCTCTCTAAAGTGAAGGTGAAAGGGCCCTAATTCACAAGGATACCTTCCACACATGCGGAGGTATCAGGCCGCTGTACAGTCACACCAAGCCTACATCTACATCTCAAGAATGAGCTCATTTGGTTGAAATAAGGAAAGTGTCTACATAAGTAAAGGATATCATTAAATATAGAAGAGAATCATCTCATCTAGAGCTCACATAAACAAGCCCTATGTACAGCTGGAAGAAGGAGGACGAAGTGCAGGAAGAAGAAAGACTAAGTGCTGGGAAATAAAGTGCAGAAAAGAGGAAGGACTTGGCTCGTGCTTGGAGGATATTCTTGTCAACGGTCTAGGGTTTGGCATTGATCAATAAGAAGCTTCAATAAGAGAAAATTACTAAAGGGTTTTCCTCTCAAGAGAAGAGAGGTTTTGGCCTTGGAAGAGAGCCAACATCTTGAGATCTTGTTCTTATGTTTTTTGTAGAAATTTGATGAAGTACACACACATGCATTAATAATAATAAGAAGAATATTAAGTGAACAAGAAAAAGTAAAAAGACTCCACAAATTATTATCAAGTCAAGAAGAATAACACTACACCTAATTTCCCTTGATTCTTCAACATGGTGTTGTTAACATGCCTAATCACTTAATGACCTTTGATAAGATGAGATTCTTTTGACTCCCACTATCGATAATGAAACACAACAGAGCACCCTTCACCCACATTTTTTAGTGTAAGAAATGCTCACCTTCCTCTACATCTTCGAGCTCGCTTTGTTTGACCTTGGTGGTGGAAATGGTGGCATTGGGTTCTACATCAATGATTTTTTTTCCCTTTGTCATGTTCTAAATTAGAGTTGGAACTTGTGTCTGACTTTGAAGCTTTTATCTTGACCGCTAGTGACTGCTTTACACGACATTCATTTGTGTTGTGAGTGGGACTCTTATGGAACTCACACCACTTTCATGTGTCTTTCTTTGTCATCCCATTATTATTCTTTTCCTGTGGCTTTGATGGGTTGTCCTGGGGTGTTCCATTCTAGTGCTATCCTTTATTTTATGGTTTGGGGGTGCCCTTACCCTACTTCATATTCATAGATCCAAAGTATCTCTTCTTTTGTTTAAATTTTTGCTCGATTTTGACAACATATCGGTGTGTTTCAATAAGCGAGGAGATGTATAGGAACTCCATTTCTACCTGGATGTATTTGTGAAAACAACCACGGTACTCAAGGACCAAATTTTTCTTAGAATCCTTGATACCTAGCTTTGTACGTAAGGTAAGGTATGAAAGTGTTGAAGGATCGAAAATCTTTGCCTACAACATTATAAGGGAGACCACCCGGTCGGGAACTTAGAGCAACTCCTTTTCCATTGAAATGGTGGTTCTAACTTGTTAAACTAGGTCCAATTACGTTCTCTCTATCTCCATTGGCTTAAAATATGGCTTTCACCTACCAATAGAGAAGGGACATCAGATCAACCCTCTTGCTCATCAGACAATAAAGTGATTATTAAGTTGATTTGGGGCTCAACCAAGCCACAACTAAAATTTTCCTCTTTGATAAGAGGACTTCATGAATGTAGAATTAAATCTAAATATAAGCTAACACTATAATATAGAAAACCTAAAGCTATCTGGATTAGGAAGATGTAAATCTAACCAAACCTAGAGCAAGATAAATAATTGAATTGAGATTTAAATATGTCTAACTTATAATGAATATCAAGTTAACAAAGTAGTTCAATTAACTGATATTATGAATACCAAACATATCCTCTTTAGAGATTAATCAACAACATTTTGGAAGTAGTTCACAAAAATGATGATGATTAGTAATCCAACAACTCGAATGAGTAAACAATAATATAAGGAAATAGTTCACATAATATTATTGTTTGTTAAGACAAAATTAAAATGCTAATCTCTTAATAAGTAGTTACTCATAAATTAGAGTTCAACACATAACAGTAGAGATAAACATCATATAATTGCAATAAATCACTCACATAGACAATAGTGCACAAATATGATTGAAAATCACAAGTCTCTACTATTCTAAAATGAAACTAGTATTAAAACAATAATATCTTAAATACCAATTTATTAAGTCCAATTCCCTCTCTCTGATCTCCAGTAGTCCTCTACAACTCATAAACTCTGTTAATGAAACAAGCGCTGCAATAGTACAAGCTCTGCTCATTATACATAGTTTAGATATGTAAAAGATAAATCTCTCCATTCCTTAGATCTGAGATTAAATTCTCATCTCCTCTACAACCCTAAATCCCTATTATAGTAGTGCTTTTAGAATCCTGAATTGCACAGTAGAGAAGGCCTTTTTCCATGATTCAAAACCCTTATTGCAGTGCCCATAGATGGGAATAATAATAGTCTCCCTTTATTTTCTCAACAGATGGAGCAAATAAAGGTAAAATAGAGGTGAATTATTCCCTTAGATCAAATTCTGGCAGAATATGAATGGCTATAGCTTGAGGAGAAGCCCAATTTATCTCATGCTTGGAGAAGACCACAGTCAATTGCTTCAACAATGATAGTGATTTCCTGCCCATTTTTAGATTCTATTTTCCACTTGGAGGAGTTCTTTTAGGGATCATTTGTTGGATCTATTAATATATTTCATCCTGGAATCTTCTCTGCCAATACAGGGCCAAAATTAGTTAAAATCAGGGAGAAAAACAAGCCAAAGTATAAGCAAACTATAAAATCTAAAATACAAGCTGTGAGACCGACTTAAAACAAATTAAATGACTCTTTTATTTATTTATTAAAACATTACATCCGTACCAAATAGTGACACGTCGTAGCATTTGATTGGAATTAGAGGTAAGCTCATCACAACTTTTAAAATGAGACAACACAAAATATTTGCGATATGGGTAGCTCCGATATGGAGCGGATGCGAAATCATAATTAATTTGTTTTAATAATTATATTGGATATGTAACTAAATCGACGATTAGAGGGTTAAGTCATATTGGAGTATCACTTCAAAATTTCCGATATGGGTGTGAATGCGCTATTATAATTAATAAACAATTTAAATCAAATTAGGTCCGGATATCGAATATTGGAGCATATCAGAGGTCAAACGTCAGAGCAAAGGCCTATCAGAGATAAAAGATAATTGTATTATCGCATATAAGAGATCAGAGGCCTTTAGGGATATTGATGATCAGATGGAGTGGAAATCAAGGAAATATGATAACGGAGTTTGAAGGTTAATGATTATTGCATATCGGAGGTCAAAGGTTTTGAGTGGTGACACATAACAAAACTTCGATAAGGAATTCTCCGATATAAGGGAGTGGAGGAGGGTTATGTGATATGTGAGTCTCCAATAAACTACAACCACTTTATAATATATATCACCAAACTTTGATTATAAAGGTTTCCAAAAGAATACTCTGGTAACTTAAAGTTTCGCTATTTGTTTAGTAGAGAGTCATTTCCACATGTTGTAACATGAGCTTGGTCTCAGGGGCTATGTTTTATTCATTAATCTAAATAATTAAGATGTTTAAAACAAAAAAATATTTACAAAGTCTATTAACAAACAAACTTAATCAAACTTAGGCAAAGTAAAAAAATAAAACAACTGTAAATAAAATGCACATTGGACTTGAAATGAAGTAAACACACTCAAATCTTACATGCAATACAGAAAGGGTCCCCATAATTTTATTATATGGCTAAAATAAAAATTAAATGGGGGGTTGTTGAGTACTACAACAATTGGCGACACACTGGGCAAAACAATTATCTCTGGGCAAATACCAAGGAAGTTCAAAGAAAAGGGAATAAAGATAAGATGTTAGGACTCAACTTTTCCTTTTAAAAATATCTCTATAAAAACCATTTAGAATTCAACATCTGCATAAAATCTCTTGTATTAGATATAAGAGTATAATCATATTTTAGACAACTATGTATAGATGTTAGCTTGAACTAAAGAAAACAAAGTTTATTTATGAGTTTAGCTTAAAGATATACTCAAATGTCATAGGTGGTGCCACTGCTGCCAGCAGGCATCCATAGCCTTGACAGGGTCACCTTTTAACCCTTGGAAGTATCAGTATCCCATCCATTAGTTTATACTTTAGAGGAATAAGTAATAATTATTTTATTTCTTTTTAGTTACTTTGAAAGCCATTGTCTTGGCTTGGTGACCAGATATTGACAATGCCATACACCAGTACTAATAATAACGAACATGCCAGTTCGTGATGAGACCTCCTGTCTTATAACCATTTGGCTACAAGCCATTATCCTATGATAGAAATAACCCTTAAAGTGTTAAGTTCAAAGATCATTTAGCAGAATGATGATTAAGTAGTAATAGATTATAGTGAAGTGAAAATATGAAAGATATCATAATGATATTTCTTTAATAATATTCCTTTTGGAATGAACTCTGTTGGATCACACAGATGGAAATATATCCCAAGTATAAAACCAAAAGAAATGGTACTTCAAAAATAGAAGATACTATGGTATATACATATGATTATGTGAAAATGAAATAAAAAGGCAAGCATCAAATGTTAGCAAATCAGTAGGGAATCCAATCGGGAGAATGAGCTCTATGTAATTTTTTACAAGGTATAAAAAGTATGTCAAGATTTAGAGCTTTTATCTTGTAAATAGATTTGTTAATTGAAGCTTATTAAATGATAACTCATTGATGTGCATTTCTGGGGACTTTCTCCTTTTACAAATCTCGTTCTAGAAATTTAAATTGGAAGTCTTTAAATATTGTTTTGTTTTAAGAAAAATACCATCAATCAGAATGAAAATAAAATCAAGAAAGGGAAAAGGAAACTTCCTGAAACCTCTTGATTGTTCTTCCTAGCTGCTTTTACTAAAAAAACAAAAAAAAACCTACAAAATAGAGGAGACAAGGATAAGGGAATATAACTGGAAGAGAAAACAGAAGCAAGGAATTCAAGCAAAAGGAAAAAATGCAGAAAATAAAAGGATGAGAATGGGCATATGAAACTTACCACTGGAGAATTTTGTTTGATCTTACCTGAGAAAAATGTTTTTCTAGCCAAAGTAACCTCTTCTTTTAATTGGAAGTAAAAGCATGAAGAAGTGGCTTTGAATGTAATTTTCATTGGCCCAAAATCATAATTTATTCAATTTAAAGCAAGCACTAAAACAATGATTCATGTTCAAGCTTCATTTATTTATTCAATTTAAAATTCTAAGTAATGAACTATTAATCATATCCACTTCAAATTTCCATCAGAGGATCAAAGTGATAAAATAAGCCTTTAGAGATACTTGTGAATCCAAAATTGCCAAGTCATAGTAATTCCTTGAAACTTCTTGATACGTGTTTTCATTACAAAAAAAATGCAATGAAGTTTTGCAAAAGCAATGAAATTAAGCACATCACAAGTGTATATGATTTCATTATATAAGAACTCTGACATGTTCCAAGATATATTGATAGAAAATGAAAGGAGATGTCAAGAAAAACTTGGATTCATCACTTGCTTATTAAAAATTTGAAATAATGAAATAAATGCAAACATAGAAGGAATCTAATCTAAATTAATATATTCCTAATTCTATCTGAATGGAAGGAAACATGACTAGGTATAGTCATACTTCCAATGTAACCATTCTCTCATTTTAATTCCTGCATGTATGTACATGTCAAACAACAGGAGTAAAACTAAAACTAAATTACAAAAAGAAAATTTCAGCCTATTATGCACAATTAACAAATTAGCGAAATAAATTTATTTACAAAAATTCTTACCTTGAAATTATTCCAACCAAATGTTTATAGGATCATCAAAAATATCATGAATTTTAGTGAATGATTGGAAGAAGTTCGAAGGGATAGAAAACCTCATGCCATGCTTGAATGATACATTTTTAATTATTAAAGCCTCCTGAACACTAGCAAAGTCAAAAAATTTCTTGCGGATTGGAACTTCTAGATATTTTTCAAATGGATCAATAAAGAATGGATGAACATTTAAAAGGTTTCTAGACCATTGTTGGTCAGAATGAAATGGTGCACTATCAGGTGCCATAATTTGTGATGAACTTATTTGAAAATCAAAAATAAATTGGTCAAGCATGAAGAAATAAAATTTCAAAATAAAAAGTAGTTGATGTCCTTGCCTAAAACTCTTGAATTGATTTTCATATATGCTTATTAATGCACCTAATGAGTGTCTAGAGTTTGAATGTTCAAAATACCAGTACAATGTGTTCAGAAATTCAAAAAGGGGATTCAAAAGAAAAATAAATTCAAATCGAGGGAACTGAAAACAAAGCGGATTCAAGTTTACATTAATGTTACAAGTAATGGTACAACATGGTTGGGATTCATTTGTGAAGATTTCTTTCCCACGAGCATCAATAGAAATTATAAAATTAAACTCATTGTTTGCTTTTTTTGTGGAAAGGAATGGGAAGATCCAAAAAGGGTGTTTCATCATCATAGGAATAAAAAATTGGGATAGCTTCTTGAATACCAAACTTAATAGGATGATTGAATGTTTGAAAATTAGAATGGTCCGAAATAAATCCTTGATTAAAATTCTCTTTATCTTCAAAAATAGATTCACCTAAGGAATCAGACAAAATTTCCGAAGAGAAAAGAGGCTGAGTGTTTCATTTTCCAAGTCATCACCATAAATAACTTCATAAGTGTCCTTTTCCTTTGAATTAAATAAATCAAAACTAGGCAAGTGATTGACTATCAAGTTAAGAGAATCTTCAGGTTTATTGATTGAATTACCGATTAAATTCTCTCTACCAATATAAAAAATTAATAATTCATTATTAAAATGAGTTCCTCTGTTTTCTAATATTAAATCTGTATCGAAAGGAAATATTGATTGATTATGAATTAAACTAATATTGTTAAAGATATCGGGGTAGAGAGAAAAATAGCAAGTTGAAGATATATACCTAAAGGTTTCTTTATGCATAGATGGTTTCTGATTTTCCAAAATAAACAATTCAGATTCTTCATATATTTGATCGCTTTGCAAATTATTGTTGAGCTGCTCCATCGTTTGCAATTTATTATCAATAGAAATAAGAAAGAATTTCAAGCCTTTCTAGGGAGAATAAATTTCTTGAGGAGGTTCATACCCAATTACGCAGAAATTGTCAAGGGTATTACAGACATGCTCAAGAAAGAAAATGAAGTCAGGTGGAGCTCTGCCCCCAGAGATTCTTTCATCATAATCAAAGAAGCTCCGGTCGAGGCCCCGATACGAGCCAGCCCCGTCTATTCAATACCTTTCTGCATCTTTTCTTTCGCCTCTCCACATACTATCGTTGTTGTACTGCTACAGAAAAACAAAGAAGGTTATGAGCAGCCCATTGCCTTTTTCAGTAAGGTCCTAAGGGATGTTGAGCTGAAATATAATATATTGGAGAAACTATCCTATGCACATGTCAAGGATCTAAGCATTTAGTATGTATGTGCTGCAATCGGAAATCACGGCGTTTGTCCCAACGATAGTAGTCAAGGACATCCTAGTGTAGGGAGACATCGAAGGAAAGAGGGGAAGGTGGATAGCTAAAATACAAGAATATGAGCTATAAATGAAGCTTACCAAGCTCATCAAAGGCCAGGGATTGGCCAAGATTTTATCTGAATCCAACTGCCAAGCTCTTGGGATAAACCCGATCATAGAGGAGGGCAGACTTGAGGATTATCAGAGTGGGATAAGAACATCAGAGCAGAAAATCTATGCCAAATATGAGGGATCCCCATGGTATAAGAACATTGTTTATTATCTGATGCAACGAAACTGCATCTTTACATAATTCACAGAATTTAAATTAATTAAACTATCAGAACCCGACCTCTTTAGCGGAACTCAAAACAAATTAAAATCTCGTTCAATCCTTATCGCGTCCGAAAACCATGCTAACCAGCACACATCTTCCGAAGCGATATCCATCGGATCTTGTGCATATATAATGAATGACTGTGATTGTTTCATAATCCAACTGGATTAAATCATAGTCCATAAGTTATCATGCCCGAAATTTAAATTAAATCTCGTGCACTTTCTGACGCGATTACCATCCGATCTAACCTCTTCAAATAGACAATCACGATTAACTGAGCTATTAACTCAATTTTATAAAATATCGCGTCCGATTTTAGGAATTAACATTCGCGCTTGTTGGCACGCGATGACCATTATATCTGATGGATCTGTTCGATCAGAGGATTCAGATCTTCTTCTGGTTTTCTTGCGAATTCGACAGGTTTCCTCGTTCCGCCAAGTTTATTTAGTCTTTGTCTGCTTTCAATCGGTGATCAACAAATTAACAACTTTGTTCAGGCGATCCTCAAACACCAAACTCCACACACAATTTCTTGTATTTAACAAAGATTCAGCCTACAATTTAAGGAGTAAATGAAAGCAGATTACATAATAAAAGATAATGCAGAAACATGTTTTGAACACAAAACTCCTTTCATTCATAAGAGTATTTACATATATATTCAGAACACCTCGTGCTCCGATCTATTCTCTCCACTAGTTAGCTCTCTCTAACACTCGTCTAACACTGTTTTTTCACTCTCCTCGAAGGCTTACATTTATAGATTAATTACATAAATATGGATTATACTAAATCCATGATTTTCCTATAATTTACTCAACTAATTCCTATTCGAGGATCCCGTAATCCCTAAGGTCTCTATGAGATCTACACATATCAATTAGCCCTGATATTCTCACATAGTTGAGAATATTTCACAAGTGACAACTTCACACATAGATTTCTCACTCAATCTATACAAGGTTCCTAAAAATAATTAAAAACATCACCCTAAATCAACCAAATGAACAATAGTATTCTGATCAGGATGCTCCTGCATCAAACTCCCGATGTATAAAAAAAATCATAGACACCTGTCTATGAGGTCTGTCACTTTTATGTAGTAATGTGATAGCTACAAGTCTGAATGACTTGCTACCTCCAGGATTCCAAACTCTGTTTTTTTTATGGTCCTTCAAAGGAATAACTTCATCATGTAGTCTGGCATTAAATTTGTAGAATAATATCTTCAGAGAATTATTAAACATGATTCTCGACTTTCCATACCTCATCATCCTCTGTTCTGGAAATATAGACTTGTGAACTGCATGTGGAAACTTGAATACCCATTTTCCTGGTTTCCAAATTTTGAACGAGTCTTGAACTGGTTCACTGTCTGCACCTTTAGCTTTGTCAAGTATCTCTGTCATGTTGAGATTAGTAAGAACTAGATCTGAAATTTCACCATCATCATCGCTCGAACAGTCAACCAAATTCTGTATATCTATAAAGAAATTTTCTCCACCATGCTTTCGGAGTAATTCCTCTTTGTTAATCACATCAACACAGTTGATGTTCTCTATGGTGTACTTTCCTCCTTTTGTTACAGTTTCTCTAGTCTCAACTTCTTTGGCTTCTGCCTCTTTAGCTATTGTTCCCTTCTCTAATTGAGCTGCAAACTCAACTTCATGGAATGAAAAACAATCATCCCAATTTCCTTTAGGTTCCCAAAAGACTTCTTGATCATAACAACAGTCATTAGTTGTCTCTATAGCAACAAATTCCTTATTTAAGTACCATACCTACATTCACAGACAAACTATCAATTTTAAAAATACTATACCTTTCAATCTCTTTTGATGCTTCAAGCACCAAATTCCCACCATCGGATTTCTGGGTTTCAGCAAATCCTCTTTGTTTTGACTCAATTCCTATGAGTCTCTCCTTCTCCAACAAAGAAATATGTATTTGTTCAACTTTGTTCATCAACATAGCATTCGATTTCTGTTGCAATAGATTCTGTTAGCGCTTGAATTTGGCCTCATGCTAAAAAAGACAAAATCCAAGGCAACATCAAACCACTTAGCCTCGTAGCTAGCCCTATGGGGCAGGAGAGGGCTCTCTCCGGGTCTATCTCGACAAAAGATCTTCAAAGGGCGGAGATGACCAATAAGAACACTGATTTTAGGCTAGTAAACTGATTGAAAAGGTTTGATTTCAGATTTTTAGGGTTTTGGTGGAAAACAGGGGGAGAGCAATTTTGGGTGCGGGGATGGGACACAGCTTTTGCAGAGGTCTTTTTGGGGCAAGGTAGGAGATTATCTTGATGCCTTTGATTTAAGGGAATGGATAGGAATGACCGGTGAGGAGCTAAAGAGAGCAAGAAACCATCGAGAGTTCTCTTTAGACAGAGGAAAACATAGATATTAAGCAAACTTAAAGGCAGAGCATATAAATTATGAATTCTACCTTAACACTTCATTTACTTAATGTGAAGAAAAGAGAAATAGGAAATTGATACATATAAAAAATCTTACAAGTACATGAGAGAACACACCATCAACACAAATAACCACAAGAATCCCAAATAGTGCTGCAAAACCCTGGTCTTTCCTTTGCCAAAATTGCAGATATACAAAGTGTAATACAATAGAAGCTAATCCCTCCAGAGTCCAACCATGAAAATGATTAAGAAAATACATAATATAGGCAAGCTAACACCTTTCCTTGCCTCTAGGGGTCGAGCTCATCATCCTAGGAGCTGTTTCAACCAATTCTAAACTGAGCACTACAATCTAGGCAATCAAAACAACTTGCCTCTATAAGCTAGGAAACCAATTCATTCATTAAATTTTTGACTTTTTATGAATGAATCTTCTAGAAGAGATAAATAAGTGCCATGACATCATAAAATTACATCAATTACATCAAGGAGGATGAAAAACCACTCCAAAAAGTCAAAACTAGTCAAATCTGCATTTTGCTAAGCTGTAGGTGAAAATCTGGCAAACTTCCCTGATGCGTAGCGCCCCAATCCTCAACGCGTAGCGCGCCTTTGAGCAAAATTTTGAGGCACTTTCCGGCATCCAAATGAGGCAAAAGTAGGCTTGTTGGAAAGGTCTGGATGTCTACTTTCCAGCCCAAGTGGAATTTCTCAATTTGGTGGTCATTTTCCCCTCCAAAATTGCAATCTCCCAAGACTGCTCCCTGTGTGTCCAAAAAGTGGCAGAAAGTCATTTTTTGCATGTTTTTTGACCTTCTGAGGGCTCAAAACCTGATGAAATGTCTTGGTAATTGCTGAGCAAGTGTAATTTGTCATGAAAAATCCAAAAATGCTGAGTTTTTGAGGAATGGACTTGCCCATCTTCAGGGTAGCGCGCGGCGCGCTACGCGTTGAGAGCAAAAACCTGTGTGTGGCACAAAAAAGTCAAAATTGACCAAAATTGCTCAAAATTTCCTGAAATTTGAGCTGGAAGTGAATCATTGAGCACCATGCTCCTTCAAGGTAGCCTCAGCCAAAATATGAAGGGGATCGGGCCTTTTCCTCCGTTTTAGTGCCTTGGCCAACCGTCCTTTGAGCACCTTCATTCTTGCTTTACACACATGCATTCGAGCCCAATAGTGATTCTTCATGTGTCGGAGCATGTCTTTGTCCCTGTTTGCCTTTGCTATCAACCTCTCTAGATGTGTGTTCACCTGAATGAGCATAGAGCTTTGCTCCTTAGGTGTCAAATCACCGGGTCTCTTGCGAGCCAATTTCCGATCTTCTCGGATCCTCTGCAACTCATCAAGAGAGTGTTCATCCTCTAATTGCTTGTTGCGCTGCTCCAAATAAGTAATTGTCCAATTTTCCATCTCCAATTTTTGCTGCAACAAGTCATTTTCAGCTCTTAGCTGCTGGATGATCTCCTCTGACTCTAGGCTAGGAGAAATGATATCAAGGTCAACAACATCTATGCCTGGAACACCTGATGGCCCCTCATCAATCTTGGGCTGCTTGCCTCTCTCTGGTACCTGTGCTGCTGTCGAAAGCGAGGCCCCTTCCACCTGATGTGGAGATAACACTCGCTGTGCTGATGAAGAAGGCGAGACCCCTTCCACCTGATGTGGAGATAATACTCGCCGTGCAGATGCAAATAAGACCCTGTGGCCTCTCTGATATGTAACATAAGGAGGAGTGCTGACATGCTCGGGCTCTGGAATATCAAACTGATGTGAAGGCCCTCCCTCATCACGGACAACCTCAGGAGGTGGCTGTGGCACTATGAACAAGTCACGAGAAATGAAATCCTCCCATGGAATACCCTGTTGTGCCAACTGATGCATGACCACAATCTTGATCAGTGCATAATGCTAGATGCTCTTGTGTTGCCGTGCTGGGCTCTTTCTTTGCACCAAGGGCACCATCCTCTCTATATTTCGGCACATGAAGAATGGAATGTTCATCATTCGTACCCGTGTGAAATGCATCAACAAACGGATATGGTACGAATACAAACGTGAAAATCTGCCCTCACAAGTGAAATAGCGAATGATGATCCTCATCAAAGGTGCATACTCGTCTCTTAAGAATCTGAAGGGAAAAACACTAGTTAGGTACCTCATATATGCAGGTTTGATATATGGATCATAATGAAATCTGTCCAACTGTTGGCGCTTGTTCCATTCTTCTCCAATATTGGGTATCCTTGTTGCTTGAGCAACAATCTCAGGTGACAATGTGAAGTCCACTCCTGCAAGATTCACATGCCCATTGTGCAAATGTAGGACAAACAAGCGAGCCAATTCCTTGTGGTGTTGAATTTGGGAGATTCTCTCACAATATTCATAGCATGATAGATATCAGAAACATGACACTGCAAGTGGACAAGCTTGTAGATAAGCCAAAGAGGTGGGTTCCTCCCTGACATGCTGACCACCCTTACCACCCCTGTGATGCCTCCTTGGCACCTCTACCTCTGGTGTTGATTCACGATCATCACTTTGCTCATAATCTGTTTCGGTCTCTGACATGGTTTTGGAGGCAAGTGACTGAAAAATAATGCTGACTGTGCACCCAATGAACTGCTGTTTTGACTTGTTTAAATGTTGTTACCAAGGGGACAAACACACATGGGAAATGTTAGGGAAAAGGGAAAATTGAGGGGATTAGGGAAAACAAATGTGAAAGGAAATTTTAGGAAAGGAACATGGAACATATACAATCATAATTTGTAGGATTGTAAATGGGAAGTGGGGTTTAGGAAATTTACATAGGATTTTAGGAATTAGTAGGGTTTGGGGATTTTAATGATTTTTAGTAGGGAAATTATATGATTTGCATGGAAAATGTCAAGGAAAATGGTGAGGAAAATATGGGGAAAGAGGAATGGGAAAATGGGTAACCTTGGGCAGCAAATTTCAATGAAACCCTAGCACATTTGCATTTTTAAAATTTGATACAGCAAGATAGGGTTTTCACTTCATATTAGCATGGCATTTTTTGCATTTTCATTACTCATTCATCTTAGCCAAACCAAAAATCACCATGATTAGAGGCCTACCTGAAAAGATTTGGAGAGAGAAGCAGTTTTGATGGCTTGCTGGCGATTTCCTGAGCAAGAAACCCAACGCGTAGCGCACCCAGCCTGATGCGTAGCGCGCCTTCAACGCGTAGCGCCTGAGTTAAATTGAACTGGAAAATGCGCGCTGATGCGTAGCGCGCCTCCAACGCGTAGCGCGCCTCCTCTGATGCGTAGCGCGCTGCTGCAACTACTCAATTCGCCCAATGAACTTTGAAACCGTCTTGACAAGTATTCTCTTGGAGTGTTGAGAGGCAAATGAATTACCAATGAGGGATGGCATGCTTTTATAGGCTTCCTTTTAATTTTTTACTTGCACAAAACCCACTTTGTAATGTTTGAATGTTGACACTTTTTGCTTTAATTGGCTCTGACCTTTAATTTCATTTCTTTGAAAAATTGGTTGAAATGATGATTTCTTCTGAAATTTTTTGCAGGGATAGCTTCTGGGATGCTTTGGCAAAGGAGACCAAGGCTGCACTTCGACATTTGAAGAATTTGAAATTTTGAGAATTTTTACAAAAATGAGATAATGACCTTGTTTTCAAAAACAGAGTTTTTGAGAACAAGGTAAAAATTTAGCTGTACAATGATGAAAAATGTTTAATGAAGGACATCCCTCTAGCCTGCTGGTCCTTGATGATCTCTCAAGACAAAATTAGACTCAATCCTAGACCTAAAACCTAAAGACTTAAAGCAAAATGAATGACCCTTTGATGACTTTATTTATTTGAACAAACCTGAACCAACAGAGCCAAACAAGAGGGGAATAACGACATAAACTCCTTCCACCGAGATTATGGCATGCCTAACGGAATGCAACATGATCACACTGATGAGACACCTAACTATGAAATGCAAAGAGCTTTTGATCTCTGGTGGAGGGCTACTAGACCGACTCTAACATTGTCTCCAATGGGGATGGTAGCTCCTTGGAGGTGCCAAGAACCATAGACCTCTGGGAGAGAAGACCAGTGCTTTCAACCATTGGGTGATGGAGTCATTATTTACATATTTGACCTAAGCTTGGACAACTTTATTGACTGGACATCTGACTACAAATTGGACACAACTTTGACCCAAACTAACTCAACTTTAGACAGAAAATGGACTGATAAAAACACATGACAAACCTCACACCAACTAATCTTCATCTTCAGAATTATAGCCTTCACCACGGGCCCCAGACTGAGGATGAAAGATCAGCACACACATGCGATAAAACAGAAGTAAAATGGCATATACAATGATGGTGAGAAAAACAAAAATGCTCAGACATGGTACCTCTTCAGCAGTCGACCATTGATCGACCCTCCGGGATAATCATCTCCGTTCATTTCCTTGAGAAGAAAAGCATTTTGGCCACGATATGCTGCGATCTTATAGGGACCCTTCCATAAATTATCAAAATTTCCATGCTTCCCTTTGTCTTCATTCCGAGCATCCCACTTCAAAACCACATCATCTATTTGAAAGTCATCTGATTTTGCTTTCTTGTCATAAATCTTTTTTATGCGCTCTTGCAACTTGAGAGTATTGTGAAGAACCTCCTCCCGTGTCTGCTGTAAATGAATCATTTGATTAATCCGCCTCTGCATGGGATCTTCCTCACTATCAATTTCTTGAAGCAATTTGACCATCGGAATAGCAAGCGAAGTAGGAAACACTGCATCTACCCCGTAGACCAGCTCAAAAGGAGACATGCCAATTGACTTTTTATGACTTACCCTATCAGCCCATAGTGCATTCACTAACTTTTTATGCCAGCTCTTCTTATTGATTTCCAACAACTTTTTGATGATATTTACCAAGGACTTATTTGAAGATTCTGCCAGCCCATTTCCTTGCGGATGCTAGGCAGTAGAATGCCCCAAGCTGATATTATACTTATAGCAAAAATCAACCATTCTCTTTGATTTAAATGCTGTTGCATTTTCTGTAATTAACTTACTTGGACAACCAAAACGTGACAGTATATTATTTTCAAGGAAAGAAATAATTACCACATCTGTGGCCTGCCGGGTGGGAATGGCTTCAATCCATTTTGTGAAGTAATCTGTGGCTGTCAATATCCACCTATGCTGTCCTGACGATGCCGGATGAATCTCACCGATAAAATCCAAGCCCCACTGCTGAAATGGTGCGCTGACTTCAATTGTATTGAGAGGCAATGGCTACAATTTCTGTTTTCCCTGGAAAATCTGGCACTCATGACAACTTTTAACAACTTTATATACATCTGAAAACAATGAAGGCCAATAAAAACCTGCTCTTAGGATCTTGTTTGCTGTAGTCTTCCAAAACAAATGACCCCCACAGTCACCTTTATGAAAATCTTCCACCACTGTTTTGGCTTCCTCCTCAACCAAACAATTCAGCAATATTCCACCGGGGTCTTTCCAATATAGTGCAGATTTAAGGATGCAAAACTTGGCTGCTTTCAACTTCAATGTCCTACTTTTATTTCGAGGCATCCCGGGAGGTGAAGACAAATTTTGAAGTACATATACAATATCAGCATACCAAGGAGAAGAAACAAAGATGTCAGATACCTTTTGTGCTGAATTCTCCTCATCTTCATCGGACATGGCAGCCATCAAATTGATGTCTAGGACATGTAGATTTGTTTCAGCCATCAACTTGGCAAGACCTTGCCCTTTGATCAACTTAGTGGGTTTAATCTCCACATCATACTCTAATAATGCAGCAATCCACTTTCCCCGCCTTCCTTCCGGTTCTGTCTGTACCAACACATCCTTTACTGCCACGTTAGGAACATAAGCTATAATGTGGGAATGCAATACATATACACGGAAATCCTTCAGGGCCTTCACAAGTGCAAGTGCTTGTTTTTCAATGATGTTATACTTTAATGCTCCATCTCTAATAATACGGCTGAAAAAAGCAATAGGCTTCTCAACTCCATCTCTCTTTTGCATTAGTACAGCTGCCAATGTGTGCTCAGAAGCAAATGAAAACAAAATAAAATCTTGTGTGTAATCCGGACTGATTAGAGTAGGGGTTGAAGATAAAACCAACTTTACCAAATTGAAATATTTTACCGCCTCTTCAGTCCACTTTAGCTGGCTGTCCTTTTTCAGCATGTTTGTGATTTCTCTAAGATGCTCAGAAAGATTCGGAATGAAGCGACGCAGAAAATTCAGCTTACCATTAAAGGACTGTATTTCTTTTTTGTTCTGGGGCTGCTCAAGTTGCTGAATAGCTTCAACACGTGCAGGATCTATACGGATGCCATCTTTGGAAATGATGTGACCCAAGAGCTTGCCTTCACTCATGGCGAAAAGACTTTTCTTTGGATTCAACGAAATACCATATTTTCTGCACTTTTGAAAAACAATTTGCAAGTGATATAAATGTTCTTCATCGGATTTTGAAAATACAATCAAATCGTCAAGGTAAACAACTAAAAAGACATCTTTCTCATTGGCAAAGGCCATGTCCATCGCACGCTGAAAAGTGGCACCTGCGTTTTTCAAGCCAAATGACATTTTTGCATAATGAAATGTACCCCATGGAGTAGTGAATGCGGTTTTATCACGATCATCTTCATGCACCAAAATCTGATTGTACCCGGAATAGCCATCAAGTAGCAACATCCTTGATGCTCCAACTACTCGCTGCAATATGTGATCCATTTTGGGCAGTGGATAATTGTCCTTTAAAGATACCTTATTCAAATTTCTGAAGTCAATGCATAAACGGATCTCACCGGTCTTCTTTCTTACGGGCACCAAATTTGATATCCTACAGAAAATCTGATAGGTACTATGATTCCAGACTTGTACAACCTATTCACTTCTTTTTCTATCAATGGCAGCAATTTAGGATTGATTCTCCTCAACTTTTGGCGGAAAGGCTTTTGATTTGGCTTTATAGAAATAGTATGCTGAATGATATTAGTATCATACGTTTTCAGATCTGAATAATCCCATGCAAAGACATTAGAAAATGAAGACAACAATCTGACATACTGCTTCTTTACCTTTGGTGACAATGACTTAGATAATTTTACCATCTTAGGATTCTCAACTGCTCCAATATTTACCTCCTCAACACCTTCCTTGGTTGGTCTCAATGTCGGCTTGCGGGCCACATTATCTTGATCAAACAACTCTTCCAAAGGAATCAATCCTTTAGGAATAAAATTATCCTTAAGTTGCAGCACATCCATTTGATTCACTTCATCAGGTTCTGTATCTATGGAGATGTCTTTAAACTCACCTTCAACTTGCAGAAATTTTTTAATTTCTTCATCATCCTGGAAGACTTGCCAACATCTTTGATTGTCCGGAACTGTAGGACGATGCTTCACATAAATCTCAAATTTGTTGCTGGAATTCATGGGAATCTTTAATTTACTCGCTGCCTTAGCCAATGCATCAACAACACCATTTTGTATGCGGGGCACACATGTCAAAGTATGCTCAGAAAACAATTTCAAAATATCTAGGACTACATTTCGATATGCTCTCATACGAGGATGCTTGGCCTGAAATTCACCTTTAACTTGCTTTATCACCAACTCGGAGTCGCCATAGACTGCAATCTTCTTTGCTTTCAGCTTTCGAAGAATTTTAAGGCCAACAATGAGAGCCTCATATTCCGCCTCATTATTTGAACAATCGAATGCTAGTTTATAAGAACATACTCTCACCTTGCTTGGAACTTTGTCTTGGGCAGAAAAGGGACTTCGAATCCACACACCAATACCAGCACCATCGTTGTCCACAGCGCCATCGAAATCCATGGTCCAAAGACCATCTTCATCTTCCTCCAAGTGCTGAAAATGTGTTGCCTCTGTTTTTTCTGCTTGCTGCCCATTAGCTTCAGCTTTTCGCTCCATGGCAGTTGGCGTTTCTTCTCTTTCCTTTTGCAAAACTTCTCGAAAATTTTCGGTAATCTCTGGTATATCTTCTGCTTGAACTAACTGACTATCTACCTCATTAAAATTATCAGCAAACAAAACAAACGATTCCAAATCTGTATGTACATAATTTACAGGATGATTTATTGGCTTTTCTTTGCTAGTTATCATGTATTTCATCTTTTGCTCCCGATATAACTTTCTCATTTGGCTTTTCTCTAGCTGAAGTGTACCTTTCAACTTAGCTCCCCAAGATCTTGAAAGCAACATACCAAACTGCGGAGGAATATCCGCCACAACCACATCCATCAAAACATTTTTAGCTGGAATTTGATCTAGGCTTACCACCAAGTCCTTGATCAAACCGATACATTTTACCCGGCTGGAATCAAATGAATACAGATCATGATATTTTCTTGTGATATCTAATCCCAGCCTTTCCATGATTGCTTTCGGCATCAAATTGTGCGAAGCACCCGAGTCAAACATAGCATTATGTAAAATATACTCGTGCAACCTCAAACTGATATAGAAGGGAGGAACATCATTTTCAGGAGACTCACCATTCAAAGCAGGCCCAAAAATTAATTCCGGCTGATCATCTTCTACATTTACCGTGTCAAGCATTGGATCAAAATTCAGCATTTTGGAGATTTGGCCTCGGTAACTGCTGTTCTTCATGATTTCCGTCAAAGGAATGGACACTTTCAGCTTTGAAATTTCATTCTCCAAACTAAATGCTGAAACTTTTTCACCTTCTTTGGCCGGAACTTCTCTTCTTTCGATTTTATCCTTCATTATGCTTGGTGGCTGATTTACCTTATCCGCTGAAGATGATTGACTTACTGAGGGATCAATTATGTCTTTTCCTTTTGGCTGTGGGGAAGCTGAATCATTTTTTGCTGAAGTATCTTTCTTTCTCTGAATGGGATTTATGGGAACAGCCCGGTTTCTTAATTGTCTCTGCCGAGCGGACAAAGCATTGAGATATCCTCTTTGGTATTCCTCCGATTCTTCCTCAAGTGCTGCCTCATTTGATAAGATATAATTCTCATCCTGATGTATGATGGAATTTATCACAAATTATTCTTCTTCTGTAATATAGGTAGGCAGATCATGAGGAGTGAAAAAGTGATTTTCCTCTCCTATAGTATCACCTTCATCCTCGGATTCTTGGCTAACAAAATTCTGCTGAAGCGGAGGTTTTACTTGCTGCTGAACTACTGTTTCTTGTGCCCTTGTTTCACGCTGCTTGATTCTGTATTGTGGCTGCTGTGGACCTCGGAAATTAGGATTACGGATCTGCGGTTCCGGCTTGCTGAGATGAGTATTTTCAAGCAACGTAGCTACCTTGCGAAGGAGCTGATCTGATGTAGAAGCTTCTTCTTTGATTGTCACTCGCTTTTCGGCTTTCATCCTTGCTCTCTTATCATTCAAATTCGCTTCAACACTAACAACAATTTTCTGCATATCCTCCAAGGTATGCAGATCTCTATCTCGCAATGAATAAGCCATCTCCGGATCAAAACCATCCAGGAATTTGAGAAGTGCTGATTTTCTGGATGGCCTTAAATCATCTAGAATAGCATTGTAAACTGTGTTAAATTTGATAATGTAATCTTGGACCGACTCACCATGATTACGTTTGAGATTGTTGTACTCTGCATTGATCTGAAGTGGATCCTTTCTGATTTCCCATCAATCTAGAAATTGCTTCTGAAGTTCTTCCAATGTGGGTATGCTTCTAGCTGTCAAACCTCTGAACCATTTTCTTACTTCTCCATCAAATGTTTGTACAAACAAACACATAGTTACATCCTCTTCATCTATCTCATATAAATCAAAGAAAGTTGTCATCTTGTCTATATGCTGCTGAGCGGAAACACCCTGAGGAGTGCCATAAAACATGGAAATTTTACTCTGATAATCAGCTGGCATATCATGCAGATTTTGAGGAAGAGCAAGTGGAGCAAACCGGGCAACCATTGCTTTAGGTAGATTGGGTCTAGGAGTAGCAGGTGGAGTAAGTGTAGCTGTAGTATGAGGAGCTGTAGGAGTATGAGGAGTATTAGGAGGAGAAGTGGTATGGGATGTAGAAGGTGAACCAACTGTAGATTCAGGATAAGTGATTATAGGAGAAACAGAAATAAAAGGAGGATTGGTCTGCTCATGCGCCGTGATAGTGGATCCAATACGGACAGATATAGTTTCAACGAACTCAGCAAGATTAGTAGCGTGAATATCTGACTGGAGAGATCTTAGGATGAAATTTTCAACCAATTTATTATGTCTCTCGATTTCAAGAGCAGCAGCAAAATCAGGGTTGGGAACTAGAGAACCAAGTGCACTTTCAGATTTGGTTTTGAACAAGGACAACTCAAAACTCTCGTCAAAATCAATGTCTTCAAGATACTCAAAAATAGCTGGACATGAATGAGATTTGAATATGTGTTTAGAATCTGAAGCCAGTTTGGATATCGAGGAACAAATAACCGATCAACCTGTGAAAAATCTTAACTAATCATCCAAAAGTTCAGAGTTTACAAATGAACTGGGGTAAAATGCAATCGAAGTGGTTGTATTCACAAGCTCACGGAGATTGACTGAAGCAACGTTTATCTACTTCCGCTTATGCAAAGCAAAAGCGTTTCGAAGGCTACCTGGCATAACTTCAGGCTCCGTCTAAGACTTATGAAACCAACACATCAATCCACAAACAAGTTTGTTCTCCCCAGTATGGTCGCCAATATGTTAGCGCTTGAATTTGGCCTCAGGCTGAAAAAGACAAAATCCAAGGCAACATCAAACCACGCCTCGTAGCTAGCCCTACGGGGCAGGAGAGGGCTCTCTTCGGGTCTATCTCGACAAAAGATCTTCAAAGGGCGGAGATGACCAATAAGAACACTAATTTTAGGCTAGTAAACTGATTGAAAAGGTTTGATTTCAGATTTTTAGGGTTTTTGTGGAAAACAGGGGGAGAGCAATTTTGGGTGCGGGGATGGGACACAGCTTTTGCAGAGGTCTTTTTGGGGCAAGGAAGGAGATTGTCTTGATGCCTTTGATTTAAGGGAATGGATAGGAATGACCGGTGAGGAGCTAAAGAGAGCAAAAAACCATCGAGAGTTCTCTTTAGACAGAGGAAAACATAGATATTAAGCAAACTTAAAGGCAGAGCATATAAATTATGAATTCTACCTTAACACTTCATTTACTTAATGTGCAGAAAAGAGAAATAGGAAATTGATACACATAACAAATCTTACAAGTACATGAGAGAACACACCATCAACACAAATAACCACAAGAATCGCAAATAGTGCTGCAAAACCCTGGTCTTTCCTTTGCCAAAATTGCAGAGATACAAAGTGTAATACAATAGAAGCTAATCCCTCCAGAGTCCAACCATGAAAATGACTAAGAAAATACATAATATAGGCAAGCTAACACCTTTCCTTGCCTCTAGGAGTCAAGCTCATCATCCTAGGAGCTGTTTCAACCAATTCTAAACTGAGCACTACAATCTAGGCAATCAAAACAACTTGCCTCTATAAGCTAGGAAACCAATTCATTCATTAAATTTTTGACTTTTTATGAATGAATCTTCTAGAAGAGATAAATAAGTGCCATGACATCATAAAATTACATCAATTACATCAAGGAGGATGAAAAACCACTCCAAAAAGTCAAAACTAGTCAAATCTGCGTTTTGTTGAGCTGTAGGTGAAAATCTGGCAAACTTCCCTGATGCGTAGCGCCCCAATCCTCAACGCGTAGCGCGCCTTTGAGCCAACTTTTGAGGCACTTCCCGGCATCCAAATGAGGCAAAAGTAGGCTTGTTGGAAAGGTCTGGATGTCTACTTTCCAGCCCAAGTGGAATTTCTCAATTTGGTGGTCATTTGCCCCTCAAAAATTGCAATCTCCCAAGACTGCTCCCTGTGTGTCCAAAAAGTGGCAGAAAGTCATTTTTTGCATGTTTTTTGACCTTCTGAGGGCTCAAAACCTGATGAAATGTCTTGGTAATTGCTGAGAAAGTGTAATTTGTCATGAAAAATCCAAAAATGCTAAGTTTTTGAGGAATGGACTTGCCCATCTTCAGGGTAGCTCGTGGCGCGCTACGCGTTGAGAGCAAAAACCTGTGTGTGGCACAAAAAAGTCAAAATTGACCAAAATTGCTCAAAATTTCCTGAAATTTGAGCTGGAAGTGCATCATTGAGCACCATGCTCCTTCAAGGTAGCCTAAGCCAAAGTATGAAGGGGATCGGGCCTTTTCCTCCGTTTTAGTGCCTTGGCCAACCGTCCTTTGAGCACCTTCATTCTTGCTTTACACACATGCATTCGAGCCCAATAGTGATTCTTCATGTGTCGGAGCATGTCTTTGTCCCTGTTTGCCTTTGCTATCAACCTCTCTAGATGTGTGTTCACCTGAATGAGCATAGAGCTTTGCTCCTTAGGTGTCAAATCACTGGGTCTCTTGCGAGCCAATTTCCGGTCTTCTGGGATCCTCCACAACTCATCAAGAGAGTGTTCATCCTCTAATTGCTTGTTGCGCTGCTCCAAATAAGTAATTGTCCAATTTTCCATCTCCAATTTTTGCTGCAACAAGTCATTTTCAGCTCTTAGCTGCTGGATGATCTCCTCTGACTCTAGGCTAGGAGAAATGATATCAAGGTCAACAACATCTATGCCTGGAACACCTGATGGCCCCTCATCAATCTTGGGCTGCTTGCCTCTCTCTGGTACCTGTGCTGCTGTCGAAAGCGAGGCCCCTTCCACCTGATGTGGAGATAACACTCGCTGTGCTGATGAAGAAGGTGAGACCCCTTCCACCTGATGTGGAGATAATACTCACCGTGCAGATGCAAAGAAGACCCTGTGGCCTCTCTGATATGTAACATAAGGAGGAGTGCTGACATGCTCGGGCTCTGGAATATCAAACTGATGTGAAGGCCCTCCCTCATCACGGACAACCTCAGGAGGTGGCTGTGGCACTGTGAACAAGTCATGAGAAATGAAATCCTCCCATGGAATACCCTGTTGTGCCAACTGATGCATGACCACAATCTTGATCAGTGCATAATGATAAATGCTCTTGTGTTGCTGTGCTGGGCTCTTTCTCTGCACCAAGGGAACCATCCTCTCTATATTTCGGCACATGAAGAATGGAATGTTCATCATTCGTACCCGTGTGAAATGCATCAACAAACGGATATGGTACGAATACAAACGAGAAAATCTGCCCTCACAAGTGAAATAGCGAATGATGATCCTCATCAAAGGTGCATACTCGTCTCTTAAGAATCTGAAGGGAAAAACACTAGTTAGGTACCTCATATATGCAGGTTTGATATATGGATCATAATGAAATCTGTCCAACTGCTGGCGCTTGTTCCATTCTTCTCCAATATTGGGTATCCCTATTGCTTGAGCAACAATCTCAGGTGACAATGTGAAGTCCACTCCTGCAAGATTCACATGTCCATTGTGCAAATGTAGGACAAACAAGCGGGCCAATTCCTTGTGGTGTTGAATTTGGGAGATTCTCTCACAATATTCATAGCATGATAGATATCGGAAACATGACACTGCAAGTGGACAAGCTTGTAGATAAGCCAAAGAGGTGGGTTCCTCCCTGACATGTTGACCACCCTTACCACCCCTGTGATGCCTCCTTGGAACCTCTACCTCTGGTGTTGATTCACGGTCATCACTTTGCTCATAATCTGTTTCGGTTTCTGACATGGTTTTGGAGGCAAGTGACTGAAAAATAATGCTGACTGTGCACCCAATGAACTGCTGTTTTGACTTGTTTAAATGCTGTTACCAAGGGGACAAACACACATGGGAAATGTTAGGGAAAAGGGAAAATTGAGGGGATTAGGGAAAACAAATGTGAAAGGAAATTTTAGGAAAGGAACATGGAACATATACAATCATAATTTGTAGGATTGTAAATGGGAAGTGGGGTTTAGGAAATTTACATAGGATTTTAGGAATTAGTAGGGTTTGGGGATTTTAATGATTTTTAGTAGGGAAATTATATGATTTGCATGGAAAATGTCAAGGAAAATGGTGAGGAAAATATGGGGAAAGAGGAATGGGAAAATGGGTAACCTTGGGCAGCAAATTTCAATGAAACCCTAGCACATTTGCATTTTTAAAATTTGATACAGCAAGATAGGGTTTTCACTTAGCCAAACCAAAAATCACCATGATTAGAGGCCTACCTGAAAAGATTTGGAGAGAGAAGCAGTTTTGATGGCTTGCTGGCGATTTCCTGAGCAAGAAACCCAACGCGTAGCGCACCCAGCCTGATGCGTAGCGCGCCTTCAACGTGCAGCGCCTGAGTTAATTTGAACTGGAAAATGCGCGCTGATGTGTAGCGCGCCTCCAACGCGTAGCGCGCCTCCTCTGATGCGTAGCGCGCTGCTGCAACTACTCAATTCGCCCAATGAACTTTGAAACCGTCTTGACAAGTATTCTCTTGGAGTGTTGAGAGGCAAATGAATTACCAATGAGGGATGGCATGCTTTTATAGGCTTCCTTTTAATTTTTTACTTGCCCAAAACCCACTTTGTAATGTTTGAATGTTGACACTTTTTGCTTTAATTGGCTCTGACCTTTAATTTCATTTCTTTGAAAAATTGGTTGAAATGATGATTTCTTCTGAAAATTTTTGCAAGGATAGCTTCTGGGATGCTTTGGCAAAGGAGACCAAGGTTGCACTTTGACATTTGAAGAATTTGAAATTTTGAGAATTTTTACAAAAATGAGATAATGACCTTGTTTTCAAAAACAGAGTTTTTGAGAACAAGGTAAAAATTTAGCTGTACAATGATGAGAAATGTTTAATGAAGGACATCCCTCTAGCCTGCTGGTCCTTGATGACCTCTCAAGACAAAATTAGACTCAACCCTAGACCTAAAACCTAAAGACTTAAAGCAAAATGAATGACCCTTTGAGGACTTTATTTATTTGAACAAACCTAAACCAGTAGAGCCAAACAAGAGGGGAATAACGACATAAACTCCTTCCACCGAGATTATGGCATGCCTAACGGAATGCAACATGATCACACTGATGAGACACCTAACTATGAAATGCAAAGAGCTTTTGATCTCTGGTGGAGGGCTACTAGACCGACTCTAACAGATTCCACTTGACCCATTTCCTTATTCTCCATCCATGTCTTCGGTCTTCATTCTCTTTCTCTTGAAACCATTCATGTAGTATATTCAACTCTTCTCTCATCACTGCAATACTTATCCTATGCTCTTCATGACTCATCTGAATTTTATTTGAACCTCTCCTAAGTTTCTCCATGTTCATTTTCACTAATCCTTCAAACTCAAATCAATAATCGAAATCCAATAAAAGAAAATATATACCTCAATCAAATTCTAAAACTGACTCCTCTTCTTTTCCCTTGCTTCCATTGCACCTTTGATTTTCCTTGTCATATGCTTTCTTGGTCTCTCGTAACAACATTCATGAGCTGCAACCAAAACCTCTGCAGTAACAAGTCCTTCCTGCTACATGATACCTCACTAAGCTTCTATCCTTTGAGCTTAGTCTTTCGGCATCTCTCTGGTTCTCTATTTTGGAACCAATTGAGCACTCCTTGCTCTATGCTGCTACAAATCTTTTCACCTTCCTCTGTTGCTACTCTGCACAAAAATTCTAAAGACTAATGATGACAAGTCTGCAATATAATCAAACTTCACGCAGAATCTTCTTCTGCTCTGATACCACTTTGATGCAGCGAAACTGCATCTTTACATAATTCACGAAATTTAAATTAATTAAACCCCTGTTTAATTAAACTATGAGACCTCGACCTCTTTAGCGGAACTCAAAACAAATTAAAATCATGTTCAAACCTTATCGCGTCCGAAAACTATGCTAACCATGACACATCTTCCGGAGCGATATCCATCGGATCGCGTCCATACATAATGAACAATTGTGATCAATCCAGAATTCAACTGGATTAAATCACAGTCCATAAGATATCGCATCCGAAATTTAAATTAAATCTCGTGCACTTTCCGACGCGATTACCGTCCTGTTATCACTGAAAATATTTCAAAGGAAAAGGGTAAGGTAAGGAAGAATTGGTCTTGGTCATTCTCGTGCTCCTTTCATGCATAAGAAGCACTTGGAAAACTCAGGGTCAGCATACATCAGAGTTCTTTGAAGGCTCAAGCAAGGCAAGTAAGGTAATCCTAAATTTTGATATAGACTACCTTTTGAAGTTTACCTTGAAGAATGGTGTCAAGTTATTTAGTTTTGAACAGCCTCATGTCATATGGAAGAGTCATTTCAAAGCAAAAGAAAGACTCAAGAAAGTTAAAGTTTGGTCTTAAACTGTGTTTTTGTAATTACACAGTAGTTTCGTAGCGCACTACGAAACTGCTGTAGGTGATGCCTAATGCACAGCAGTTTCGTAGCGCGCTACGAAACTGTTGTAGCTACATATTATCATTTAGTGGACCAATTTTGAGAGACAAAGGGGAATATTTTTGAAGATTGGCAGCTGAAAGGGATTACTTAAAAGGTATAAACATCAAGGAAGGGAAAAACAAGTAAAGAAGGACATTTATGAACTCCAAAATTTTATGTTATGAAAACAGCAGTCAACTTCCAAGGCGATTACCAAGCAATGGAAAACTCATCTCTGAAAAGTGAAAGAGGTTTTCATTCCTAAGATACTGAAATACAAAAACCTCTTCCACTTTCTTCAAATCCGTTATGATCTGGGAAAAAGGAATGACCAAACTTGCGCTACGAAACTGCTGTAGGTGCAGTTTTTCATAAGCATATTTCTCTTGTTTTACACCTGTTTTTCAAAGACACATTATGGGCGGTAGGAAAGGTGTTTCAAAAAACCAGGAGAGGTTTTTATTCAGCACGGATGTTTCTCAAAACCCTCCTTCAGTTTTTCCAAATACATTTTTTATGAGAAGATATGAGCTCTGTCCCAAGACCTATTTTTCAGCCAGAACAGAGCAAGGAACAGTCTCCTAGTTTCTAGGAACAGTAAAAGGATGAGTCATCAAGGGCCAATTGGAGGGTTATGAGCACTATCAAATTCGAATTCATGGAGTTATAGGTGTCAAAAGGAGTGTTTAATTCCTAGATAAGGTTGTTTTAATCATAATGAGGAGTTACACTCCTAATTGTTTTAGGTCTCTAGGACTGCTAGTTAGCTGTCATTTGCATTTAATAGTTAGTTTTAAGTGTCAATAGGTGTCAGGTCAGGTAGAATTTGAATTTTCCTCATCCTAGAGGAGGAATCTAAGTCATGTAAAGAGCTCTATATATAGGAGAAGATCTAATGTACAAAGGGTTGGAAATTTTCAGAGAAAGACTCATATTGTGCCATTGTAGAAGATTATGTTTTTATGAATGCAGACTTTGGCTTTACTTCTCAGGATTCAGAAGGAGTTCAATGGTGGCTTGTTTATGTTTGTCCTTATTTCCTTATGTGCAGTAGTATGAATGTATGATACTTAGAACTCATTGACATGCTCTAACTTCCTTCATACATTTATGGACTGTGTTTTCCTACATGTCTCTATGTGTTAACTTATATATTGAACTGTTGATGCCCTGACTTCCATGTTTAGCTGATACTGTTATCATACTAAGATTTTCCGAGTCCATAAGCCCAATGGATGTTTATTGATTGTGTTTCAACCACTTACACTTCTTCAATTGTTTAATAGAGTTAGCCATCTAATCATTAATCCTTTGAGAGAGCCCTCTCAGGTTGAGGAGGCTAAGCCTGAGCCAAAAGTAGGTTTGAAAGAGTTACACAAGGCCTTCCTAATCAGCAACCTATCAGGCCAAGGTTTTGTGATAACACGTCTGATCTGACCTCTTCAAACAGACGGTCACGATTAACTAAGATATTAACTCAATTTTATAGAATATCGCGTCCGATTTTGGGAATTAACGTCCGCACTTGTTGGCACGCGATGACCATTAGATCTGATGGATCTGTTTGGTCGGACGATTCAGATCTTCTTATAGTTTTCTAGTGAATTGGTCAGGTTTCCTCGTTCTGCCAAGTTTATTTAGTCTTTGTCTGCTTTCAATCAGCGATCAACAAATTAACGCCTTTGTTCAAGTGATCCTCAAACACCAAACTACACACACAATTTCCTGTATTTAACAGAGATTCAGACTACGATTTAAGGAATCAATGAAAGCAGATTACATAATAAAAGATCATGCAGAAACACGTTTTGAACACAAAACTCCTTTCGTTCATAAGAGTATTTACATATATATTCAGAACACCTCGTGCTCTGATCTATTCTCTCCACCACTTAGCTCTCTCTAACACTTGTCTAACACTATTTTTTCACTCTCCTCACAGACTTACATTTATATATTAATTACATAATTATGGATTATACTAAATCCATGATTTTCCCATAAGTTACTCAACTAATTCCTATTCAAGGATCTCGTAATCCCTAAGATCTCTACGAGATCTACACATATCAATTATCCTTGACATTCTCACATAGTTGAGAATATTTCACAACTGAAAACCTCACACATAGATTTCTCACTCAATCTATACAAGATTCCTATAAATAATTAAAAACATCACCCCCTAAATGAACCAAAATCAATAATATTCTGAGCAAGATGCTCCATTATCTTCCTTAGGTGCCCGTTGGGGGTAGATAAATCCAAATATCGAGCCCTAAGGCTGCAAGCACAGAAATATATCATATCCAATGGCCTGCTCTATTGGAAGGACCTGATAGGGTTATTGTTATTATTTCTAGTGGATGGTGAAACCCACAAGGTGATGGAAGATTTTCATGGAGGAGTCTGTGGAGGACACTTTAGCTGGGAGACCATGACACATAAAATTCTTAAGGCATGGTTATATTGGCCTTCACTTTTTGGGAATGTTCATTCCCAAGTCAGGTCGTGCCAGAAGTGCCAAGTATTTAGTGAGAGGCAAAAGTTTTCTCCTCTCCCCTTGATCCCAGTACATGTGGAGGAACCTTTTAGACAATGGGGACTAGACTTCATTGGAGAAATAAACCCACTGTACAGTGGCCAACACAAGTGGATACTGATAGCCACTGACTATTTAGCCAAGTGGGAAGAGGTCATCCCAGCCATAAATGCTACAGATGCACTGGTAATCAAATTCATGGAGGAGAACATATTGTCTCATTTTGGGTGCCCCTCCAAAATTATCATTGATACTGCCCAGGTCTTCAAATCTGCCAAGTTCACCAGCTTCTGCCATAAGTTCAATATCATCATCAAGCACTCCACTGCCTATTATCCTAAAGGTAATGGCTTGGATGAGTCCTCCAACAAGACTGTCGTAAGGGTGCTGAAAAAGATCATCGCTGAAAATCAGAGAAACTAGGACTCCCAACTAAAGTTTTCCCTATGGGCCAACTGGGTAACACCTAAATGATCCACGGTGAAATCACCTTTTGAGCTAGTAGACAGTAAGGCTGCAATTTTTCCCATCCAATTAGCAATGTCGGTGGCGAGATTACTACAAGAAGTAGAGGAAGATCCAAATGCCTTGACTAGAAGCATAAATCAGTTGGTTGAGCTTCACGAAAATAGAGAACAGGTTGGGACCACGCTGCCCAATTACCAATAGAAAATAAAATCTTTGTTCGACAAGAGGGCAAAGGACCAACCTCTTCAGCCAAGATATTTGGTTCTCAGGTGGGATGTCCGACAGGAAGACAAAGGAAAACATGGGAAATTTGATCTGCTATGGTTCGGCCCCTTAAGGAATTACATGGGAAATTTGATCACTATGGGCCATCCTTAAGGAATTGTAGGGGGGACAATAACCGATATAATGTGAAATCGTCGGGGAGGGCTGAAATTTTTAACAAAGGAATTCCATCAAAAAAAAGGTCATGCCACCCCCTTCTCACTCCTCCACGTGGCGAAATATGGTAAATATTGCATCCCGCAATCCCACAATATCGGTGGATTGACGGGGTTCTAAACTTAAAAGACTGGCGAATCACCAATTTTGTGATATAGTGTTAGATCACCAGGGGAGGCCGAGAATCGTTAACATAGGAATTTCACAAAAAAACCAAGGCCTGGCGACCCCCTTCTCTCTCCTCCACGTGGCGGTAAGACATATCAGCGATGGGAAATCCCGCAATCCCGCATTATTGGCAATCATCGGAATAGAGGGGATACCACTCCAAAACCTTGCGGGGTGCAATTCTGCATGTTGTGTAAAATCCTCGAGAAAGACTGAGATCATTTTACAAGGAAACCCATGCAAAAAACAGGGTCAGGCGAGCCATTTTCTCTCTCTTCCTGGGGGCCATGTGGCACAAGGTGATTGGTCCTTATGGTTAACATGGCAGTATGGAGGACAAGTGGCACTCGGTTTCGACGTTTTCAGGGATCTTATGGGATCGTTTCCAGGTGACATGTGTCACCACTCACAGGGTGACACGTGACAGTGATGACGTCAGCTCGGGATCGGCGATCACGCAAAGTGAAAGTTCATTCTCCTTCGATATCCCTCCCGACCTTCGACTGCGATTACGATAAGGAAAAAGGCCCCCATATGCGATAAGTTATTATAGCATGGTCTATAAAAATTTCGCATCTGGTATATCGGCCAATGTGGTATAAAGGGTTATCAAAGGCTTTTCTGATATTATGAACGAAAAAACCCCACACAGAGTAGCGGAAAGCCTTAGTGCACAAAGGGTTAAGCCCCTGGTTCCAGCCCCCGGTCATATGGATAAATTTACAAAATGGGAGCTAAAGTGAAAAGGGTTAAGGGAGGTCGGGTTTCATTTGTTTCACAACATTTTGTACAGCCAGAGGCAAGAATGAGCAAGTTCCCATGTATTTCCATCAAGAGAGACTCACTTGATACATAAAGGCGCTAATAGTGCAGGACATGGAGTTAAAGGGTGTGATTGGTTGGCAGCTGTGGTTTTAAGAAAAATATATGGTGCATTTAAACAACGAGACGAGCTAATTCAGAAGAAGCCTACTGTGACATAGATCGGGAAGTCGGCATCGAATGAAATAAAGGTAGAAATGACAGAGGTTGGTGAAGCAGTGGAGGAAGCCATACCGCAAGTAGAACACCTCCTGCAGCAAAGATGATCACAGGATGGACAAGGAGAATTTTTGTGTATTTTTTTTATCTAAGTATTTCTTATTTACTGTACTGTAATGTGCCTCCTTTCATGAGGCATTTAATTCTGTAATATTTTTTGGCCATAGAGCCATTTATGACTGAGACAACTAGGTGACGCAACAATTGAGTCTAGACTAGAGATATTTTGTTGTAATGAATGTTCTTGCTCCCCTCTCCAGATAAATATGGGAAAGAAAGACTTAACAAAGGTTCAGAAATTCTAAAGAAACACTACATGTTATTTTCAGACTATATGGCTTTACAATACAGATTTTCCAGAATATGAAGAGAAATGGTGATGATTCCCCCATAAATTATAACATTATGTTCTCTCTCTGTTAAAACCCATTTTGTTCATGTTTCTTCTCTGAATTCGTGTAATTACTGTTGTTATAAATATTTGAAAACTTTCTAACAGATTAATTTGTATAGACATTGTTAATGCTAGTGTCTTCATGGATTATTGAAATTATATCTCTAACATTTGCTCTTCATTAATCATAGCATACAACCTCTCTTCTTCCCATTATATATACTTCTGACTCAGATAAGTATAGGAATTCTTAAAGTTGCAAGCTCTATGTGTTATGCATATAATTCTTGATGTTGTAAGCTCCATATGATGACTTACTCCTCCTCCTCATCCTCTATCATTGCTCTGCAAAAGACTTTTAAATTGTAAGTCCTTGTACTCCTTAGACTCCACTGTTTTATACATATTTATGAGATTTATATATCAGAAGAAGTACCAAGAAATCCATGTTTTCTCCTTTAGAGGATGAACCAACCCATTATATATACATATAGAGTTACAGAGTTAAAGTTACTGGCGCAGATATCCAGACAACCAGCAAAGGTAGGTCAATTACTGCAGCCAAAACGATGGATAGAACTGACAATTGGATTGAGGATTTTGCAGAAACCAGGTGGAGTGTTACAGTTCGAATCTGTCGAGGACAGAGAGTGAGCAAGAGAGTGGGAATGTGTTAACATGAACATCATCGCACTGCCAACTCAAGTATTACACGATTTCCATCAAAATATTACAGATTAACTAAAGGAGCGAGAATAGCGCACTTTGTTGTCAAGCATTCAGGTGGAAAAGGACAGAGCTTCACTGAAGAAGGAGCCCTAACAATTGTTTAAAGAAAGAGATGAAGCATGCTAGCAACAGTAGCAGCTAGAAGAATAAGTTCACAAAAATAAAGTTTGAATATGAAGTGAATATTTCTGAGCTACAAATAAGGCTGCAGCCAGTCATGCCACCGAAGTATGTGAACAAAGGGAGAAGGATCTAAAAAATGTAGTGAAAGGCATCTCCGACACAGTGGCGGATTGTGGAAAGTTACTAGATAAGACTATGCAGATTTGAACCTCACTCCAAGAGGATCCAAACATTTGGAGGATTGAAGAGGAGCTACAAGTGAAGTAGAAGCAACAAGAAGAAATCTTAGAAATTGCAGAGACCCTTACAGTCTTTCTTAGGCTTGCCAGCATCATTGAAGGGAAGAATTTCCATAAAAAGATTGAAGATATTCGGAGCAAAGACCAGATTTTGACAAAGATGACACAACCATGGCAGGATGAGGTCATCTAGCTTTCGCAAGCAGTAGATGAAAGGCTCAGGGAGATACGACAGAGGGAGAAAGAAGTGTTGAAAAATACTATCGGACCAACCACAGATACATTATTGGAAGAATTTCATCGAGAGGAAACACAGGTAGTAGAAATATTCCAATAGTACAATATCATCTACAATGGCATTGCAACAAAGATCAAGGGCACTGCAGCTGAGTGACTCAGGACGAGTCACATGTGAGTGTTGGGGGCTTGTTGGGTGCGACCCAAATTGGTCCAATTTTGGTCAAAGACTCCACATTTTTAGGAGTAGAGTGCACGAAGTCCATGAACTTCTATTTACCGCATAGTGTCTAGGGGCATCGGGGTGGGTCAAAACCCCTCATTTTGTAACGGGTATTGGGGTTTTAGTTCATTATTTTGTTTAGTCCATGATATGTGGACCATGGTTTTTGTAACAATGTAATGTAGTTAAGGACATGTAATTCTTTGTCGAAGAAAATGATTAGATCACAACATAAAGAGAGCACAAGTGATTGAGTCTTTTGTTCAGGTCTAAGGAGAGGCTTCGTAGCTTAGTGCACGGAGGCCTTGGAAGAGTCTGCAACTGAGTGCACAGACCACCTGCAGCTGGGTGCGCAGGTCGAGAAGTTGTATGTACTTAAAGATCAATCTTAATAAAGAAGATGTTTTGGGGAATTCTTTTGTAGCTGTATCTTTTATTTGTGTTCTATCTATTTATGCGAAGTAATTGCAAATAATTGGTATGTTAGCGCAACTGTTATTGTTCTGTAATGTGTTTATATTAAACTGAATGTGACAAAATTTGTAATTAGAATACACTGCGCAGTAATGTTATGGATATTAGATGGAGAATTAAAGTACAAAAAAGTGAAGCTAAGAGCCGCTCCGTGCAATCCCTCAAGGTTGTTGAAACCTAGTTCTACAATCACCCATAGCCACCTCGGGTGAGATTTCGACCCACTTTCAAGTCGTTGCCGAAAGGGCTGGTGTCTAATGGTTTTGTTGGTGCGCAGAGGATCAGGTGCTCAAAACTAGGCTCAAAAATTAAAGAGTCATAATCTTGATAAACTTAGATTCATATCGAAGAGATCGTAATTCTGATTCTAATGGTGCAAACAACACTCAAATCCGAGCTCGTATGAAGAATTTAGAGCAAGTCAAAGTTCAGGTTTGACTTGGACAGATGGAAGGAAAATATGATGTTGCAAGGCCCTTCAAAGGATGGGGAGGCACCAAGTGGCAAGCCACCATTGGCCCCCGCATATCGCAAATCACATGTCCCAGGCAGATCATGTTAAAATTCAGCCCCAAAATAGCCAAGGTTGCAATGTGATGGATCGGAGATCGCAATCGCACTTCGCAAAAAGCAGAGCCCCACATTATATAACCTATCGGTTCTTCGCCGATTATGAAATGCGATAGGTTCCCCGAATGCGATGCGACTATAAGTTCCGGTTAATTGTTTCATTGGGTCCACCAGATCATAATCGCACATCGCCCCGCTGTGATCACAAACCATAAGACCATTGGTTTCCTTGTTGATTATGATTTGTGATAAGACAGTCTACCGACAAATTATGGCCCATTGCGGGGTGAAATTTTCGCCTAGTTAGCGCGTTTTTGGGGCTAATTTGTAGGATCAGGCCGAAAATGGGGCAATTTGTGGAGCAAAGTCATAACTTCTTCAGTTTTTCACCAAAAAAAGGGAGGCTAGATAACTACTATTTTTTAGTATTTTGGACTCATTGGAGCAGGTTGCAAAAGATTTTGAGCATTGTAAACACATATTTTTACACTTTTTATCATAATAGAGAAGCCCAAGCCATTGGAAGTTAGACCAAGGAGACGTAGCCAAGGAGGGGTGAACCCCTTTACCATGTGCTTTTTTTAATGTGTTTGTATTATGCTATGTACATGTTTATGTTGTTTTTCAGTTTCTTATTTAGGTTAAATTGCTCATAAAATTAACATAAAAACTCTTCATTACACTTGCAAAAATTCATGAATCCTTAAGCACAATGAAATTTTTTTGTTTAGAATATGCGGAGGATCTTAGCATTGCAATATAATATTCTAAATTAGATCAATTTGGTATCAGAGCACTAGGTTTGCTTTGTGAAAGAAAGATTTAACTGTTTGCAAGTTTATGTCATGCTTACAAGGTTAAAACTTAAAAGAGGTGAAGGAAAGGAAGTTGTGTTATCACAAAATCTGACCTTGATAGGATGCTGATCAAGCAAACTCTAAGTAACTCTTTCAAACCAATCTTTTGGTTGAGGCTTAGCCTCCTCAACCTGAGAGGGCTCTCTCACTAGGTTTAGGGTTTTTGATTAATGATTAGATGGCTAACTCTAGGAATAAAATGAATAAAGTATAACTCGTTGGCTGCTTGAAACTATGATTAGCAAACATCTATTGGGCTTGGAGCCAAAATAGTCTTCAACGAAACAACATGTCAACAAGATATGGAAGTCTAGGCACTTAGAGTTAAGGTTTATGAATAAAACAGTAACACAGTGAAACAACACAACTTACAAGCATGTGAAGGAAGTTAGAGCATTTTCCAATGAATTCTAAGTATCACAAACTCATACCGCTGCAAATAAGTAATTGAATAAAGCCATAAGGACATCAAACACATAAACTAATTGTGAGTCTTGAGTAATCCTATTGATCTCTGTATTAAGTATGAAAGAAAACAATTTTTACAATAACACAATCTTTCCTTACTAATGAAATTTCCAACCATGAGGAATTCAATTTTCAAGCTTAATATAGAACTTTACATCATTGGATACTATCGTCCAGCTTTGAAGGAATTCGAATTCCTAACTTAGACACCTATCTATTAAAAAACAAACTATTTAATTACAACTTGACAACAAGCTGTCTTTTAAGATTCCTAATACAAATAGGACTAAAATTCCTAAAACAAGTCTTCAACACCGTTATCTGAGTCTTTAATACACTGTTTAATCAGTTTCCATCCCTGTCCTCGAGTTTGGTGATGACCATGATGTTGTCGCAAAAACCTGCTACAAAATGCCTTAACCCTTTGTTCTTATCTTCAAACAGTTCTCTGTTGGTGTATAAGTGTCAAGCCTTAATGATTTTTTGAAACATTATTTTCCACCTGTGCAAAAAGGGAACTCAAGCATGTGGATGAAAACATGATTGTGCTTACGAAAATACTCTGTTTTCGTAGCACAATCTTCATTTTGTCTATGAAGTACTCCTTGAAGCTTTGCTACCTGCATCCCTGCCATCTAAGAGTTCACACATGAACCTTTATCCATTGAAAACTTCAAAACTTGGAACTGATCTAGCATTTCCTCCACAATGCATCTATAAGAGCCAAATGATCACCTTCAGCAGTTTCGTAGCGCGCTACGAAACTGTTGTGTGTGTTCTTTTCAACACGGCCTGCAAAAACTCAATGGTTTGGGAGCTTTTCAAAATTTTGAGAAGACTAATGTATTAACCCAAAATCAAAATGACATCCCTTCATAGATGTTCTTCTTTGCAGCTGCTCTTCCTTTCTATGCCAAAATTCTTTCTTTTTTTTTTTTCTAAGTAAAGGCTACTGCTATATTAAAAAAGAAAAATATGTACAAAGTTTAGATCTTGCGAGGAGGCCGAGGCCAGTCCTCAAACAGAAGAAGCTGGACTATACTGTCTATCTGCTTTAACCGAGTCATAAAACACAGTCCATAATAATGCTTCCTGGACATCAAATAACCTGGACTCAAACTGACAAAAGCACCATAGCTACTGGCAGGACAGAGCCATTTTACATCATTGACACTAAAACAAGAAGAGCATGCTGCTGAAGCCTGAAACTTGCAGCAGTAGCCAAACTGAGACCTAGGACTGAATTGGACACAAGGAAATAACACCATTTGTATTGACATGATTGCAAAAAGACAAAACAGTGCACCCGTAGGGAACTAGACTGTCTGGCTGGGCGAGGCCGCCTGCATTCCTTTGTCCGGGCTGGGCGAGTCGAGCCAGATGACCATCTCGTCCACGTCCTGAGGCAGCTCTCCCGGACCTGGCTGAGCACGAGCGCTGAAGACCTCCATTTCCATATTCGAATTTGGCGGCGGCAAAACCTCTTGCACAGAGGCGGCATGACCTGAAATTTCTTGAGTCGGAGCTTGCTAGACCAGGGCGTTCTGAGCTGGCACTTCCTCGTAACGGTGGGCTCTATAAACCAAACCGTTCATGTCGCCCAGAAGGATATCACTATCTTGAACACTAGCAGAGGCAGGGGAGTTAGAATTGGGCATTCCAGGCTCTTCCTCAGAGATGAAAACCGTGAAATTGACCACCACTTCTGGTCTGACTAGGCGGCTAGGAAACCTGAAGCGAAAAGTTTGGTAGGTGCCCTGTGGAAGAAGGCATTCCTGCTCAGAGCTGGGAGACGAGGGTGGCGCTGAGGCAATGGGCGCAATTGGTTGTAAATCTTCCATGTCCAGGCCAACACGGGTACCAGACCTCCCTCCTCGCCTGGGTACTCCTCGGCTGCGCGGCATGGCGCTTAAGACCAGAGACCCCAAACACTCAACAATCCCTCGAATACTGGAAGCCGGTATAACCTCTCTCCGAACACGGGAAGCAGCAATGGGCCAGTTCTGTTCTATAATTGACATGTTAATCCCAATATACGGCGTATCATCCATTTTCACCACGGGGGAAAGGCCTTGGGCTCTACTCCTGTTCTGCATCGAGTCCTGAGCAACCATGCTTGGCTTGAATGCAGCGTCCCGTCTCCTCTGCTGCAAACTAAATTCGCTTACCTTGTGCATTAACTTGTAATTCCTTTTGCAGGCCTCCGCGTACAGGTGCCGGCGATCTGTCCTGCTCCCAGGTGGCGTGGCGTATGCCATATTTAATGCCTAGTAGAAGCACCTGCATCCGGGTTATGCCAAAATTCTTTTATGTGCCAAAAAATGTTTCAATACATCTCCTTCACTGCCTTTCTTTAACACCTTGTTTCATCACTGTTGTAGACCTCTTTTCCAAAGTGGTTAGTTGCATTTCTAGATCTTCAATTTTCCTTCTCAATCCCTTGTTTGTAGCTCTAAGCTGATTATTAATTTTTCTCACAAATTTGGCTTCTTTGATTGCAGGGACAGTCCAGGTAAAGTATTGCTGCTTACTACTAACTATTTCTGATTTGGGTATTCTTTCAGCCTCCTAGAGAGCCTTCATCCTTTTGAAGTTTGTCTTTTCAGCTGCATGTTCTCTTGCTCTTGCCCTTAGCTTAGAAATCTCATTGTTGGTAGTTTCTAACCTTGATTCCATGACTTCATGACTAGCATTTTTCGTTTGAGTAGCAAGAACTGTGTTTTTGTCTCCTTCAGGTCTTGAAGATGGTAATTTGAACTCTTCTTGCACAACAACACAGGCCTCTTCTGTTCTTTCCATTTCAACATTGGACTCCTACAGTTTTTTGGATTGCCGAGTTAAGGGTTTTCTGGGTTTGAAAACAAAAGCTGCAACCTCATCCTTAAATTCCAGTTTTTTGGAGGATTTCACCTTCTTCAACTTCCTTTGACCAACCTCTGTTACAACTGCCTGCACCAAAGGGGATTCCGTAATGTCAATTTCCCTTAAGATGTCACTTAAGTCACCCTTCAAGCTTGAACCTTCTCCTAAAATCATTGTTTTCCCCTTTTCCTTTGCAATCTGGCTCCTAGTAAGTCTTCTTTGAACTGTTTTTCTAGATGACTGTTCTGGTGTTTCTCCTTTAAGCTCGGACATCTTTCCCTTTCAGAATTAGGAGTTTCAAGAATGACTGTTGGACTTTTAGCTGTTGAGGTTTTGCTTGCTTTTTCCTTCACCTGCTTTCTTGGCTTTAACTTGGCAAACCTTCTTGCCCTAGTCATTTCAGACCTGCTAGCTTCTACTGATGAAGCTTCTTTGACCCCAGAGCTAGTACCTTCACCTTGCTTTTCTGTTCCAAAATCACATACAAACAAAAATGAGGACCAATCTTTTTTGACCCTTTTGAGTTCATTTAACACTATCAATTTAATTAGGCCATGATGAAACAGGGAAGTCTCACACCCTTGGGACTTTAGCTGAATTTTGTCTGCCATCTTAGCTATACTTCGAAATAAGAAGTAAGGCAAATCTAGAGAAATCATACCAGTAAAATGTAGAAGAAGTTTGAAATGATATGAATAGACCTTTTGATATCTGCCTTCACAGGTGAAATAACGCTGGATGTTGAAGAGCAGGTTGGTGTAGCTGTCCTTGATGCAATCTTTGGGAACTGCTTTGGTTAAGTCAGTTTCTGAAAACTGTGGCTTCAAGAACACCTTGCAGGGTTCCATATTGAATCTAAAATTCTTGAACTAGGCCTCTTGTCCCCTAGGAATTTCGGTGACCAACGCTATAACCTCTGGAGAAACCTGCATATCAAGCATTCCGACCTTTGTCTTTAAACCATCAAAATGAAGTGCAAACTCCTTGGTTACTTGGGTATGCCCTCCTTGCAATTTTTTACAAAATTTCCAGCACCCTACTTTCTTGAAGGCCTCCACAACCGCTTTGTCTCTGCTTAGGACCTCAGTATTCTCTAGCTCGGTTCTCAAACAATGTCCAGACCTGTGGCGCTTCTTTTCCTCCGTCATCCTTTCTTCTAAGTCCCTGTAACAAAACCAGTTTGTCTTGTAATTCAATTGATCAGCCTCGCTTGAATAATGATCAGCCTTACCTGAATGATGAATGAGGAAAAACCTTGGTGAATGATTCCCAAAGTTTACTGTCGAAATACAACTCGATTTCAAGGGTTTGCATGCAACTTAAGAAGATGAGACTAGCCAGCTTCTTCAAATTTTGAAATTATGATACATAATGACCCCTAAATTTAAAATGATGAGTTTGGAGTCGTGGCATGCTTGTGGACTAACTTGTGACTGACACCAAATCATGAACTTCTAATGGGTTTTTACCAAACTGATATTTGACAAGACTGTTTTTTTACAAATCCGCGCTTTCATAGCGCTGTGAAAAGAGCAGTGTTTTCGTAGCGCAACACTATCTGTGCTACAAAAACGTCTTTTTAGAACTAATTTCAAAATTTTCAAATTTGCCTTGAGCTAGGAGTTTCTAGACAGGGTTTTGGGACTCATAAAACATCAGAAAATGGTGTTAAGCTTTATTTGGACACAAAAGGGAAACTAGACCTTTGAGACTACTAACCTAACACCTACCCACTAAGCATAAGACGACTTGACACACTCATCTAAGATCATGCAAAAAGAAAAAATAAACTCCTGTTTTTGGTGATAACAGTGGCTCCACTTGGGATAGTGTACCCCTGTGGCACACTAAGAACTCGTAGATCCAGTGCTATTCATTTCTGGTATAATAGGAAAACTTTTATTTGACTTCACAAGCATCTTCTTCAAACTGTTAGTCCTTCAAATAGGCTTAATCTCTCCGTTTCAACTTGTCGTTATTAGCAATAAAAACTGATAAAAATGGAATATATACAATGTCATGGGTAACTGATGAAACTTCAACAAGTATAATTCTCTAAGAACCTACCATTGACAGGCCCTCCAGCATATGATCCTCCATCAATTTCCTGCAATATATAAGTATTGTTCCCATGAAAACCAGCAACCTTGAAAGGACCTTTCCATAAGTTCTCAAACTTACCATGCTTGCCCTTTTCTTCAATTTTGGCCTCCCACTTCAGCACTTTGTCTTGTATTTGGAAATTGTCTTCTTTAATCTTCTTGTCAAATGTTCTTTTAATTCTGTTTTGAGCATGCTGATGATTTTCATAGACTTCATTCCTTTTCTCCTCCAAGGCTATCAACTGTTTTATCCTCCTCTGAATGGCATTTGGCTCTTCTTCAAGTCCTTGAATTAACTTCATGACTAGTACCCCCAGTGATGTTGGAAAAATAGCTTTGGCACCATAAACTAATTCATATGGTGAAGTCCCAATTGACCTCTTTGTGCATATCCTGTCAGCCCATAAGGCATACTTCAGCTTTAAGTGCCAAGCTTTCTTGTTCTCCTGTAATACCTTTTTGATGATTCTAACAATGCTCTTGTTTGATGATTCAGCAAGGCCATTTCCTTGCAGATAGTAGGTTGTAGAGTGTCCAAGAGTAATGTGATATTGATGACAGAAATTACTTATTTTCTTAGACTTCAAAGCTTGAGAATTATCTGTTATAATCTTCATGGGGCAGCCAAATCGAGCCAATATATTATTTTATAGGAAAGAAATAATTACAGAATCATTAGCCTGCCTTGTTGGAATCGCCTCTATCCATTTGGTGAAGTAGTCTGTTGTTGTGAGAATCCAGTGATGTTGTCCCGATGATGATGGATGTATTTATCCAATAAAATCCAACCCTCACTGCTGAAAAGGTGCTTCCACATAGATAGGAAACCAAAGGTAGAGGCATAAGTTTCCTTCTTCCTTCAAAAATTGGGCATTCATGACATGCAACAACTCTTTTGTAGATGTGTCTAAACATTGATGGCCAAAAATATCTCGCTCTTCGGATTTTATTTGGTGTAGCCTTCCAATAATGATGTCATCCGCAATCACCTTTATGGAATTTTTCAATGACCCTTTCAGCCTCTTCCTCAAGTAAAAAATTCAGCAAAATTCCTCCTGTATCTTTTCAAAACAGATTTTTGTCAAATATACAATATCTCAAAGATTTTAGCTTAACAAACCTTGCTTTGGATTTTGCTAGATCAGTGAGAGCTTTGTGATGTTGTAAGACAAACACCACATCTTTGTACCAATCTGAAACAAGATATTTCTCATCAATTGGAACCATATCTTTCTCATCATCAGAAATTTCTGATATTTCTGCATTCAGATTTATGTCAAGACAATCCAAGTTTGACTGAGTCATTAACTTTTCCAATCCTTGTCCTTTCACCAATTTGGTTGGTTTGATATCTATATCATATTCCAGCAATTTTGCAATCCATTTTCCCCTTTTTCCATCAGGATCTGCTTGAGTTAGAATATCTTTCACCACAGTACTTGGAACATATGCCACAATGTGAGAATGCAGAATGTAAATCCTGAAGTCTTTAATAGCCTTCATCAAAGCATAAGCTTGTTTTTCTAGAATATTATATTTCAGCTCAACATTAGCTAATGTTCTACTGAAGAAAGAAATAGGTTGTTCAATACCTTGTTTTCCCTTTTGAAGTAAAACTCCAATAATAGTATTTTCGGAGGCAAATGTAAAAACCAGAAATTCCTTTGAGAAATCTAGACTGATGAGTATCGGTGCTTGTGTGAGTGCCTTCTTAATTTGCTCAAAAGAATTCCTTGCCTCAGCTGTCCATTTGATATCAACTCCTTTCTTTAACATCCTTGTTATATCTTTGACAATTTTAGCAAAGTTAGGAATGAAACGCCTAGCAAAATTCACTTTTCCGAGAAATGATTGAATTTGTTTCCTACTTCTTGGCAAATCTACCCTTTGAATGGCATTAACTCTATTAGGATCAATCCTAATTCCATCTTCAGAAATTATATGACCAAGTAATTTCCCTGTAGTTAAAGCAAAAATGCTTTTAGTAGGATTAAGAGAGATACCAAACCTTCTACATTTCAGCAGAATTTTTTTTAAGTGTTTCAGGTGATCCTCTTCTTTCTTTGAGAAGACTGTGATGTCATCAAGATAGACAACCACCATCTTTTCCTTTTCTTCAGAAAAAGTAATGTCCATTGCTCTTTGGAAAGTACCTCCCGCATTCATGATACCAAAAGGCATCTTGGCGTACATGAATGTGCCCCATGGTGTTGTGAAGGTTGTTTTCTCCTGATCATCTGGATGCACAAGAATCTGATTGTACCTTAAGTAACCGTCAAGCATAGACACTCTTTGTGAACCAACAATATTTTGCAAAATTGAATCCATCTTGGGAAGAGGATAGTTGTCCTTTAATGAAGCTTTATTCAAATTTCTGAAATCACTACAAATTCTGATTTCTCCACTCTTCTTTCTAACCATAACCAAATTTGCAAGCCAATTTGAGAATCTGATTGGGACAATGATTTTAGCATCTAAGAGTTTCTTAATCTCCTTTTCAATCAATGGCATGAGGAGGGGATTAATCCTTCTCAACTTTTGTTTGAAAGGTTTCTCATTTTCTTTAATAGGAATAGTATGCTGAATAATGGAAGGATCATATTGTTTTAAGTCAGCATAACTCCAAGCAAGAACACCAACAAACCTTTTCATCATCTCAATATATTTCAATTTCATATCAACTGAAAGAAACTTTGAAATTTTGATCATCTTAGGTAAAGCTGATGTACCCAGATTACAACTTTCTATTTCTCTTCATCATCTTGTATCTTTGGAGATTTGAACACATCATTTTGATTAAACAACTTTTCAAGAGGAATAAGACCCTTTGGTATTGAATTATTTTTTAATTGCAAGACTTTAGAATTTTCTTTAGACTCAACAAGCATGTTTTGTTGATCTACTTGAGTACTTTCAAATTCTTCTTCCAGCTCAATAAAATTCTTTACCTGTTGGTCATCTTCAAAAACTTGCCAATTGATGATATTATCTAGTATAGCTGGTCTATGATGAACTTCAACCTCATATTTCTCAGAAGAATGAATATGAATGACAAAAAGACTCACTGAAATAGCGAGAGAATCAGCAATAGAATTTTGGTCTCTAGTTTTGATAGTGAAAGAATATGCTTGAAATTTTTCCAACATATCTAAAACTAGATTTATGTATGCTCTCATTCTTACATCCTTTGTTTGATAGACACCCTCAACTTGTCTAATAACCAATTCAGAATCTCCAAAAACGGAAATATTCTGAGCCTTCATTCTTACCAAAACTTCTAGACCCAAAATCAAAGATTCATATTCAGCCATATTACTTGTGCAGTCAAAATTCAGTTTGTAAGAGTAAAACTTACTCTCATCACTTGGACTTGTGAACCAAATTCTAGCTCCTGCCCCTTCTTTTCCTACTAATCCATCAAAGTACAAAGACCATCATCCCTTCATCTCTTTATCATTTTCTTGTTGATTTTCTGAGTGCTGATTTTTTGTTTTCGACTCTTTCGGTCCACTATCAACTGACTCTTTTGAGGTTTATCTTTGCTGCTTACCATATAAGCCATTCTAGTCTCCCGATATAATCTCCTTTGTTCACCAAAAACAAGAATGGTGGCATAAGTGAGGTCCATCTGCATTATGCCTTTGATTTTGGCTGCCCATGATCTTGATAGCAAAATCCCAAACTTTGGCATAATATCAGCCACAACAATGTCCATAACAATTGTCTTTGTTGGGATTTGTGTTAGACCAAAAACAACATCTTTGATTAAACCAATACATTGGACTCTTTTTGAATCAAAAGAGAATAAATCCTTATATGGTCTTGTTACCTGTAATCCTAACCTCTCCATAATTACTTTGGGCATGAGATTATGAGAAGCCCCCGAATCCAACATAGCATTATGTAAGTTCATATCATGAATACTAATGCTTACATAGAAAGGAGGAAACTCCTCATTTTGACCATCTTCTAACCTTGGTCCCAAATATATAGTAGGATTATCTTCTTGGACATTGAAAATATCAGTAGCTCCTGGTTGTGAATTCAACATCTCTACAATATTGCTTCTGTATTTATTTACCTTGAGAATCTCACTAAAAGGGACTGATATTTTAATCTTTGAAATTTCATTCTCAAGGTTGAAAACAAAAATAGATTTTTCAGTTTCTTTGATAGGCGGAGGGAGTTGAGTGTCCTTTTTACCAAGTGGAGAGTCTTCCTTACCTTCAATAACCTTTGGGGTATCTTTTCTGCCTTCAACAACCTTTGAAGTATCTTTCTTGGGTTGTGCTTAGATAGCATGTTGATACCCTTGAAAATAATTTGAAGGCTCTTCCCCTCGATTGGTCAAACCTGACTCATCATGTTCTTCCTTAGTCAAGAAAATTCATGACATCTCTTCATCAAGACAATGGATAGATTCTTCAGGAATTTTAGGATCATCTTCCTCATCAACCAAATTCTGCTGATTTCTATTTTCTCTTGGTCTTTGTTGGTTTTGAGGTCTCTTGAATTGAGGGTTTCTAAATTGAGGTTCCTATTGCACAGGGGGAGAAGAGGTGTTTCCAAGAGCTAACCTATCCATCAACTTCTCCATGGTTTTCATCATTAAGTCTAATTTATCTTCAGGAGTTGAAGAGGAAGGTTTCTCTTCTTCTTTCAATTTAGCTTTTCCCATTTTTGATTTTTTGGCAGCTATCATGTTTACCTCAACTTTAACAGCATTATTCTGCATTTCAGCAAGTGTGGGTGATTCTCTTTCTCTCAATAAAAGAGAAAATTCAGAATCAAAAGCTTCAACATATCTCATCTGTGCAAGAGCCTCTGGGGGTTTCAACTGAGCTGGAATTAAGTTAAACACTTTATTGAATCTTTTTGAGAAATTTTGAACAGTTTCATCAGGTGCTCTTCTAAGGTTGTTATACTCAGTAAGTGCTTGAACCAGGTTAGTTCTGTTTCCCCATTTTCTTAGAAAACTGTCTTCAAATTCAGCCCAGTTTCGAATGCTTCTCGGGGTAAGAGTTTTAAACCATTTTCTAACTTCACCAATAAAGGTTTGTGCAAATAGTCTTAGCTTCACATCCTCATCATCAACTTCCTCTCTGTCAGCAAAATCATTAAATCTGTCTACATGTTCTTCTGTTGTAATTTCTTCATCACCACCCCATGTAGGGATTCTTGCAGCATATTTACTAGGAAGATCATGCAAAACAACAAGGAGCACAAGAGGGGCATACCTAGCAGGTACAGCCATGATTGCAGGATGAACAGAGGTGACAGGGACAATAGGAACAGAAGATGAAGAGCCAATATGAGGAGGACTACCCGGTTTTTGTAAGCCACTAGGAATAGCAGAAACAGAAGATGAAGAACTGATACGAGGAGGACTACTTGGGCTCTGCAAACCAGTGAAAAATGTACTCCAATTTGGAAGAGGTAAACCATCTTTAGATTTCAGCAAGACTTCGAATGGGTCAAGATCTTTCAATTTATCTAGAGCCTCTTTTTCTAACAACAGCTCAGAGGTAACAACTTCCCAAAACTCTTCTTTATCTTCTTGTGTTACTAGGGTTGAGGTGTCAATTCCTCTCTTTTGCAGATCTAAGATAATACCAATGAGTTCTTCTTCATTTTCTGATCTAAACAACACTTCATGAATTTTATCATCAACTATTTTGTCTTCAGGACTTCTTGAGAATTCAGAGAGCAAAGATTTTGAATAAGATGGAGTACCTGGTATTTCTGAAAATCTTTGACTACCTCTTGAAACAATGTTCGGATTGTCCACAGGAGTAGGTGGATTTGGGTCAGGATTGCTCCATGTATATCTCCTTCTCGAAGCCACCTTTAAATCTTTGAGAATATATGGAGTCACCAAGGTAGAATGCAGCCTCGAAAATTTTTCTGAGCTCCTGCTACCTTCAGAAGTTCAACTTCTTGATTTTGGGAATGAGTAATCTTCAAGCTCCCGGCAGACACACCAAAATGTTATCACAAAATCTGACCTTGATAGGCTGTTGATCAAGCAAACTCTGAGTAACTCTTTCAAACCAATATTTTGGTTGAGGCTTAGCCTCCTCAACCTGAGAGGGCTCTCTCACTAGGTTTAGGGTTTTTTATTAATGATTAGATGGCTAACTCTAGGAATAAAATGAATAAAGTATAATTGGTTGGTTGTTTGAAACTATGATTAGCAAATATCTATTGGGCTATAGAGTCCAAATAGTCTTCAACAAAACAACATGATCAGCAAGATATGGAAGTCAAGGCACTTAGAGTTAGGGTTTATGAATAAAACAGTAACACAGTGAAACAACACAGTTTACAAGCATGTGAAGGAAGTTAGAGCATTTTCCAATGAATTCTAAGTATCACAACCTCATACCACTGCAAATAAGTAATTGAATAAAGCCATAAGGACATCAAACACATAAACTCTTTGTGAATCTTGAGTAATCCTACTAATCTCTGTATTAAGTATGAAAGAACACAGTTTTTACAATAACACAATCTTTCCTTACTAATGAATTTTCCAACCTTGAGGAATTCGATTTTCAAGCTTAATATAGAACTTTACATCATTGGATACTATCATCCACCTTTGAAGGAATTTGAATTCCTAACTTAGACGCCTATCTATTAAAAAACAAACTATTTAATTACAACTTGACAGCTAGCTGTCTTTTAAGAGTCCTAATACAAATAGGACTAAAACTCCTAAAACAAGTCTTCAACACCCTTATCTGAGTCTTTAATACATTGTTTAATCAGTTTCCATCCCTGTCCTCGAGTTTGGTGATGACCATGATGTTGTTGCAAAAACCTGCTACAAAATGCCTTAACTACCCTAAAAATCAAGAAACAAAGTTCTTATTTTTAGGCCCTTAACCCTTTGTTCTTATCTTCAAATAGTTCTCTGCTGGTGTACAGGTGTCAAGCCTTAATGATTTGTTGAAACATTGTTTTCCACCTGTGCAAAAAGGGAACTCAAGCATGTGGATGAAAACATGATTGTGCTTACGAAAATACTCTGTTTTCGTAGCACAATCTTCATTTTGTCTATGAAGTACTCCTTGAAGCTTTGCTACCTGCATCCCTCCCATCTAAGAGTTCACACATGAAACTTTATCCATTGAAAACTTCAAAACTTGGAATTGATCTAGATTTTCCTCCACAATGCATCTATAAGAGCCAAATGATCACCTTCAGCAGTTTCGTAGTGCGCTACAAAATTGTTGTGTATGTTCTTTTCAACACGGCCTGCAAAAACTCAATGGTTTGGGAGCTTTTCAAAATTTTGAGAAGACTAATGTATTAACCCAAAATCAAAATGACATTCCTTCATAGATGTTCTTCTTTGCAGTTGCTCTTCCTTTCTATGCCAAAATTCTTTTATGTGCCAAAAAATGTTTCAATGCATCTCCTTCACTACCTTTCTTTAACACCTTGTTTCATCACTGTTGTAGACCTCTTTTCCAGAGTGGTTAGTTGCATTTCCAGATCTTCAATTTTCCTTCTCAATCCCTTGTTTGTAGCTCTAAGATGATTATTAATTTTTCTCACAAATTTGGCTTCTTTGATTGCAGGGACAGTCCAAGTAAAGTATTGCTAACTATTTCTGATTTGGGTATTCTTTCAGCCTCCCAGAGAGCCTTCATCCTTTTGAAGTTTGTCTTTTCAGCTGCATGTTCTCTTGCTCTTTCCCATAGCTTAGCAATCTCATTGTTGGCAGTTTCTAACCTTGATTCCATGACTTCATGACTGGCCTTTTTCGTTTGAGTAGCAGGAACTGTGTTTTTGTCTCCTTTAGGTCTTGAAGATGGTAATTCGAACTCTTCTTGCACAACAACACAGGCCTGTTCTATTATTTCCATTTCAACATTGGACTCCTACAGTTTTTTGGATTTCCAAGTTAATGGTTTTTTGGGTTTGAAAACAAAAGTTGCAACCTCATCCTTAAATCCCAGTTTTTGGAGGATTTCACCTTCTTCAACTTCCTTTGACCAACCTCTGTTACAACTACCTGCACCAAAGGGGATTCCGTAATGTCAATTGCCCTTAATATGTCACTTAAGTCACCCTTCAAGCTTGAACCTTCTCCTGAAATCACTGTTTTCCCCTTTTCCTTTGCAATCTGGCTCCTAGTAAGTCTTCTTTGAACTGTTTTGCTAGATGACTGTTCTGGTGTTTCTCCTTTAAGCTCAGACATCTTTCCCTTGGCAGAATTAGGAGTTTCAAGAATGACTGTTGGACTTTTAGCTGTTGAGGTTTTGCTTGCTTTTTCCTTCACCTGCTTTCTTGGCTTTAACTTAGCAAACCTTCTTGCCCTAGTCATTTCAGACTTGCTAGCTTCTACTGATGAAGCTTCTTTGACCCCAGAGCTGGTACCTTCACCTTTCTTTTATGTTCCAAAATCACATACAAACAAAAACGAGGACCAATCTTTTTTTACCCTTTTGAGTTCATTTAACACTATCAACTTAATTAGGCCATGATAAAACAGGGAAGTCTCACATCCTTGGGACTTTAGCTGAATTTTGTCTGCCATCTTAGCTATACTTTGAAATAAGAAGTAAGGAAAATCTAGGGAAATCATACCAGTAAAATGTTGAAGAAGTTTGAAATGATATGAATAGACCTTCTGATATCTGCCTTCACAGGTGAAATAACGTTGGATGTTGAAGAGCAGGTTGGTGTAGCTGTCCTTGATGCAATATTTGGGAACTGCTTTGGTTAACTCAGTTTCTGAAAACTGTGGCTTCAAGAACACCTTACAGGGTTCCATATTGAATCTAAAATTATTGAACCAGGCCTCTTGTCCCCTAGAGATTTCGGTGACCAACGCTATAACCTCTGGAGAAACTTGCATATCAAGCATTCCGACCTTTGTCCTTAAACCATCAAAATGAAGTGAAAACTCCTCGGTTACTTGGGTATGCCCTGCTTGTAATTTTTTACAAAATCTCCAGCACCCTCCTTTCTTGAAGGCCTCCACAACCGCTTTGTCTCTGCTTAGGACCTTAGTATTCTCTGGCTCAATTCTCAAACAATGTCCAGACTTGTGGCTGTTATGAAACTAGCTCACAAAAGATAGAGAAGATAGATCAACGCTTTCGAATTCAGCCTCTTCGAGGGGGCAACCTCCTTTACATTACATAAATGAACAATTCTTCCATGATTCAAATGACAAAACCTCTTTTCTATATATAGGAGTCTAAGGAGTCACAATATAACCCAGCCGGCCTAACAATAATAATATAAAGCCACAAAAATAACAATAGAGGGATTCTATGGGGCACAATAATAACAATATGGGGACAATAGGGGCACAACAATATTAATAAGGGATACAACTACAATAGTAATGGGGTAATCACTAGTATTATAGGGACCTAACATGACCCTCTCCTTCAAAAAAGTGTTGTCCTCAATGCTTGAGTAGTTCTGGATGCTTCTATATAAAATTCTCATCCTCCCATGTGGAATCTTCAGCGGATAAGTTCTCCCACTTGATTAGATACTCTGAAATTGATCGATTTCGTAGCTGTCGAGTTCTTGTTTCTGTGACTTCTTTCGGTTCCAATATAAGTTTTCCTTCCTCGTCAAGTTCTGGAAATATTGTTTGGACTGGGAGCTTGTCGCCTATAACCTTCTTTAAACATGAAACATGGAAAACTTGGTGCACTCGAGAAGCTGAAGGAAGCTCCAATTTGTATGCCATAGTACCAATATTTTGCAACACCTTGTACGGACCATAATACTTTGGTGATAATTTATTATCCTTATTAGTTTGCTTGAGGGACATTTGTTTTTATGGTTGTAGCCGTAGGAATACCCAATCACCTACATCAAAACTTCTTTCGCTGTGATGTTAATATGCTTATTGTTTCATTCTATTTTGTGCCAACACGAGGTTATCCTTTAAGAGTTGGAGGACTTGTTGTTGATGTTTGATGTGATGTTCCACTACTTGAACCTTAGAATTTTCTCTTAAATATGATGTGATGGATGGTGGCTAATATCCATAAAGTGCCATAAATGGGGTCATTTTTGTTGATGTATGGAAGGAAGTGTTATACCACCATTTAGCCAGAGGCAACCATTTGACCCATTGTGTCTGTTTATCAGATACAAAGCAACGAAGATATCCTTCCAAGCATTTGTTTACTATCTCAGTTTGCCCATCAGATTGAGGATGATAAGATGAGCTATGAGCTAATTGAGTACCAAGACAAGAAAATAATTTTGTCCAAAAATTTCCAGTGAAAATGGGATCTCTATCACTTAAAATAATCTTTTGGTTTCCATGTAGCTTTTGAATTATTTCCATAAATGCAGTAGAAACTGTATTGGCTTTAAATGGATGTGATAATGCAAAAAAGTGTGCATACTTGGTAAGTCTGTCAACTACCACCATGATGACACACTTTCCCTTAGACTTGGGTAAACCTATGATAAAATCCATTGAAACCTCTTCACAGCGTTGGCTTGGAATGGATAGAGGTTGTAATAGACCTGGGGTCTTAATTGTTTCAACTTTATTTTGTTGGCAAACCAAACATTCCACCACAAACTTTTGAATATCTGATTTAAGGCCATCCCAAAAAAATTCCTTCTTAACCCTGTGGTAAGTTTTTAAAAATCCTGAGTGCCCTCCTAAGGGAAAAGTGTGCAATTCCATAAGAATCTTTTGTTTGAGTTGGGAATTCTTACAAAGGTATAAGCGATCTTTGTACCATAACGAATCATTTTTCCAACTAAATGTATCAGATGTACTGGAATCTTCTTGTAACTTTCGAATAAGTGCCCACACTTCTTCATCATTCTTCCATTCCTCCCTTGCTTCGTTTATCTAATCTGGTTGGATAATAGAAATGGCGCACAACAAAGCTTCCACATCCTCATCCTTTCTTGAGAGTGCATCTGCCACCACATTTTGCTTCCCTTTTTTGTAGATGATTTCAAAGTCATAACCCAACATCTTTGTGACCCACTTTTGTTGCTCTTCAAAGGATAATATTTATTCTAAAAAGTATTTAAGGCTATCATGATCCGTTTTTACCTTGAAGTGTCTTCCCATTAGGTAGGGTCGCCACTTATTAAGTGCATGTAGTATTTCCAACATTTCCTTCTCATAAATTGGTTTTTTTAAAAGTTTCCCTTGATTGGACGACTTTCAAAAGAAATGGGTCTTTAATCTTGCATTAAAATATCGCCAATTCCATTTCCTGAAGCATCACATTCCACAATAAAGGTTTTTGTGAATTCCGCGTAGCTAAGACTGGTGCTTGGCACATTGCCTCTTTAAGATGTTCGAAGGCCTTTGTTGCTTCTGGAGTCCATGAAAATGCATCTCTCTTCAATAATGTTGTGAGAGGTGCTGCTATTCTCCCATAATTCTTAACAAACTTGCGATAATACCCTGTCAACGCGAGAAATCTTTGCAGATGCTTTATGGATGTGGGGATTTTCCATTCTTTAATGGCTTTAATTTTGCTAGGGTCTACCTTAACTCCTTCATGAGATACAATATGACCCAGATATTCCACCTCTTGTACTCCAAAGAAACATTTGGATCTTTTTGCATATAATTGTTTCTCCTCCAATAGTTGTAGCACCCTCTCAACATGTTCAACATGATCCTTCCAAGACTTGTTGTAGATTAGTATATCATCAAAAAATACTAACACAAATTTTCTAAGGGTGGGTTTGAAAATGGAATTCATCAAACCTTGAAATGTAGAAGGTGCATTGGTAAGGCCAAAAGGCATGACCAAAAATTCATAATAACCCTCATGAGTTCTAAATGTTGTTTTTGGAATGTCTTCAGCCTTCATTCTGATTTGATGATATCCTGAACAAAGATCCAACTTGGTGAAGTAAATTGATCCATGCAATTCATCCAGTAATTCATCAATGACAGGAATGGGAAACTTATCTTTAATAGTGAGCTTGTTGAGCTCCCTATAATCCAGACACATGCGCCATGATCCATCCTTCTTATGCACCAATACTACTGGAGCAGAGAAAGAACTTTGACTAGGTTGAATTATACCAGCCTCTAGCATTTCTGCAACCATACGTTCAATTTCACTCTTTTGGGCATAGGGATATCTATACGGCCTAATGTTTGGAGGAACACTTCCTGGAATCAGATGAATAGCATGATCATGATCACGAATAGGTGGGAGACCTTTGGGAGTCTCAAATACCTTGGAATGATTGTCCAATACTTTTTGGAGATCTGGAGAAATAGATGATTCTGATGTGGAAACATCTAGCGAACATAATTGTGCAATTACACCTCTTTGTTCCTTTTTAGAAACTTTTTCATACCGTTAGAGCTGATTATCTTTCCCGGTTTCCCTACAATACCCCTTAATTCAACTTCCTTTCCTTCCACAGAAAATTTCATGAAAAGTTCTTGAAAATTAAAAGCTATTGTACCCAAGGATTGTAGCCATTGGACTCCTAGTACAACATCAACACCTCCCATTGGAATGGAAAGCATTGGACTAGTCAATACATATTCTCCCATGGATAGCTTGATATTATGGCACTTTCCAGAGCAATTTATCGTTCCTCCATTTGCAACCATCACTTGACACTCTGGTGCTAGATATAGGAAGCAATTCAATTCTTTTGCTATCTTGTAATGAATAAAATTGTGGGTACTTCCTGAATCAATCAACACTATTACCTTTTTCTTCTTGATTTGTCCTTCTATCTTGATGGTTTGAGGAGTGGTAATTCCAGCCAAGGCATTACAAGATATGGTCGGATTCATTTCTTCTTTATCTAAGCTTTGTTCCTAGGGTATATCCTCTTCTTTTGACCTTTCTTACTCCTTTTCTTCTTCCTCTTCACAATCTATGTAGAATAATTTCTTCTCAACACACTTATGACCTTTAGTGTATTTGCTATCACAACTGTAACAAATCCCTTCTGCTCTTTTTTCTTCCAATTGTTATGGTGTCAACCTTATAGGTTGTGGAAGACTAGGGGCAACAACACTTCCATCTTTATAGTTGTGAGTGGTATGCTTCCTGGTTGCCATAATTTTGCTTTCCATTTTTCTTGCTAGCCTAAATGCCTTCTCTACTAAATCAGGTTCCCAAAGGTGAACATCATGTTGGATATTATCCTTTAAAGTCCCTATGAACACATCAATCCTATGCTCCTTTGGAATATTTTTTACCCTTATGTTCAATTTTTGGAACTCCTCAATGTGCTCCATTATTGAACCCTTTTGTTTGAGACTTATCAATTGGATAAAAAAAGTGTTGCTTTTTGTATCCTCATAATGTGCTATCAATTCCTCCGTAAAAATTGCCCAAGTGATAATTTGTTTACGAGAGCAAAGCCATTAATACCATACAAATTGATTTGGTTCCAAATATAAAGTTGCAATACGTACCTTTTGTGTGTTTTGCACATTATTGAGGTTGAAAAATTGTTCCATCTGTAATATCCATGTTGCGGGATCCTTGCCATCAAACTTCGTCATATCGATTTTTGGAATATGGTGGGTCTTCTATCCCACATTAGAGTCTATGAAATCATGATTAACATTTCTTTTGTTCTCATCATGATTTTCCTTTATTACCCTTTCACCATTAGTAAGCATTTCTTGTAGAAACTTTGTCAAATCCGTCTTCAAATCTTCCATGCCTGTCTTCAAATCTTTCATGCCTGTCTTCAAACAATCCATCTTAGCTTCTACGCCTTTCTTTTAACCATCCATATTATCTTCTACATCTTTCTTTAAACCATCCATCTTAGATTCTGTTACTTTTTGTGCAAGTGACACTTGTCGCACTTGGTCTCGTAATTTTGATATATCATTTTGCATTTCTTCCTCTTCTTCATGAGTCATGCTAGAGCTTTTAGGTTGCTTACTAGGTGTTTGCATTTTCTTTCCTCGGGGCATCAATTACCAATAATAATGCTTTACAATGCCATTCTAGTTCCTTCAAACTAATTTTTCAAATCAAGCTTATGCAGAAATTTAAAAAAAAACTACACACCTTTTTTCACTTTGTAGGAGCTTGATATTGAATCTGATGTATATCTGTAATTTCAGATCATCCAGTTCTAAAATTGTGACCTGCCGTAGCCCTCTACGTCCTCTTTCCAATGCCACCAGTCTAATCCAAATTGGATTCTCCAAGGAAGAGTTATGCCAAATCTCCCACAATGCCCTGATTATAGACTAGTTTAGTAGAGCGAACTTGTACGACGTGCCACGAGTCACTGTTTCGACCTTTGGCTCTGAAAAATATGTACAAGAAACTACAGTCCGTCCTCTTTTTGTACCTTCTTATGAAATTTCAATCCGATACATAGAGAGAAATTTATGACGATTTTCCCTAGGTCACATTTTTGGAATGTAATTCAGGAGTCTGCAAAAAGACCAAATTCCTCAGATCATATCTCCGCAAATATAGTGCGAAAAGCTCTGAAATTTGGATCTGAGGTTCATTGCAATTTCGTCTCAAATGGGTTTTTTTTTAGCTTTTGAAACGTCGCAGAAAAAAAGTTATAGCGAAAATGCCACGATGACCTATTTGGAGCAGTGAAACCCTAGAATCCAAAGCTCTATACCAAATGTTATGAAACCAGCTCACAAAAGATAGAGAATATAGATCAATGCCTTAGAATTCAGCCTCTTTGAGGGGAAACCTCCTTTACATTACATAAATGAACAATTCTTCCATGATTCAAATGACAAAACCTCTTTTCTATATATAGGAGTCTAAGGAGTCACAATATAACCCAGTCGGCCTAACAATAATGATATAAAGCCACAAAAATAACAATAGAGGGATTCTATGGGGCACAGTAATAAAAATATGGGGACAACAGGGGCACAACAATATTAATAAGGGATACAACTACAATAGTAATGGGGTAATCACTAGTATTATAGGGACCTAACAGTGGCGCTTCTTTTCCTCCGTCATCCTTTCTTCTAAGTCCCTGTAACAAAACCAGTTTGTCTTGTAATTCAATTGATCAGCCTCACTTGAATAATGATTAGCCTCGCTTGAATAATGATCAGCCTCGCCTGAATGATGAATGAGGAAAAAAATTGGTGAATGATTCCCAAAGTTTACTGTCGAGATACAACTCGGTTTCAAGGGTTTGCATGCAACTTAAGAAGATGAGACTAGCCAGCTTCTTCAAATTTTGAAATTATGATACATAATGACCCCTAAATTTAAAATGATGAGTTTGAAGCAGTGGCATGCTCGTGGACTGACTTGTGACTGACACCTAATCATAAAAATTCTAACGGGATTTTACCGAACTGATATTTGACGACTGTTTTTTACAAATCAGTGCTTTCGTAGTGCGCTGCGAAAAGAGTAGTGTTTTCGTAGCGCAAGACTGTCTGTGCTACGATAACGTAGTTACGGAACTAATTTCAAAATTTTCAAATTTGCCTTGAGCTAGGAGTTTCTAGACAAGGTTTTGGGACTAATAAAACATCACAAAAGGGTGTTAAGCTTTTTTGGGACACAAAAGGGAAACTAGACCTTTGAGACTATTAACCTAACACCTACCCACCGAGCATAAGACGACTTGACACACTCATCTAATATCATGCAAAAATAAAAAATAAACTCTTGTTTTTGGTGATAACAGGTTGGAAGCCCTGAACTTGGGCAAAGGGGAAGGAGAGCAAGGTTGCCACAATCTCCAACACCAGTTCAGCCTCGAGTTGCAGTTGAGACTCCAGAGATCATGTCTCATGAAGGAGAACCTACAAACATGATAGAAGATGAGAAGACCTTCAAAAAGGCTTTCTTTGACATGACAGAGATGGTGAAGGTCCTCTATGAAGAGAGGAATACCAAGTTGCAAGGGGAAAGTTCCAAACCTCCCAAAGGAGAAGGCTCTTCAGGAGGAGGTAATTGAAAAGGAGGTAATGGAAATGGAGACAAACCTCCACCCTCTCCACCATCTTCTTCATCTTCTTATTCACAAACATCTTCACCCTTTTACACTAACACAACCCTTACTCATACTCATCATCATACTTCAAAATGAACCGGTAAATCACGTTTTTTAAAACCTGATGTTAAATTCGAGTTTCCCATGTATAATGGTGAAGTGAATGCAGAGAAGCTTGATAATTGGATTCGTCACTTGGAGGTATATTGCAAGATTAAAAACCTTCAAGAGGGTGACATAAATATTCAGTTAGCTTCCTTGATAATGGAGGGTGCAGCACTAGTATGGTGGGAATCAAAAACCCAAGAGGAGATTAAAAATCATGGTAAGGTCTCAATTTCTTGGATTGATTTCATTGTTGCAATCAAAAGACAATTCTACCCTCTAGCTTATATGCAGAAATCCATGGGGAATTGGCAGAACTTTAGACATCTTAAAGGTAAATTGTGCAATATTACACCCAAGAATTCAGAAAAAAGGTCTTTGATGTTAGGTGTAGATTTGCAATCACAGGACACATTGTTGAATTACATAGGGGGTTTACACAATTACCTTAGGCATACTATCTTAATGTTTAATCCCAATAATCTAGATGATGTGTGTGTGCAAGCCACTCATCTTGAGGCAAGAGGGAAAACACTCCAGAAGAAGGTAGTAAAAATCCATTTAAGAGTAAAGGAAAGGAAAAGGATTTCAAAGGTGTTGTAATGGCTACAATTACCCTCCAAAATTTTTCCTTAGCCTCATTTTGGAGCCTCCCTTCCAACCTTCACAACAGCTTGCCTTGCTTTGTCGAGTTCACAAGCTTCAATGTCTTTCTTGCACAAAGGCGGTCTGTTGGTCACAACTTGATCCATTCCCCTCACAGGTTGTTCACCTGGACTTGGTCCAGCTGCAGGCTAAGCAGCTTCCCCTTGAAAATTGTGCATTTCATGAGGGAAACCAACCTTCCCTCTAGCAATTGTGCAATCCTCTCTGGTAGCCTGCTGGGATCCAGGATTACGCAATCCTGCCTGCCAACACTCCTAGCAGGATTTGCGCAAATTTCCCCATTAAGGCTGCTTAGCCCATAATTTTTGCAAATCTTGGCTGCAGTCAGCTGCTCTGCCAAGAAATTGTGCAAATCTCCTAGGTAGCTAGCCCAAATCCCAGCGATAAATGCGGATTTTTCTCCGGCAGTCGAGCAGTCTCTTGCATGTGCAACTAAGTTTATCGGTTCCCTCCGGGACTGAGAAAAATAGACTTTCATGCAAGGGCTGCTTCTCCCAAGGCAGCATGCAAAGGCATCCCTTCTTTTAGGGATCTATGTTTAGTGGTTGGAGGTTACATACAAGGAGCAATTATCAAACCTCCCACCAAGTGTTGCTTCCCCTAGATTCGTGGCATGAGTGTCACAACCTCGATGTTATCAAACTCATCAACCAGACACTACAGAGCTCATTCCTCACATCAACCTTGCATATCTGACATCCCACATCACATCTAGGAGCAGTAGGCACATTCATCTCAGCTCTTTTGGGGTAAGCCCGCTTCCTATGCCTTGTGCTGCATTTATGTCACTTTTTGTATTTTCGCTTGTGGGAGTACTATTTGCTTGATTTCTTTGAATGATTGCTCTTTTTTACATATATACTAGCTTGTCCTAGCTCTGTTTCAGTTTTCATTGTTATCTCACTGTTGTCACATGCATGAAACTGTTTTGCACGGACGTTCGCCCAACCAGCGAACTGCCTCACCCACATGCATGTTGATCTGTTTGTTGAATCTTTCATTCATGTTTTGCAAGCACTGTCAATCACTTATGTTATCACTTAATGTCTCCATGCATTTATTGTCTTAGTTACTTTCTGTTGCACGTCAGCGAGTCGGGCCAACCTTGGCCCGGACTCTACCTTCACCAAGGCTACATTGTGCAATATGGGGAAGGAAGGCTCACCTTCCTCTCCATATTTGCGCATTCCTACCCAGCACTGGCCTAAAGGATTGTTTTGCACATTTCTGGAGGATAGTGGCAGCATTGCCCGAGAAATTGTGCAAATCTGCCCCTAGGCCAACAGTCCTTCCCGGCTAGAATTGTGCATTGCATAATCCCAGCACTCAGCGGCCAGACTGGACTGTGCATTGTGCAATTCTAGCAGTCAGCCAGTCTCCCGACCTCCTGGCTGAAATTGTGTAACCTTCATGATCATGCACCAGGTATGTTGCAAGTTAGTTCTTATGTTCATTTTGGTTTTTGACTAGCAGATTTCTTGCCATGAGTTTTGCCATGTCTCCAAGTATCCCAGGTGTTCATATGTCTCTCAACAGTACAAGTACAATGGTTTCTAGGAGAGAAGAGACGAAGAAACAATTCAGAGCACACTTGGGTATGCAGTTGATCAAGTATCCATGGACTTACCTACCCGCAAAGACATCAAGTTGATCGTAGACAAGGACATCAAGATATGACAACAACAGCATCATAGCGAGCAGCATCATGAACAGCAGTTGAAGACAGCATACCAAATGCAACGAATGCAAGAGGAGGGTTGTTGACAACATGGAGGTGGAACAAGGTTGCAAGCTCAATCAGGTCCATTGATGATGAAAGCAACTTTAGAGACTCAGGCTATGAAGTGACAGCGTGACATGAAGATTGTGCGAAGGCAAAAGATGGAACAAAGAAGGAGTTGCATGTGCTAAAGCAGCAACTCAGGAAGAACATGAATTTTCACAGACAGACGAATGAGTTGCAACAAGAACATGAACAGTTGTGGGCGTAGCATGCACTCACGGATGAAATTTCTCTCGTACAAGTTAAGGATCCATCCCAACAACTGATGCAAAGCAGACATGGTGAGCAGTGTTCTTGATCACATGCAAGGGATATAGCAGCATGCATGTCATTGACCGCACGCATGCAATCCAACCCATTCAACACACTCACCAAGGCGAAGACAAGAAGAAAGTCCAACTGGGGCTGAACATGTACTTCGGCAAGCTGATGTGAATGACCACCAGCACACACTTGAAGATCAGCATAGACACCATGCATTAGTGTGTTGGCGGTTCAACCATACCCAAGAAGACCATGCACATGTTAGCAGACGAGTTGGATGAAGGGGCTGAACCAATGCACCGGTTGCAACAAAGGCAAGAGTTCGCTTCAACAAGATGTCACCATGAGGTGCATGCACACCATCACGGACGACCAAGCTTGGCATCATCTCACCACCTTCACCATCACAAGCATGTCAAAGAGTTGGTCTCATCACAGTGGACCGAGTGTCAGTGATGTCTTGCAAGGCTTGCTCAAGCCATGTTGTCTCACATGAGTACATGTGCATTGTAATGTTGAGTCATGTCAAGTGTGGATGTAACAGTCATAGAATAGGTGAAGAGTCATGAGGGTAGTTGAACTGTCACAAAGGGGAATGTCAAGGGTCACCCCACCCTTTGCTATAAATAGTCCCTCATAACTCATTGTAGAGGCTTTTGGTCAGCCAAGCTTCTGATAAGACTATCTTGGATAAAGCTTGGATAGTATTGTAACACGCCTTGGCTTCTCCACTGCACGGAGCTAGTTCATCTCTTTGGAGGAGCAAGCGGATGTGGCTGTAACGTTCCACTGTTGGGGCTAGCAGGTTTACATGGATGTATTGTATTATTGTGACTTACACTTCTTTATATAATAAGAGCCAACACATTTTCATGCATATGTTGTTATTGTAGTTGGACTGTTCCGGTTGCCTTAATGATATATGTTGTTTAACTTACGTATTTGTGTATGAACTGATTTGTATGAAATTATATGAATCTTGTTGTTAATGTGTTGTATATGTTGTTAATGTTGTCCCGTCCGTGTCGACTACTCTGCCGGACACTAGACAAATCTTTCACATGAACCTTGTTGTAACAACTGTTGCACTCATCTCGGACTGATCCGTGAGTGTTGTATGTGTTATCTTACCTTGTATGTTGTGACTGCCGCATCCGAGTGGACTGCTCCGCCGGAAGCTATGCATGTCCTTTTGTGTTGTGTGTTCCTAGCCGAGTTGGGACTAGTCCCTTTCAACTTGGAACTCACCTTCACCCCCGTCTCCCCTTTATGTGTTATAACCTCTCATACACCTTCTTTGACTCACTCCATCAATCACACCCTTGTTACTAACAGATTTATCTTACTTACCTCTGTGTGACATCGCGGTCAAGGCATTACCTTACGACCCACTGCTGGGACTCCTACACCAAACGTCTGAGATATAATTGGGACTTCTTACCAGGAAGATCCCCTTGACATGTTGGCAGGTACAACACCATCAACAAAAGGGAAGATAAAGAAAAATGCATCTATCAAAAAAGGAGAGAAAGTCACATGCAAACTTTGTTCCAAAGAGAGTCACGATGAAGCTCATTGTTGGAAGCTCCATCTTGAAATGAGACCAAAGAAAAACAACAACAAGGGAAAACAAAAAACAACTGCAACCACTCAACAGGATTTGGGATCCGATTCAGGTGATGAAACTAAAATCATAGCCATGGGGTTAAAAGGAAAAGAATCCATTGCAAGCACTAGTTCTTCATACTCATAAAATGAAACTCCAAACGAAAAGAGGAGAATATAACTTTTTCACATAAGGGTGATATCAAAACACAACAAGATTGATACGTTTTCGATAGTGGCTCTCAAGCCAATCTTATCTCTGAAAACATTGTCAAAAGTTTAAATTTGGAAACCGTTCCACATCATAAACCGTATCCACTTGGATGGTTGTGTGATAATGCGCAATTGCATGTTACGATAAAGAGTAAACTGAGATTTGCCATTACTGCAAATTTCATAGATGAAGTGGAGATTGACGTTGTGCCATTAGATATATGTGGCATAATTTTGGGCAGCCCATACTTTTATGACAGAAAATCTATCTTCCATAGACATGAAAATAAATATCATTTATTCAAAGATGGAGTAGAATATATTGTGAGAGCTCATAGCAAGAAAATAAATCTTTCTCTGGTAAATGCAGGGCATATGAAAAGAATAGTGAATTCGAGCAAGAATTTTGTGCTTCTAATGATCAAACCCAAGGATGATGTTGATAATGAAGCTTTTGAAGGTTGTGATTCGAATTTGAAATCTGAATTGGTTGACATAGTTAACCAATATGATGAGATGTTTCAGGAACCAAAGGGATTACCTCCCAAGAGAGGAATCCAACATGAGATACAGTTGCAGCAAGATTGTCATCTTCCTAACATTGGCATGTACATGATGTCAGTGATGGAAAGCGCAGAAATTAAGAAGCAAATTCAAGAGTTGTTGAACAAAGGGATCATCAGACCATCTTCCTCGCCATGTGGTTCACCTATTGTCTTGGTGCCAAAGAAGGATGGAACATGGCGCATGTGTGTGGACTTTCGCGCATTAAACAAAATTATAGTAAAGAACCATTACCTATTTCCCAGAATAGATGATTTACTTGATCAATTGAAAGATGCAAAGTATTTTACTAAGTTCGACTTAAGAAGTGGCTACCATCAAATTAGAATAGCTGAAGGAGGCATTTGGAAGACAACATTCAAAACAAAACAAGGTTTGTTTGAATGGCTAGTTATGTCATTTGGTTTATGTAATTCTCTCGCTACATTCATGCATGTGATGAATGATGTATTGAGGCAATTTCTTGATGAGTTTTTCATAGTCGACCTAGATGACATCTTAATTTTCAATAAATCTCGAGACGAACATGTCATTCATGTAAGAAAAGTGCTTGATGTCTTGAAAAAAGAACAGTTGTATATTAAGATGTCAAAGTGCGAGTTTGGGAAAACTTCTTTAGTTTACATGGGTCATATTGTTGGAGGAGGTGAGTTGAAAATAGATCCCTCCAAGGTTGACGTCATTGTGAATTGGCCAAGGCTCAAGACAGTTACAAAGGTAAGAAGTTTTTTGGGAGCAACCCAATATTGGAGGAAATTCATTGCTAATTTTTCTCTTATAGCAGCTCCTTTGCATGTGTTGACAAGCTTGAAAGAGGTTTTTTAGTGGGGAGGCAAACAACAAAAGGCCTTTGATGCGTTGAAGGAATATATCAGTAGATCTCTAGTACTCACACTTCCAAACTTGATACAGTCATTTGAGATTCAGACTGATGCTATTGATTATGATATGGGTGAAGTCCTCATGCAAGATGGTAAGCCTATCTATTTTCATTCGGAAACTTTTAATGGTGCAGTGATTAACTATCCTACATATGACAAGGAATTGTATGCATTGGTGCAAAGTGTGAAAAAATGGAAACACTATTTGATGGGTAAGGAAACAGTCATTCACACTGATCATCAACCATTGCAATACCTGCAATCACAATCAAAGTTGTAGCAATCAAGGCACTCTCGATGGATGGGTTTTCTTCAACAATTCCACTTGGTAATCAAGTATAAGAAAGGGATCTACAATAAAGTTGTCGATATCCTTTCTAGGCCTATTATTAGTGCAATTATTTTACTTAAACATAATTCTATTTTACATGAAAGTTACATTGAGCAATATGCATCAGATAATGACTTTCAAGATGTTTATGCAAGCTTGATTCAAGGTAACCAAGTAGAGGAATTGGATTATCATTTGCATGATAACTTGTTGTACCATGTTGGCAAGCTTTGTATTCCACGGGGAGAAAGAGTTAACATCATAAGAGAGGCACATACTTCTCTTATTGTTGGTTATTTCAATGTAAGTAAGACGGTGGCACATCTACAGAGGTATTGTTATTGGCCTCATATGCTTGAAAGTGTGTCTCATTTTATTAAAGGATGTTCATTATGTGCAATCAGTGAGCCTAGAAATAGGAAGTTAGGATTGTACACACCACTTCCTGTTCCTTCACGACCGTGGGAGAGTATTTCTATGGATTTTGTAGGAGGTCTTCCCTTGTCAGAAAGACGTCATGATTATTTGTATGTAATTTTGGATAGGTTCAGCAAAAGGCATATTTTGATGCCATGTAAAAAGCAAGTTACAGTTGAACAAACTACTCAGTTATTCTTTCATAATGTTTGGGTGCTTTTTGGATTTTCCACATCCATTGTTAGTGATCGAGATTCTCGCTTTGTTGGGAATTTTTGGTCAAGCTTATGGGGATTCATGGACACCAAATTGAAAAAGAGTACAACCTTTCATCCACAAACAAATCAACAAACAAAAGTCGTGAACAGAATAGTGATACATCTTCTTCACGGGTATTGCAACAAGCATCCTAAGTTGTGGGATGAATATTTGCACTGTATTCAGCATGCTTACAACCGAGCCAAGCACTCTTCCACTCAAACTTCACCGTTTGAGGCATGCATGGGATACTTGCCTAAATCTCCTTTGGATTTTATTTTTGGCAAAGATGTTGTTATTGAAGGTCATAGTGACATAGACAAAGCAAGAAAGTTCGTTGAACAAATCCAATTAGTGCACCAAAAGGTTCATGAAGAGATTGAGAAAAGCCAAGGCAAGTACAAAGCAAGGCACGACAAGCATCGTCAAGATCACAAGTTCCAAGTTGGTGATGAAGTTTGGCTTCACATTATAAAAGATAGGCTCCAAGGAGAAGGTAAGAAGCTAAAACCAATTAGATATGGTCCATTCAAAAATTTTGGAAAAAACTAGTAACAATACCTTTGGGTTAGATTCGCCTTCATATATGCAAATTTATGTTGTTGTTAATGTTGAAAATTTAAGGTTGTATGAGCCTCCTTTGATTTAATATAAAGGAGAGAATATTCAAATTCCTTTTATTGAAGACTTTTCTCCATAATTCCTTGATGAGCTTCAGTAAGACACTACTTGACAGAAGAACAAAGACATCAAAAAGGGGAAGTATCGATTATCTTCAAGTGGGGCTCAAGGGTACAAATCCTTTAAAATCCAAATGGATAGAGGTTGGAAAGGTGAGGGAACTATACCATCACCCGCTGGACAATTGAAAGTGGTCCTTTTAGGGTCCAAAAGGCTTCCAGTGGGGAGGAGTGATCAGGTGCTCAAAATTAGGCTCGAAAATCAAAGTGTCAGAATCTTGATAAACTTAGCTTTAGATTGAAGAGTTGGTCATTCCGGTTCCAAGGGTGTGAACAACACTCGAATCTGAGCTCGTATGAAGAAGTTAGAGCAAGTCAAAGTTTAGGTTTGACTTGGACAAATGGCAGGAAAAGATGATGTGGCAAGGCCCTTTAACAAATGGGGAGGCACCAAGTGGCATGCTTCCATTGGTCCCCGCATATCGCAAATCACATGTCGCAGGTGGATCATGTTAAAAATCAGCCCCAGAGTAGCCAGGGTTGCGATGCGATAAATCACAATCGCACTTCGCAAAGGACAAGCGAAAAGGTATTAAAGGATCGACCCCGGAGTTGCGATGTGATGGGATCGCAGATCGCAATCACACTTCGTAGAAATCAGATTCCCACATTATATTACCTGTCGGTTCCCCACCGATTACGAAATGTGATAAGTTCCTGGATGCGATGCGACTATAGGTTTTTGTTAATTGTTTGGTCGGGTCTGCCAGATCGCAATTACACATCGCCCCACTGCGATCACAGACCATGAGACCATTGGTTTCCTTGTCGATTGCGATTTGTGATAAGACAATTGACACACAAATTATGACCCGCCGCGTGGTGAAATTTTTGCCCAATTAGTGTGTTTTTGGGGCTAATTTGTAGGATCATGCCAGAAAAGGGGCAATTTGTAGAGAGAATATTGGGAGAACTAGGAGAAGCCATAAATTCTTCAGTTTTCCACCAAATAAATAAATAAATTTAGTATTTGGACTGAACAGAGAAGGTTGCAGAAGCTTTTGAGCATTGTAAATACATATTTTTACACTTTTGAGCATAATAGAGAGGCCGAACCATTGGAAGCTGGACCAAGGAGACGTAGCCTAGGAGGGGTGAACTACTTTATCATGTACTTGTTGTAATGTGTTTTGATGATGTTTTTTACCTGTTTATGTTGTTGTTCAGTTTCTTATTTATGTTAAATTGCTCATAAAATCAACATAAAAATTCTTCATAACACTTACAAAAATTCATGAATCCTGAAGCACAATGAAAGAATTTTGTTTATAATATGAGGAGGATCTTAGCACTGCAATCTAATATTATAAATCATATCAGCAATACAAGTCAAACATGGGTCAAGCCCAACCAATCCAACAAATATGTTGTCAGGACCGGGATCTATTTGAGGGATGTGGATGTGGCATCCATAAAAAAAGGAAATACAAGATTGGGTAGATCGGAAAGAATGAGAATTCACATTTCAGGAAAACGGAAATCCGCAATTGTCGACTGAAGATTGGTTGCAGAAATATCTAGTTACAAAACAGCACAAGATCTTCCTCGCGTTGTTTGTTAATGAACTATATGAATCGGTATCAAAGTTGACCGAGAATAAGACTTGTTTCAAAAACGACGAGCCTACCGCATAGAGCCCTGAATTGATACATCGACTTAGGAATACTAACAATAATATCTCAAGAGCGGTTAATTTTTGGATTGGCAGTATCTTGGGAGGATTTATTACTGATTTTGCAATTAACACGACTATATCTTACAGCGAAGCTAAGCGAAGATTTTTCAAGGGTCAGAGAGTTAAGTACCTGAATTCTTTGAAGTTGTGGATTAAAATGCTTTTGTGTGAAAGGGCATGCTACGAATGATGTCAGTTAATATTTGGATGACGAGGGAATAAGCATGAACCAAGATCGGGGTCTATGCGAAGTGGAAAGTGATATAGAGTAGAATGTGAACCAAAAAACTTTATTGAGATTGACTATAGTCCCTTGTTGGGTGGGTCTGAGAGTGAAGAAGAAGAAAGTAACCCCACAACCCCGCAGTATTCTCCCTCCCATCCTGAAGGTGTGTCGAAGTTAGGAGTTGAGAAAAATCAAGGCATCTTTTGGATTCCCATTCATCTACTCCCCTTACCCCGCAGCCCCCTCCCAATAATCCCCCCTACGCACCCTCCCCCTCCCCTTAACCCCCAAGAAGAAATTTGGTCGATGACATTAAGTTGCTTATCTTTAGAGGACTTATATAAGAGGATCCTGAGTAGTTATGGTTTGTAGCTGATGTAGTATGGAAAGTAAGACAGATCACTAACGAAGATGTAAAGAACGTGCAACTCATCACAACGTTGCGAGAAAGAGCACTGACATGGTACATGAAGTATTATGTGACTAATTAGGCTGCTTCGTTGGATGATATTAAGAAAGCATTGGTATCAGAATTCAAGAAGACGAAATCAGAATCACAGTGCATTACGGAGCTTAAGGAAATCAAACATACGGCTACTGAGTATGTGTGGGAGTTAGATCAACGATTCAAGGTGTTAATCGGACAAGTAAGCTTTAACATACCTCTAGAACAACATAAAGAATGGTTTATAGTTGCAATTTTACCACATATCAGGTTACCCTTGATGCAGCAAAAGATAACTACTCAAATCGAAGCATTAGAGATTGCAGTGAAGCTAGAAGCCTCGTCGATCGGATATACTCATGCAGGAGTACAATAAATTCAGATTTAGCTAGAAAATTTGACCTTAGAATTGCAAGATCTCAAGAAGAGTAAAGAAACCAGATCAGAAGCGTCTAGATATACTGAAGGAAAAGATGGTAACTATGCCGATCTTAGTTTTTCTAGACTGGAAGAAGGAATTTCATGTACATCTCGATGCATCTTGCATAGCATTGGGTATAGTGTTGGCACAGCTAGGAGCAGGTGAAGTTGATCACCCCATAGCTTTTGAAAGTAGAAAATTGTCCAAGGCGGAAAATAACTATACTACAACAGAAAGAGAAGGGTTAGCTATGGTTTATGCATTATAGAAGTTCGGGAACTACTTGTTGGGAGCACATTTCAAGATGTTCACTGATCACTCCGCACTGAAATATTTCGTGAATAAGCCTATTTTAGGAGGAAAAATATGTCGATGGTTGTTATTGTTCCATGAGTATGATTTTGATGTTGTAGTCAAAACCAGGAAGATTGAATGTCGGGGTCGATCATCTGTCGAGATTGGAGACAGGAGAAGAACCCACTAGTATCAAAGATAACCTCCCTAACGCATAGTTGTTCACAATCAGGGCCGCGAATGATCACTTTGCAGATATTATTCAGTTTCTGGCCACAGGGATGACGCCTGTGGAGTATATTACACGGTAGAAGAAGCAGTTTGTGGTAAAAGCAATTGATTTCATGTTGATTGCAGGGCACTCGTACAAAATGAGACTGGATGAAATATTGCGAAGATACATCCCAGACACATGAAAGGCAAAGTATTCTAAATGAAGCTCATGGAGGCACTGTGCAGAAAATCTTGAGAGTTGGGTTATGATCACCCACAGTACATAAGGATGACAAAGAGTTTTGTCGGGTGTGTGATATATGTCAAATAACAGGAAGGCCATCTAGAAGAGATGAAATGCCATTAAATCCATAGGTGACGTTGCAAGCATTTGACAAATGGGTTATTGACTTTGTTGGACCTATTAACCCAATAGGAAAGAAGATTTGCACAAGATACATAATCACTGCAACTGATTATTTGACGAGGTGGTCTCAGGCACAGGCAGTGAAGGATTGCAGCGTAGATACTGCCACGAAGCTCATTTTTTAATACATTCTGTCCATAGTTGGGTGTCTGAATATATTAATGAGCGACAAAGTCTCACATTTCTTGAATCAAACTATTCAGGTGTTGACTGAAGAGTTTCAAGTACGCCATCAGAAAAGTACGCCATATCACCCTCAAGCGAATGAGACAGTCAAAGCTTTCAATAAAATTATGGAGAATGCACTCACAAAAGTGTGCAATGTGAACAAAATGACTGGGATCTAAGGATTCCAGAGGTGTTGTGGGCATATAGGACAACATGCAAGAAATTGATAGGCCAGACACCTTTTAGGTTTATATATGGACAAGAAGCAGTCATGCCTATGGACTACATTGTGCCCAGTTTAAGAATTGCAGCTTTCAAAAACATGGTAGATTCTGATATAATGGAGGAGAGGATGGCACAATTGCTTGCTTTAGAAGAGGGCAAGTTTATAGAAAGTTTTCATCAGTAAGTACAAAAAGAAATGGAGAGAGCCTGGCATGACAAGCACATTAAGCAAAAGACATTCCGGGAAGGAGATATTATACTCTTATATGATAGCAAATTCATGAAGTTCTCATGAAAATTTAAGATACATTGGTTAGGGTCATATATCACCAAACACGTCTCTGATGGTGGCACAGTTTAGCTCACGAAGCTAAATGGTCAGTTGATTCTAGGACGAGTGAATGGTAGCAGATTGAAGGTATACAGGGATGACTCTGTTCCTGTAGCTTCACACTGAAAGATGAAAGGAGAAGAGTCTTAGTGCCACATGCAGTTGAAAGTGGGCATTGGAAGATAAACTACTCTACAAAAGGGGACTTCGCCGAAGAAGGATACTACGCGAAATTCAGTGGTATGTCGAAGTTAGAAAGAACCGCGCCAGAGGAGGATTGTTGTGCGATATTCAGAAGCATGTCAAATTTCGAAAGAACCATGATGGAGGGTAGATTACTGTGCGATTATCGAAGATAACCGGAAAAATATGACCGTTGGAACGGAAAAAAGTTGTCGTTAAAAGGAAGTTTCCATTAAAAGGCGCAGGAGAAATCCATTTATGAAGAATAACCCATCCAATCTAGCGCCATACCTACATTAAATGAACAAGATGTAACCTAATCATGAGGTTAAAAATTCAAATTCACTATAAAAGCTATGTCCTACTCCACATTTTACACTTTTATATCTCGAGAATTCAGTTTGAGAAACTGCAATCAAGAGTGAGTCAAGTGTATGTCTGAGAGAAGATTTGAAGAAATTGCTCAAGAATTTGTAGAAAAAGGGCTAGAAAGAGTCATGGAAGCCTAGGCTGCTCAATCCGGAGCACTGAATGTAGCCTTGTCCCTAAGGCACACAAGCTCGCCGTGAAAATAAGTAGTTACGAAATAACAACCTAGGAAAATTCTTGAAAAGAGGCTAGCATAAGCCTCTCGAGTAGAGAAAAGAACATCCCCAAAGAAGAAGACAGTAAAAGAGTAGCAGACAAAGACCAAGCAAGATAAGAAAGCTAAGGAGAAGGCGAAGAAGCCAGTATAGCAGGAAGAACCAAAGGAAATCCATGACAGCGAGGAGGAATCCGAGATGCCCCAGATGGAGACAGAGGGCGCAAACATTCCCTCTGTGTTGCCACAATATTTACCACCAAGGTAACTAGGTGCCAAGTCGGTTAAGGACCCGACAGACACAAATTTTGGATCTTTCACACCGATGCTAGCAGAAAAACTGTCATTTGAAGGCGTAGTGTTGTGGAAAATCTCGTAATTACAAATGGAGCATTGGGACTTTAATGACAAAAGTAAATATCTGCAATTCGAGCTGAGCAAGTACCTACACTAGGTCTATTATCTAGAGAGCAGAGTTGTGAGGTTGGAGATGCACTAGTGGGCTGTAGGATTATAGAGATCAGGCTTGCTATACATGCTATATGTACCACACCTCGGTAGAAGCATGTCCAACATAGCATGTGTTTGACAGTTACAAATGTTGGTGCATTATGGATGCCTCTAGTTGGGGAAGTGGATCTTCAATGACGAGGTGTTGATAAGAAGAATTATTGGACTACCCTACCAAAGGAAGGACCCCTTCTAAGAGTTCATCGACAAAAACCAAGACAAGGCAATGGCATAGACCATGAAGGATAAGTTCAGGATTATCAATAAGTCGTGCTATTAAGATATCAACTCTATGAGCGACAAAGGGGTGCGCTTCACTACACAAATTTTAGCAGGAAAAATAATGAGGAAATGTAGAGCAAAAGAAGTCCCCGCAGTCGTGGTTTCTTTGGCTATGCAGTGCAGTGTTGGGGTTCAGTTTAACTAGGTCGGGTACTTATGCAAGGAGTTTTTGGGGACTGTCATGAGGCAAATGAGGAAGGAAAAACATTTCACTATGTGTGGTTGATTTTGATCATTGCGTTGTTAGTATGGAAGGAACCGGAGGACTCACAATTTCCACTAGTCGAAATAGATGTATGTGAATTCGCTCTGTATGTCTCACTGTGGAATGCCAAAGATCTATTGCACGCATAGGAGAACATAATTTCTTTGTGCTATTGGACATGGATTTGTACATGGTGGTTAACCATTATCCTAGGTTATCATTTAGCTTGTATGAGTAGTATCACAACATCACAACATTCAAGGCAAATTTCAAAATAGTATACATCAAGGCTTGGAAGGATCCAATGGAGACATGGCACCCTCTACCATATTTGGTCACTGAAGACAACCCGCACACAATAATATAGCAATGGTCAGCCGAATGGATCACCCCAACCATTGACGACACTAAAGAAGCAGGGGGCATTGCGCAACATGTGGGTCCAAGTGGGAAAGACAAAGGAAACGAAGAAGAGGAACCACAGCCAAAGACAGAATAGGATACCCAGGACCCTCTCATCAACGTAGATCCAACAAATGAATCACCATTCATCATCAAAAAGAGGGTACCTATAGTAACTACATTAGGCGCATGGAAGAAACAGAAGATGAGAAAATCTAAGGACGTGATACCGCTTGTCCTCACAAATGGGGACATCAATGAGAAGCGAGAAAAGGTAAAGGAAGTAATAGAAGAGACCTAGAACAAGGCCGATGATAGCTACAAAATGATCTTGACAGATGTGTAGCAAGACATCACGGAGTTAAGGTATTGGCGCAGACAGCCAGGCAACCAGCATAGGTAGGTCAGCTACTGCAGCCAAAGTGATGAATAAAACTGATAATTGGATTAAGGATTTTGTAGATACCAGGTTGAGTGTTACATTTTGAATCCGCTAAGGATAGAGAGTGAGCAAGAGGGTGGGACCGTGCTAACAAGAACATTGTCGCACTGCCAACTCAGGTATTACACAAGTTCCATCAAAGTATTACAGATGAAATGAAGAAGCGAGAGCATTGTGATTCGATGTTAAGCATTCCGATGGAAACAGATAGAGCTTCATTGAAGGAGCTTGATCAATTGATCAAAGAAAGGGACAAAGCATGCTAGCAATAGCAGCAGTTATAAGAATAAGCTTGCAAAAATAAAGTTTGAATATGAACTAAAGATTTATGAGCTACAAATAAGGCTGCAGTGAGTCATTCCACTGGAAGTACGTGAACAAAGGGAGAGGGATCTAAAAAATGCAGTGAAATTCATCTCTGACATAGTGGTGGATTGTGGAAAGTTACTAGATGAGACTATGCAGATTTGGACCTCACTACAAGACAATCCAAACATTCAGAGGATTGAAGAGGAGCTATGGGCGAAGAAGAAGCAGCGGGAAGAGATCCTAGCAATAGCGAGGACTCGAAGGAAAGAGCGTATTTTTACAGAGAGAACTCAGTCATGGCAGGATGAGGCCCTCCATCTTTCACAAGCAGTAGATGAAAGGCTCGGGGAGCTATGGCTAAGGGAGAAAGAAGTGTTGCAGAAGACTATTTGTCCAACCATAAAGGCATTACTGGAATAAGTATACCAAGAGGAAAAGCAGGTAGCAGAAATAGTCTAGCAGTACAATGTATTTTACAATGGCATTGTAACAAATATCAAGGGCACTGCAACTAAGTGACTCACCCCAACTTGGTTCAATTTTGGTCAAAGACTACACATTTTGAGGAGCGAAGTGCATGGAGCCTGCAAAGTTCTATTTACCACGCAGTGTCTAGGGGATTTGGGGTGGTTCAAAGCCCCTAATTTTGTAACGGGTATTGGGGTTTTAGTTCATTGTTTTGTTGAGTCCATGGTATGTGGACCATGGTTTTCATAGCAATGTAATGTATTTAAGGACATGTAATGCTTTGTCGAAGAAAATGATCAGATCAGAACATAGAGGGAGAAAAACTGATTGATTCTTTTGTCCTAGTCTAAGAAAAGGTTCCACACCTGAGTGCACGGAGGCCTTGGAAGAGTCAGCATCTGAGTGTGTAGACCTCCTATAGCTAGGTGCGCAGGTCAAGAAGTTGTATGTACTGAAAGATCTATCTTAATAAAGAATAAGAAGTTTTGGCATACTCTTTTGTATCTGTATTTGTTATTTGTGTTTTATCTGTTTATGTGAAGTAATTGCAAGTAATTGGTATGTTAGTGCAATTGTTATTGTTTCGTGATGTGTTTGTATTAAAATGAATGTGATAGAGTCTCTAATTAGAATACACTATGCAGTAATGTTATGAATGTTTGAAGGATAATTGAAGTATAGAAAAGTGAAGTTAAGATCCACTCCATGCAGCCCCTCAAGGTTGCAGAAACCTGGTTCTGCAATCACCCATAGCCACCTCGGGTGAGACTTCGACCCGCTTGCGGGTCGTTGCCGAAAGGGACAATGTCTGAGGGTTTTGTTGGTGCACAATACAAGTCGAACCTGGGTCAAGCCCAACCGATACAACAAATGGTTTCGTTGTCGGGACCAGGATCTGTTTGAGGGATGTGGATGTGGCATCCATCAAAGAAGGAAATATAAGATTACGTAGATAAAAAAGAACAAGAATTCACATTTCATGAAAACAAAAATCCGTGATTGTCGACTGAAGCTTGGTTGCAGAAGTATCTCTTTACAAAATAGCACGAGATCTTCTTCGTGACATTTTCTAATGAACTATATCAATGGGTATCAAATTTGACCGAGCATAAGAATTGTTTCAAAAATGACGAGCCTACCACGTAGAGCCCTGAATTGATACAGCGACTCAGGAATACTAACAACAATATCTCAAGAGCGGTTAATTTTTGGATTGACAGTATCCTGGGAGGATTTATTATTGAGTTCGCAATAGACATGATTGTATATTATGGGGAAGTTGAGCGAAGATATTTCAAGGGTCCGCAAGATAAGTACCTAAATTCTTTGAAGTTGTGGATGAAAATGCTTTTGTGTGAAAAGGGTGTACTACGAATGCAATAAGATTAATGTTTAGACGAAGAGGGAATAAGCCTAAACTAGGACCGGGGTCTACGAGAAGTGGAAAGCAATATAGAGTAGAACATGAATGAAATAAATTTATTGAGACTTACTATAGTCCCTTGTTAGGTGGGTCTAATAGGGAAGAAGAAGTAAGTAACCCCGCAGTATTCTCCCTCCCATCTTGAAGGTGTGATGAAGTTAGGAGTTGAGAAAATTGAGGGCACCTTTTGGATTCCCCATCCATCTACTCGCCTTACCCCCCATCCCCCTCCCAATAATTCCCTTACGCCCCCTCCCCCTAATCACCCTCCCCCCCAACCCCTCAAGAATAAAAATGGTCGATGACATTAAGTTGCCTATCTTTAGAGGACTTGGATTAGAGGATGTTGAGCAGTTATGGTTTGTAGCCGATGCAGTATGGAAAACAAGACAGATCACTAATGAAGATGTAAATAAGACACAACTCATCATGACGCTGCGAGAAAGAGTGCTGACATGGTACACGAAGTATTATGTGACTAATTAGGCTCCTTCGTTGGATGATATTAAGAAATCGTTGGTATCAGAATTCAAGAAGCCGAAATCAAAATCACAGTGCATTACGGAGCTAAAGGAAATCAAACATACGGCTACTGAGTTTGTGTGGGATTTGGATCAACAATTCAAGGTGTTAATCGGACAAGTAAGCTTTAGCATACCTCCAGAATAGCATAAAGAATGGTTTATAGTTGCGATGATGCCACATATCAGGTTACCTTTGACGCAACAGAAGATAACGACTCAATCTCAAGCATTAGAGATTGCAATGAAGCTCAAAGCCTCACCGATAGGAGATAATCATGCAGGAGCACAAAAAATTTAGAGTCAACTAGAAAATTTGACCTTGGAATTGTAAGATCTCAAGAAAAGTAAAGAAATAAGATCAGAAGTGTGGTGTACAAAATGGAAAGTGGAGGGCCATTATAAGGATCAATGCCCTATATTCAGAGATTACTTGGAAAGCGGAGAACCTAATCGAGTAAACTCATAATCAATTTTGTGGTGCGAGATTTTTAGAACAATAGGCCAACATCACTTTGAAGATTTTTATTTGTTACAGAAGTACGTGCAGACCCCAAAGCAGTTGTTTTGCAACTTTTGTAAATCAATAGGCCATGATGAGCAAAATTTTCGAGGTTATGATCTGATGATGTAGTGCATTGTTGATGCAAATAGACTTCAAGCTGAAGGACATACACGCGAGGAGCCAGGCCAACATGTTGGTCGAGGAGGCTTCCAAGGAGGAGGAGGAGGAGGAGTTGGTCGAGGACGAGGCCATAATATATGTTATAACTATGGACAGGCAGGACACTTCACAAGAGACTATCAGAACCCTACTACAACCTGCAGCTACTGCAAATCTTTTGATCACGTGATAGAAAAATCTCCTCTCCTTATCGCAAATATGCAGGAGAAAAGGAACCAGCAACCTGCAACAAATATTCAAATGATGACCATTGAGCCAAGGGAAGATGAACCGCACATCAACATCGTAACAAGGAGTGGAGCTACGACGGGAGACGATAAATGTAATAAGAAAGTGGAAAGACATGGGTAAGAAAGACTGCAGAAAAGGCCCTTGGGTTTAGTATTAAAAAGGAAAAAGAAATGTTCATGGGAGCGAAGCGAAGCTTCATGGATGTTGGGGCTTCAACATCTAGGGCGCAACCGAAGTTAATGCTAAATAAGGATTGTGACAAAGTTTCTACTCCAACGCAAGAATTAGATCCAGGTGTTTTGAAGTCGTTTTTACATACTTGCATGAATTTGTTAAGGAATGAGAGGGTTGTCGAAGGACCCCAAGAGTTGATAGAATCCTATGCTGATAAAGAGGTACTGGGAAGCAATCAGCACGCAATGAACAATTTACATTGACACAAGAAGAGAACGATGAAGGAAATGATTTTAATTGCGTAGATTGGGGAATATGATATGAATCAGGTAATCTTCGATTTAGGATCTAATGCCAACATCTTACTGTTGAGTCCAAAACTTGCATCTTCCCTATACACCTTTTTAGCCTTCTTTTCTAGTTACTTGAACCACCAAGCTGTCAAATCATTGCATATTAGTTTAAAAAGAGCTTATAAAATGGTTTCCTAACTATGTCTTGTGACTGTTGTTTGATTTAGATTTTTGCTCAGTCAGCTGCGGAATCTTGTCAGTTTCCGCAGCCAGCTCAACTTTCCGCAGCCATTTTGTTGAAGTCTATGTTACAGGTGTCTACTGGAGAATCCGGCCACATGGGAAAGCTGCAAATGATGTGTACATGGAACGTGTCCCCTTGGTTCAGCCGAATCACTCACAAAAGGCCATGGTCAAGGATAGTCAAAGCGGTGGTCAAGCTAAGAGTTTTGCGGTGGCAGGACTCTGTTTTTCACCACGTGAAGACTTGCGTGGCAAATTCCTCAATCTCAGGAGGTGTGCTAACACTTGTGGACTGTTCTGTGAACCCAAATCCAACAGCCACCACTCCTTGGATTTAATTGTCACGGCTACCATATTGCTAGATCTCCGGACGTGGTTATTCACGTGTCTGTTTAGCAGCGCAGAATTTAGGAAGTAGTTGTAGCATCCTCAGTTATAAATAACGCGTTATCATACGCTTGTTAGTTAGCTTGATATATGTAATTTTGATTGTTTTACGAGCCCACTGTGCCGTGCTCTATCTTTATCCTATGACTGCATTTTATATATGAGAAGACAGTGTTCTTAAGTTCCATTTTGTGACTGATTGTTGATTGGCCGAGGTTGCAGAGGGCCCCTGTACACCAAAGCTCTATAACTACTGTATAGTTTCTTGCTTTTCTCCATTATGTTACTGTTTCCATAATCGTTTGCTTGTATATATTACATTGTTTTTTATATTCATGTTAACTGCTATCCATACTTTCTTTTATGTTTTCTCATGATTGTTAACTGATCAGTGTTTTTCTTTCAGGTTCTTGTAGACAGCTGGGGCAATTTTTACATAACTTTTTAATGACTAATGACATGAAATCATCTTGTCCTTCTGTTGATTTATTTTCTGAGTTCTAATTCCAACATTGTTATTTCTTTCAGTTTTGTTTTGTTCATTTACTTTTATGCAAGTTAGAAATCAGATTACTCAATTTGTTCATGATTACCTCCTATAGCCAGAGCAAGACTACTGGTGAGGGGTCAGAGTATGAGTTGATGTGATATGATTTAGTTTATTTTTCTGCAAGTTAGTGATTAGATTACTCATGTCATTTTCAGTTACCTCCTATAGCCAGAGCGAGACTACTGGTGAGGGATTGAAGTATGAATGCGTAGTTTGATCTTAGTTTCATTTTATGCAATTTAGATATCAGATTACTCAATTTTTTATGATTACCTTCTATAGCTAGAGCGAGACTACTGGTGAGGGGTCAGAATATGAGTTGAAGTAGTATGATCTAGTTTACTTTGCTTACAGTTTTTGAATTGCTTTAAGTTCAGTTTTTTTCCTCTTTTTATACAGCAGCAAGGATACTGGGCTTCACTGTCACTAGCTCACTGTTTGGTACATTTTTATTTTCTATTAGTAATTGATTTCATCATTGCAAACCTTTTTGAGAACTTTGAAGTTTGGAAATCATTGTAGAGGTCACCATTGCCTTGAACACTTATATCCTTACCTGAATTTTTTTTATTTTGCCATCTCACATTAGGGAATCAACAAAAGATAAACCCAAAACAAACCAAAAAAATCACAAATGACAAAGAATTAAGAAATCGGTTATCTTGCATATACAGTGCACTTCACTTCAGCAATTTACGACTCCCAGATTGACAATTTATATAGCAATTTAGGACACATTAAATTGACCAAACACTTACCTAAGCAAACTTGGGAGTTAATGGGAAGAAGAAAGTTGCAATGGTCGTCGATATAGTTGAGGATGGCTAACCAACAGAAGATCATCCCTATGGGAAGCTTACCTAGCGTCATAGTAGACATTGAAGAAGTTCAAACTGCTGCAGACTTCAAAGTCATTGAAATTGTAGATGATAACAACCCCTATTTAGCGTTGCTTGATTGGATTGGGCTTTTGATATTTTGGTGATAATAAATTTGAAGAAGAGACAAATGGTGTTTGAAAAATACGATATGAGGGTCATTGTCCCTCTAGACCACTAAGAAGGAGTATGCTATACAGAGATTGTCTAGGATGAATACTGTGATGCAGATGTTGACAATATTTATCATATAACAACTAAGGAGGAAGATTGGATTAATCCCATTTCATATGAAAAATTGGGCTGGGAATAGGACATTTCTTGTACTTTAGATTCCAAGGAAGAACTAGAAAATTGGCAGAACAAGTTATATGAAGTCTCTACCACAAAATCACTTCGCTACATAACTTCTGAGGTATCTGATCTGCCTTATTATGATGGAATGGGAGATGTATGCATGTTTCTTGATGAATATGAATGAGAAATATCATAAGAACAAAGGTTGAAAGCTTTGGATGTAGCCCTAAAGGCTACACCTGCTAGATGGTGGGGTACTCATAAAAGAAGTATAGTAGATTGGCAATAGTGTCGAAGATTAATGTGGATCAGGTTTGGCTCAATCGACAAGAAATAGAAGTAAAGTATGATGGTAAGGTTGATCCTCGGGAGCATATTCATTGTTGCACTTCGGTTTGGAAAGAAATTCCAGAGCAAGAGTGGGTACATGGGTTTATCCACACACTAGAAATGGTTCCTTTGAATTGGTATCTTGAAACAAAACTTCAACATGGAACTACAAACTGGACAAATTTGGTTGAAGGGTTCATGCTAACATTCAGTTTTGAAGATGATTGCATGAGTATAGACTCGACTCTTTAGGTAATCAGAGCAAAGGTTTTTTAGAATGAAGCTCCATTAACTTGGTAGCATGATTGGGTTGGGCAGTTACAAAATTCATTGGAATTTTATAATATCACTGCCGAAGAAGATGAAGATCAGTGCAATATTCATATACTAGAATCGGAAGGACATCGCGAAGTTGTTGGACCATAACCAAAAATACTAGCTAGTAAACACACAAAAAGTGAATACTGGGACAAAGGAAGATCCGAAGTTCGCGATGATTGGAGACTAATGGGAGGCATATACAATTAGTAAAATCATAGAGTTGCTACATGAATAATAGGAGCTATTACCTACAAAACAAAAACCCTATAGGTTGAATCTAAAATAGTAGGAAAAGATGAAGGAAGAATTAGACAAAATTCTAGCAGCAGGGATCATTGAACCTGCCGAAGCGTTTGAATGAGTAAGTCCCATGATAGTTTAGGAAAATAATACTAAGGCGGAGATAAGAATTTGTGTGGACTTGAGGAAACTAAATGATGCATGTGTGCATGATCCCTTCCCTACACAATTTACAGACGAAGTATTGAACAATTTAGGAGGTCACGAGGCCTATTCTTTCACAGATGGCTTTTCAGGTTACCATCATATCAGAATTGCACCAGAAGATAAACATAACACAATTTGTTTTGCAACACAATGGGTCTCATTTCAGTACACGGTGATGCCTTTTGGCTGAAGAATGTGCCTACCATATTTTCTAGAGTTGTAGTCACAACAGTTAAGGAGTACATACACAAATTCTTAGAAGTTTACTTTGATGATTAAATAGTGTTTGGGATATTAAAGAAGCATATTGTGAGCTTAAGGCTTATGCTGGATACATGTAGGCAGCATCAGATTTCACTAAACTTGAGGAAGTGTATATTTGGTGTGCCTTGCGGCATACCATTAGGGCATATTGTGTGCAAATAGGGTTTGTTGGTGGATCCCACGAAGATAGTTGTCAATGTGAACTTGCTAGCGCCGAAAACAATGAGACAAGTAAGCATAACTTGGACACACTGGCTATTACAAAAAGTTTATAAAGGGGTGTGGTGTAGGAATATCCTCTCTGCAAACAGAGACGATCCCTCTAGCCCAAGAGAGTGGGTCTAGCCACAAACAAGACAATTTAACATAAGGTCCCTTATATTGAGAATGGATAAGATCCTACCTCTTGTTTCGCTTATCCTTGTTCCATGATGTCTTTGTGTTTTGTTGTAGTGGTCAACTCCTTACTTATTAATTGAACACCTGAAACAAATAGACAAGAAACCAGCGCACACATGATAGCATATAATAGAATTCAATATACTTAAGAGGATAAGGAGTCTTAAGCTACCAAATACAGTATTGCGATTGATATAGGAAACAAAATATCAATTGTATTAATATGACAAAAAGGAAAGTACAACCTTCGCCTTAGTGTTGCAGGTTTCCTTCGATGGGTTCGGATCCCAAGCATCACTCTAACATCTCCTCAAACACCTCAATCATGGGAGTTTAAGGTCTCTTTCTCCTTCTTCACACCAAAACATTCTACAAGTTATTCTCCCTTTAACAAGCTCTTAACAAGCATAAACTAAGAGCTAAATTCAAACTAAATCCAAGCTGCATCCAAAGCTAGCAGAGGTTGGAATAGCAGGGGATTATATAGGCATGAGAGAGGGGATATGGTTCCTCTTATGATGGGAAGAAGCCTTATCTCTTGGGTTAGTTCCTTTTTAATAGGGGAAAGGAGCCCAAACAGTCTCTCTCGGCTCTATCTCGACTAACCATTTACCAGACCTCCGCCCACGAAGCTTCTAGATCTAGAAGCTTCGACTCTATTTTTAAAAACTTTCCAGAAGAGGATCGGTGCGGGTAATCAAGGGATAACAACACTAATCAGCGTGGGGCTCAATGTTATTCTATACAAATCGACATGGGGAAGAGACTGAGAGATAGCGCTAGCCTTTAAAACTGGGTTTAAAGGAAGTATCTCTAGAAATGAACTAAAGGGAAAATTCTCTGCAGATGGAAAGTGACTCAGAGAGATGTTCTTCATGATAGGGAAGTACACAGGGTTTACTGTAGAGGTCCTCCAAGATCAAGGAACAGGGAGTACAAGGACAGTGACAAAATGTTGTGTAACAGATGCCCCCTAAAGCATGAAGGTCGAACAAGAGTGAGGGGTGAAATGCTTTACAAGTGGATGCAAGGAACCGAATATCGACATCGGAAAACCTAAAAGTCAAACATACATATACATATCTAAACTCATAGTCATGCCTGATAAACATGAGAGGCATATAACAATACATGAATCCATGGTATAGGTGCAGTTATACATCAAGAAAAGGATCATGGGCATGGATCCTCGTCATGGAAGCAACCATTTGACTGAAGGGATTATATGAAATAGATCCACGGCATGGGCATAGCCATCCACATATATAGGATCAAAATGAAAAGACACACGATATGGTCGCATCCATTCGATTGAGAAGGATCAAATTGATACCCACGACATGGTCGCAGCCATCCGTCTAAAGAATCATGTATATAATCATGAATGACTTATCACTCCTCGCAACCTGGAATTTTGTGATTTAAGCCCAGGTTCTTGCACTCCAACACGACCTGATCAAAGTACAAATTCTAACATGTGAATAGACGTGCTAAAGTCCAACATGTTAGAAAGCCGCTTGATTACCGATCAATTATGTGAATTGTTAACAAGCGCGAGAGAAACCACCCATAATGTCAATGGCTCTCAAGGTACTATTAGTACAATTCACTAAGTGTGAATAAGGAACTAAATTCAAACACATGTGAAATCATTTGATCGAAGGCCAATGATGAGAACCTGTCGTCAAGTGTCAAGAACATGCCATTGAGACATGCAAGCTCTAAGGTACTAGAAGGGAGTTTCTAGATCAGCTTCCTAGATAATGAGTTGAAGTCGACACTAAGTGATCTATCGAAGGAAGGTCATAATGAACGCTTCATCATTGACACAGAATGGGAAACACGATGAATGAGAGTAATCCAAGATTGTGACATATGATCAGATAATGTACAGGTAGGAAGACTTCTCTTGATGGATGACACGACTCTGGATTTTAGCAGCATTTGACATCACAGGATCAGAGGTCATGGTGACATGACAGAGATCATATGCAAGGTTCAAAATGGATAACCCAAAACCCAAGGAGGCAAGTGATAGAGTGAGGATGTCCCAAAACCCGACACGAATAGCAGATGAGTGTCAATGTTCAAGAGCGACATGCTGCCTCAAGTGAAGAATACAACTGATGAAATATTTCAAATTTCCCCCCACCATTTCTGGCGAGTACCCCAGTTATTTTTACACAATCTTAACGGGGATAGCATATGTTTGTAATATAATTCCATCCTAGTAAGTTTTATGAGCCCTAGGAAGGAGTAGCTCTGTCTCGTCATAATGACAAGTCCTATGTCGTTTAATTTTTTAACAAGTCTGAAAAAGGTGAAACTCGACATCTTTTCATTTTCTAGAGAGTTTGAAAAAGAAGCGGTAAAGAAAACTCCAAGGGTCCCTTTTCGTAAAGTTGTCTCTCAAACCTGAAAAGGTAGAAAACAATATTCAAGAGAACCTCCTAATCATGTTTGACTAAGGTATACCTTTTTTGTAAATAGTTTTACCACAGCCCGAAAAAGGGGTAAACGTATACTGGGTAAACGATGTTTCACAGCCTTTAACGAGTTCAAAACGACAAGAGCTCGACAATCTTTTCATATTTTGAGAGTCAAAAAAGAGCTAAAAGATGACTCCCTACTTTTATTTGCTTTAACGAGTCTAAAAGGGAAAAATACTTGACAATATTTTCATTTTTTACGAGTCAGAAAAGAGCTTAAAGGTGACTCGTCCTGGAGGAATGAGTGGTATAAAGGGTAGAAACTGGTTCCGGCAATGATGGAACTGCTCAAAACATGTAATGGTCAAGAGGCTGGCTAACAAAACCACTCATTGTTGCGGTTCCTCGAGAAAGGAAAAACAACCAAGTGAAAGCATATAATCAGCCAAAGAGATTGTGGCAACGAAATGAAACAACTAAGACTCATCTAGCAGAAATTGGCTGATAAAATCAACAATCACGAGATGTAAATTGGGCATGGGTTCATTTTTACACAAGCTTGAACCATGGGGAACTCTGCTTGAATTCGGTTTCATGTTTACACAAGCTTGAAATGAAAAACTATGCTTGGATGAAAAAAGGGCATGCCCCCAGCATGATGAGAGCCGAGGCACATGCCCCCCAAACTTCATTTCATTCACCGAAGCAGACATCGGGTTGCTAAAAGGTGGATGGAATGAAGTTTCACTTTTGAGATCAAGGAAAGACTCGATTGGAATTTTACGAGATCTTAATCAAAGACTCGAATTGGAAAAGGGGGTTGTTTCATTTTTTAACGAGGTTGACACAGTAAAATAACTATCCTCAAGACTCCTTGTTTCATTTTTTAAGGAGCTTGACACAAGACTAGGAACCATGCTTCGACACTTTGCTTCATTTTTTAATGATGTTGACACAAGACCAAGAACTATCCTCATGACTCCTTGTTTCATTTTTAAAGGAGCTTGACACGAGACCAAGAACCATGCTCTCACACCTTGTTTCATTTTTTAACGAGGTTGACATAAGACCAGGAACTATCCTCATGATATTTGTTTCATTTTTTAATGAGGTTGATACAGGAACAAATTGTCCTCGAAATCTGTTTCATTTTTTAACGAGGTTGATACAGGAACAAACTATCCTCGCACGTTGTTTCATTTTCTAATGAGGTTGACACAAAAAGAACTATCCTCGTACATTTGATCATGGACCATACGAGAACATGGCCCCCAAGAGGTCCTCACTTGACAAGAGAACTATGCTCTGGGAGGAACACATGTCAACTGGTAAAAGTTATAGATCAAGTTCCAATGCCCCTAGTACATAATGTATTATACCATCCGTGTGATCATCAGCAGATGTGGAGACGAAATAGGTAACCACATAATTGACCTGTGGCGGGGAAGGTACTGCTTGCAAACAAGAACCAATAGGGGATGATGGTTGCAAAGGAGGCACCTGGTGACCAATGAATGACAGTTGATCAATGGTCACTATTCCCCCTTCGTGTGGAAAACAAACCACACGGAAAAGCGAAGAAACAAGAGCTCCCATGAAATAAACATAGTCACGTCCAAGGAGAAGATTGAAATCTAAGGGACCTTGGACTACCATCATGTCTATATAGACAGTCTTTCCTCCCAAAGTAATAGGGAACTTTAGAAGGATCCCTAAGGGCCGACTGGTTCCTCCGTTGAAAGCCAACAGATTCTGGGTGACGGGCACAAGTTGTGGGGAACCCAAAGCTTTCCAACTAGTAGAATACATGATGCTAAATGGTGTGCCTTCATCTAATATAGTGCCATGTACTAGCATATTATAGCCTTGTACTGTGATCTAGAAAGGCACATAATCTAGACGGCGAAAAGCAGTCAATTGACTCCAATCAAAAGAAACGACGGAACTACTTGGTGGGGGTATCATATGGTTCCCCACATGCTCTGCATTAATAGGAGAAGGACTCTCCTGAACAATCGGGATAGGAGGGTCACTCTTCGATTCATGATAATCTGAGGAGACAAGAAGAACATGAGCAGTATGATCATCACTCTCTTCGGGAACAGAGTGAACGATTGAAGGCAGTGCCAAGTCGCCACTCTGTCTAACTAATGGTTGGTTAGGAATAGACAAAAGAGAGTCATGCTTAGGAAGAGCAGGATGGGCAAGAGATGAATCCAAGTCAATCTCTTTACCAACTAGGAGAGGTTCAGAAGAAATTCTCTGATAACCAATAGGGAGTTGGACTTGAGGAGCTATAAGGTTTTCCAAAATTTTGGAAGCTTTATCCATAAGAGGAAAAAGGTGAAGAAGATGCTTCCCTTCACATAACCTACAGGGGAATCTAATATTCCCCTTCTTTTTACCATCATTAGCTGAAGGTGTAGCATTGACATGATCTCTAAAGGTCAATGGGGATGGTCAATTCAGGTCTTGATACCATACCTCTAAGACTCTAGGGATGCCAGGACATTCTCGAAGGAGATGGTCACCCTTACATAGCTTGCAAGGGAATCTGACCTTCTGTGGAGGATCGGAAGGTTTGTCTACAGGAGGTGCATTTGGAGTAACAGCCGCACGATTGGCCTCTCGCTTATCTGACTTCTTCTTCTTCTTCTTAGCCTCCTGGTTACTGGATTTCAAACTTTCACCAGGTGAAGTAGAAGAGGAAGGTGAAGAAATAGGGGAAGAAGGTGAGAGGTAAACCTTAGAATCAACGTGATGTGGTTCAAATGAATGAGATGGATGGGCAGGATTTGGGACACTCGGGACCACCGAGGTCAAAAACAACCACATAGGTAAACCAATGGTTAACCCAGGGAGGGTCAACGTTGCCATATAAGGAGCACCAGTGTTTCCAAAAGAAGGAAAAGGACTAGGATTCCCATCTGAGGGGAATCCTTGACTGGTAGACTCTCGAAATGTTTCAATTGGGATTGACCCTAAAGAATCATTAAGGAAGATAACTTTAACCAAGAATATTTCATGGGTAGTTAATTTTAAGACACTTAAACAAAACTTTTCCTTTTCATATTTTAAGAGTCGAGAAAAGGGCGAAAGGTGACTCTAGTCGCTTTCGGAGTTAACGAGCTCGAAAGGACAAGTGCTTGGTGATATTTTCAAATTTAAAGAGTCAAAAAAGATCAAAATGACTACTCAGGATAATCTAGGCAAAAGGATTACCAGGTAACCGTGAACTACATAATACCTCCCGGCGAACCGAAAAGTACGGGCAGGCTATCTCCCCGAATGTTGTGTTCGGTGTATCACATTTCCAAGGTGGCAGGCTCGGCTTCCTATGGATAAAGGATTGCAACCTATAGTGTTCTCCCTTTATATACGCGATGGTACAGGGAGCACAAGTCCGTACTAGTGTTGTCTAACATTAACAACAACTGCTAGGTTTAAAGATGTCGAAACATGTCTCTACCCTAGACCACTATATGTGAGCGTTAAGTTTCAATGCTTCCTTAGGTTAATTCAATAAATTTTAACGGTTTATCTTGAATTAAGTTTCAATTTCAAGGCCCTACCACTGTCATTTGAAAACTTCTGTATGCAGCTATATGAGAAAAGATATCTTTCTTCGATGAAAGTTAACACTAATTGAGGGATAGAGAGCACACAATAAACACAACAATCAAAGAATGAAATCTTTCACTAATACATGTCCTAAATGCACTTAATCTTCCCTTAACAACAAAATAAGTTTCATTTCGTTTCCAATGCTTATGATGATGCAATTCTAACTTCTCAATAATGCTACTAATGCAATATTTTCACTTAAGTACACTAGAATGATGTTCTTCTTTTCATAAAATGCAAAATGAATCTTTCACATAAAGAACTTTAATGAAAATTTTCACAATTACGAACAAACAAGCATTGATCAAATCCAAATCATGATAAATGAAACTAAAAGCAACTTCTTCCTTGAATCAAACAAACCAAACACAAATGCTTCAATCAACAAACAAGGCAATGTAATCTATGCTCGGAAAGAGAAAAGAGACACTCAAAATAAGAGAACAAACGAGACTCTTTCACTTATTCAATTGAAAATGAAGCAATGAAAATGTTGTGATTGAAAGATGGATTAAATGAAGCAGAAAATCAAAAACTTGAAACACTGAATGAAAATTGACATAAATGTTCTAGGGTCATAGAAACCATCCAAAAACTCAAAAAAATCAAGCACTGAAACTTCAAGCCAATCAATCAATCAAACCTAGCAAACAAAGCATCCTAGTCATCTTAGTTCACAGGGAGAATAGACGCAGACAGGCCAAGGAATAGAATCTAGGAGGGCAAGACACACTGGCATATGGTTTAATAGAAACCCTGATTTCAACCTATAGGAATTGGTGCGACTATTTAACGGACAAAAAGCTCCATAAAAAGCTGTGGTGCGACTGTCTAGCGCTGGTCGGTGCGACTGTCAGCAAAATAACAACACTGATCGAGGGATTCAAAAAATAAAAAAAATAAAATCTCAAACCACAGACATACTAGCCACTATTTATTTGAAATCAAAGACTGCAAATGGTGTAAAATTCAAAAAACAAAGGAGAAACGGTGGTATGAGAAAAGTCGTCACAAACCACGAGATGAAGAACAATCCAAAGAGAGGGATGGTCTCCCCAGCGGAGTCGCCAATTTGTGGTGTAGGAATATCCTCTCTGCAGACAGAGACAATCCGTCTAGCCCAAGAGACTGGGTCTAGCCACAAACAAGACAATCTAACATAAGTTCGTTTAAATTGAGAATGGATAAGATCCTACCTCTTGTATCACTTATCCTTGTTCTATGATGCCTTTGTGTTTTTGCTCCAACGGTCAGCTCCTTACTTATTAATCAAACACCTGAAACAAATAGACAAGAAACCAGCACACACGTGATAACATACAATAGAGTTAAATCTACTTAAGAGGATAAGGAGTCTTAAGCTACAAAATATAGTATTGTAATTGATACAGGAAACAAAATATCAGTTGTATTAATATGACAAAAAGGAAAGTACAACCTTCGCCTTAGCGTTGCAATTTTCCTTCGATGGGTCTAGATCCCAAGCATCACTCTAAAATCTCCTCAAGCACCTCAATCATGGGAGTTTAAGGTCTCTTTCTCCTTGTTCGCACCAAAACATTCTACAGGCTACTCTCCCTTATACAAGCTCTTAACAAGCATAAACTAAGAGCTAAATTCAAACTAATTCCAAGCTGCATCCAAAGCTAGTAGAGGTTGGAATAGCAAGGGATTATATAGGCATGAGAGAGGGCAAATGGTTCCTCTTATAATGGGAAGAAGCCTTATCTCTTGGGTTAGTTCCTTTTTAATAGGGTAAAGGAGCCCAAACAGTCTCTCTCGGCTCTATCTCGACTAACCATTTACCAAACCTCCGCCCACGAAGCTTCTAGATCTGGAAGCTTCGAATCTGTTTTTCAAAACTTTCAAGGAGAGGATCAGCGCGGGGAAGAGAGTGAGGGATAGCATCAACCTTTAAAACTGGGTTTAAAGGAAGTATCTCTAGAAATGATGTAAAGGGAAAATGATTTGCAGATGGAAAGTGACTCAGAGAGATGTTCCTCATGATAGGAAAGTACACAGGGTTTATTGTAGAGGTCCTCCAAGGTCAAGGAATAGGGAGTACAAGGACAGTGACAAAATGTTGTGTAACAAGGGGTATGCGCAGATAATTGAGCCAATGGAGAAGTTAATGAATAAAGATGTCACTTTTGAATGGGAGGAAGAATGTCAAAAGAGTCTAGATATATTGAAGGAGAAGATGGTAATTGCGTCGGTCTCAGTTTTTTCGGATGTGTACATGTCGATGCACCTTGCATAGCGCTAGGTATAGTGTTGGCATAACTAGGAATAGGCGAAGTTGATCACCCCATAGCTTTTTCAAGCAGAAAATTATCCAAGACGAAAAAGAACTATACTACAACAGAAAGATAAGGGTTAGCTATGGTTTATGCATTGCAAAAGTTCAGGCACTACTTGTTGGGAGCACATTTCAAGATGTTAACTAATCACTCAGTGCTGAAATATTTGGTGAATAAGCCTGTTTTAGGAGGAAAAATATATCGATGGTTGTTGTTGTTCCAAGAGTACGCTTTTAAGGTTGTATTAAATCTAGGAAGATTGAATGTCGGGCTCGATCATCTGTCGAGATTGGAGACAAGAGAAGAACCCACCAGTATCAAAGATAACTTGCCCATCATGCAGTTGTTCGCAATCAGGGTTGCGGATGATCACTTTGTGGATATTATTCAGTTTAGGGCCACAGGAATGGCGCCCGTGGAGTACACTACATAACCAAAGAAGAAGTTAGTGGTAAAAGCAATTGATTTCACGTTGATTGCAGGGCACTTGTAAAAAGGCGACCGGATGAAATACTGCGAAGATACATCTCGAAACATGAAATGTAGAGTATTCTAGAAAAATCTCATGGAGGAGTCGTGGGTGGACATTATGTAGGAAATACCATTGCACTGAAAACCTTGAGAGTTGGGTTATGGTGGCCCATAGTACATAAGGATGCAAAAGAGTTTTTTCAAGCATGTGATATATGTCAAAGAACAGGAAGGCCATCTAGAAGAGACAAAATGCCATTAACTCCACAGATGACATTGAAAGCATTTGACAAATGGGTTATTGACTTTTTTGGATCTATTAACCCAACAAGATAGAAGACTGGTGCAAGATACATAATCAATGCAACTGATTATTTGACGAGGTGGGCCGAGGCACAACCAATGAAGGATTCTAGTGCAGATACCACTACGAAGTTCATTTTTGAATACATTTTGTCCATATTTGGGTGTCTGAAGATATTAATGAGTGACCGAGGCTCACATTTCTTGAATCATACTATTGAGGTGTTGACTAAAGACTTTCAAGTACACCATCAAAAAAGTACCCCATATCACCTGTAGAACAAACTGATATATGCAATGTCCTAAAGCATAATACTTGTTCTACTTCTACAAAACATTAAGCGGAAGCATGGTTGAGAGTGACACTGATTTAAAGATGAAATGTTTGAGATCTGATAACGATGATGAATTTGGTTCTAAGGCGGTAATGGAAGGGGCACTGGCAAACATGGTGGGTTAGGGTTTGGGTTAGACCTGCAACAGCAGACCTGCACAGACCACGGTGACTCTGTCAACATTCTCTAGTATTACAACAAACCACAAGCAACAAGGAACAGGGCGCAAATCATGAACATCCCCCAGGGGAAGGACACTGCGCCTCCCCCCAATGATAGTGAAAACACTCAAATGCATGAGGAAGATATCAGGCAAAACATCCAGGACGAAACGAGAGTAGGACCTGATATACTGACAGCCAATACGGATGACAATGAGGTTCCCAAAGTGACATCGGCTACCTGCAAGCTGGTTGTAGCTGAAAGACCTAAGATCGAGCTCCCAAGTCACCGGATCAATACTCAAATCCAGTACATGAAGGATCATGCCTTGATTGGGAAATTTATAGGCTTCTAGCCTACAGAGAAAGCTTTGCATGGATGGATCGCAGCCAAGTGGAAGCTGAAAGGGCACATCACCCTGCAGTTAGGGCCTAAGGGTTTCTTCATAGCAGTTTTCAACTGTATAGAAGATCGAAACAGAGTCCTTGATGGAGGACCTTACTTTTTTAATGCAGCTGGTCTGTATCTGAGAGACTGGATCAAAAGATTCAATCTGGACAAAGAAGATCTTAGCTGGGCTCTGGTATGGATCCGCCTCTATTCCCTTCCATTGGAGTACTGGGATGAAGACTCACTGCAAGATATTGGAAATGGTCTAGGGGAATTCATCAAAATTGTGGAGGAGACAAAACTCTGAAGATATACCTCCTATGCCCGAATTTGTGTCTATATGCATCTAAGCAAGGCTCTTCCGGATGCGGTAAGTCTATACCATGATGATTTTGAATGGATTCAGTTAATAGATTATGAACATGTCCCATTTCGATGCAGAAAATGCCATGCCCTTGGCCATCTGTTTCGTGATTGTCCTTTAAATATGAAACCCTCGACCCCCTCCTCTTCAGATAAACCTAACTCGGATGGATATACCAAGGTCACCAACCGCAAAAAGAACCACAAAAAACCTGTTTCAAACCATAAGAAACCTGCTACCAATTCTTCGATGCCTTCCACAAGCAATAGCTTTGAAACCCTAGCCCAGACGGAGCTAAATAACTCAGAAATTCCTGTTCACTCAGATGAAATGCCCAAGATGACAGCACAATCCATTCCCACTGGCTCAAAGAAGACCCAGAATTCTAAGCAAACCATAGATCTAACCTCCTCCCCTCCCAGTATGATCCCAAAATGGAACACTCAGGGCATGGATGTCGACAACATGCAGCCAGCAACCACGGCTGCAATGGAAACAACAGAGGAAAGGAGTGAAACCCAACACATGGAAGAGGAGCCCGAAAGCATAGATATTGGAGATCTGGACATACTTGGATTAGAACAAGCTTGCAAGACAAAAGATTATGACAAGATCCCAGAAAGACAGCTGGAAAACCTGGAAGTTATCCTTTCCAGAGCACACCAACAAAGAACCCTCAGCATTCAGCCTGGAAGTCAATGGGATGGCAAAAACATTCCTAAAGACAATAAAAAGAGAGGAAGGAAAACAGATCTCCAACAAACCATCCACATTGGGGAAATGCTGGTGGAATCAGGAAGATATTCCAAGCTTACAAAGTATTACAACCCCCTACCCAATAGTACATCATGAAGCTAACTTCATGGAATATTAGAGGGCTCAATAGCCCTGGGAAATACAGATTGATAAAAAACATGATTCAGCAGGAGAAACCCCAAATCTTCTTCATGCAAGAAACCAAATGTAACTCTACAACACTGGACCAAACCCTTGCAAAAGCATGGCCAGGTAGTAAAGCAATAGTAGTGGATGCCTCAGGAGCTTTAGGAGGCCTCGCAATAATCTGGGATGAACAAGCCATCACGCTTACTAACATTCATGCAAGTAAGCACTTCATTCAAGCTACCTTCCATATTACAGGGACAAATGTGCATGGTCACTTAACTAATGTCTACTTCCCCCAGGAGGCAATGCATAAGATAGACATACTGAACACTCTATCTTTGATCAACTCCGACAGAATTCATCCACTCTGGATCACAGGAGGAGATTTCAATATGATAACAAAGTTGGAAGAAAAGAGAGGAGGCAGGAATAAACTGGATAATGAAAGTATTCACTTAAAAAACTTCATCCAAAACAACTGGCTCATCGATATGCCATTTAACAATGGAATCTATACTTGGAATAACAAACGAGCAGGTTCACAATAGATAGCCTCTCGATTGGATAGATTTTTGCTCTCCGACAATGCAATCCACCTTGGAGGAGACTTCTCAGCTTCAATCTTGCCTCTCATAGGCTCAGATCACTGGCCAATATCGCTTCAATGGAAAAGACCAGGAAACACTACATGTCGGCCTTTCCGCTTTGAAGCTTTCTAACTGATGCATCTAGACTTCAATAACCTAATAAATACGGTTTGGAAAAGATTCAACCCTCCGGACGACTAAAAAATGTATCAATTCCAGAAAAAACTCAAAAATCTCAAAAACAACATCAAACAATGGAATCAACTTACCTTTAGCAACATCTTCCAAGCACAAAATGCTCTAGATCAAGAAATGAAAAGATTACAGTAGAGGATCATCACGGAAGGAAGATCAGAGGAACTCTCAGAGAAGGAAAAACACCTTCAGACACAAATATCAGAACGAGCAAAGCAAGAAGAAATACTATGGAAGCAAAAATCAAGAGTTAGATGGCTTAAGGAGGGCAAAAGAAACACAAATTTTTTTCATCGCACTACTGTTCAGAGGAGAATGAACAACAACATCACTCACATCCAGAATAGGCAAGGAGAACGAGTGGAAAAACATGAGGATATAGAACAAGAACTTCTTACCTACTTCAAGCAGGTTCACCAAGAACCACAGATAGATAGGAAGCCAGCCATAGAGAAGATAACCAAGAATATCCCTAAAATCATAACAAAGGAACACAATCAGCTCCTCCTCAGGCCAATTTCTTTACAGGAGGTGGAACATGCAATGCGACAATTAAAAGAAGGAAAAGTGCCTGGCCCCAATGGCTTTACTTCCAACTTCTTCCATAGCTATTGGGATCTAATTAAAGAGGAGGTTTGGCAGGTCGTTGAGGAATCCAGGACTAATCGATGGATGCTTCCCTACAAGAATGCAACCTTCATCGCCCTCATCCCCAAGGAAGTGCAATCTCAGACTCCTGATAAATTCAGGCTTATCGCTCTATGCAATTTCATTTACAAAATAGTATCCAAAGTTATTGCCTCGAGACTAAAACCATTGCTACCATTACTCATATTGTTAGGGTCCCACCCTAACCCCCTTATTTATGTAATGGGATCGAGTCATAGTCAAGAGTCAATAAAGCCCATATTAATAATTGTAAGTGGTTAACCCGCAATTAATGACGAGACCACAGTTAGTTGCAAATGGGTCGTAGTATTAGATAGATGGTATTAATAAAACCCATGGTATTGATCCATGGTATTACATGTATGAGGCATATATAAAGGATAGAGACTCCATGCAAGGAGCATCGTGTCTTATTTTTGAATCGAGCTCTGCTCTATTGGAGGTTTCCCCCTCGAAGAGGCCAGTGAACATTGCTTTCTGAATAATAAAATATTTGTTGTTGTCTCTCACTATTCTATGTTCTGGGTATCTTTCTTTGCATATTCTGTATTTGGGTATCTTTTTGCAGGTTAAGAGCATAACAAGTGGTATCAGAGCACTTTCCAAGGCCGGTGGGATCTCCATTTCTTAGCATTTTTATTTTTTATTTTTTATTTTTATTTTTTATTTTTTTGTGCTAGAGACGTGTTCCGGCGTCTTTAAACCACGGGATCTGTCATTGAGCGCATAAACCCGCGGATTTGGGGAGGCATGCACGTAGGAAATACAAGAGGTGGTCACGCTTGTTGGACTCCCTTGTAACCCCTATGGGTACCCCTTCGAGTAGTAGCGCATTAGACAGAACCGCGTACGGACTATCTTCCAAGTACCTTCTGGGTATATCGGAAGCCCCTTAGCTCCTCCGCAACCTCGCCATAGATAAACCATCGGTCGTCTTGCTGCTACAGTACACCGAGAATAGCACTCGGAGAGATTACTTGCCCGTACGATAGGGTAGTCGGGTTGTACGGCTAAGGGTACAGTTGATCCTCCTTAGTTAGAGCCCTGAAACATTGGGCCGAGTACTATTGTCAGACCCTTATGTATATTGCGATCTGTAGCACCTGACACTCCTCGAGACCATAGTTCCCTTTTCTATCTTGGGATCACGCATCATCTCTGCCAGATTCGCTCGTGCAAAGGGGTGCAGCAGCAGCAGACATCAGTCCCGCAGTTCCGAGTTAGCAGACCAGCCATTCTGATCTATTAGATCCATCAGATCCGCAGCAGTAGTCTGTTCCGCAGCCCAGAGCTATCCGATCCGCCATTCAGATCTCTCAGATCCACCAGATCTGAGTAGTTGTGTGGGGTTCCTATACCAGGGCAGAATTTTCGCAGGACTTTTGGCAGCATTGACATTTTGAGCACGGTGGTACCATTCAATTCTTACTGAATTTTTATTTTTATTTTTTGGGCGGTCCCAAATCTCAAGAACATCTGATCGGTGCATGGTAGAAACTAGAGCTCAAGTTATGGCCAATGAGAGGATTGACAAACTTGAACTAACCTTGCAATCCATCCAAAGTCAACTTGAGAGACTATCTACCCTAATCTCGAAGGGCAAGGAGGAAGCCCACGAGGAGGCGTATAATGGAAATGGACACAATGAGGGTGAGTCTAGCCACTCTCCTCACGTCTGGGGCACCCACCAACAATCCCGTCAGCGACCTCCCAAGTTGGATATGCATAAATTTGACGGTTCTTACCCAGCAGCATGGATAGCACAAATGGAGCAATATTTCAATTTGAATAACATCTTAGATAATGAGACTCAGCTTATGGTGGGGAGCATGTACTTGGACAATGAAAGGTGGCAATGGTGGGAATGGCATCAACGTTGCAATGGACCTTTTCTGGCTTGGACCAACTTCAAAAAATCTCTTACAGACCGCTTTGACCAGGAATCTTCTTTTTTGGGTCGTCTTACTAAGCTCCGACAGACTGGCATAGTGGATGAATATATTACAGCCTTTGAAGCCTTAGCCTTCCACACTAGGGGTCTCTCAGATGTGTTCTACACGAAATTTTTTATCAGTGGTCTTAAAGAAGCCATAAAAGCCCAAGTCCTACTGCACCACCCTCCTACATGGACGGAGGCTTGCAAGGTAGCTCGTAACGTGGAACGTGCGTTAGCAGCCCAGTACAGTTGCCCAAATTTCTCCGCTAAGGGTCGCCCCCCACAGGCACACAACACCACTCAAACACTTAAGGTCCAAAAGGTGTCACCTGCAGAAATGGCCTAAAGAAGAAAGCAAGGATTATGTTACTACTGTGATGAAAAATACTTCCCTGGTCATAAATGCAAGGAGCCCAAATCTTTTCAAATTGATGCCACTGACTACAGCTCATCGGAGGAAGATCCACCACTTGAGGAACATGAGGCGGTAGAAGAGGACAACCAAAAGGATAATGTCCATGACGAACCAGTAGTAGTCTTCACCTCAAACTCTCAAAATCAAAGGTTTTATTAAACATCACCCAGTAGTAGTCTTGATTGATAGTGGAAGTACACATAATTTCATCCATCACAAAGTCGCGGAAGCAGTGCATTGTTTTGTACGAGCAGTTTCTAACTTCCAAGTCCAAATTGCGGATGGGGGCACAATGAAATGTGAAGGCCGTCGTGAAAATGTCAAACTTCAAATGGGGGATTATCAGTTGAAGACCCACATGTTTGCCATACACATGGGAGGGTGCGACATTGTCCTCGGTGCTGAATGGATCCACACTCTTGGGCCAATCACAATGGATTTCTAGGAGTTATATATGAGTTTTAAGCAGAACAACTCCACACATACTGATCAGGAGCTCAGGACCAAGTGTCGTAAAATGGTCAAAAATTAAAGTGCTCAGAACTGATTTGAACCTAAACGACCAAATAGAGCTCGTCTTCCTGATTCCGGCGCCGCAAACGGGTCCAAAAAGGACTTTCCTAGCCAAAGTTATGGCTCCTTAAAGTTTTCCTCCAATTTGGCCTAAAATCACTCCAGCTAACTGTAGTGGAGGTCCAGATAGGTCCGCCAATTATGGCGGGACCGCCCAAATTTGGCGGTCCGCCAAACATACTGCCAGACAGACCACGCATTAAACGGTTAGTTGCAACTGCATGTGAACGGATTTAACATCTGGCAGTTTTTCTTGGATTGCGCGCCCAAAATTGTGGTTGACGGGTAGTCTAACCGTTGTTTAACCCAGACTTTGGGGACATGTGACCACGTATATATTATATCCGTTGATCGGTTTAATACCCAGCGGTTTAGGGTGGAGCGCCATGGTCCCGACGGATGGGCATATGGTATGGGGGCTGGCCCTTAGGGGTTGGCCCCCTTCGGGCCCCGCCTAGTTCCAGTTCAAACCTTATATTGAATTCGTTCCACCAATATAACAAGTTTGATCCCTGCGGCGCATTGGTAAGGCGCGGCGTTTGGAGGCATGAAGTTCCACAAGCCACCAGAGCCAAATCAGTTTGGGAGCTGCATTGGGAAGTGTGCAGTCAGTGAATGTGGAATGAAGGTCATTCCTGAAGGTTTTCAGCATTCTGAATCTATTTCTACAGCTCGTTTTTCCTGTTGAGGCATTCTTCTCACTGTTTAGCATCAAGGAAGCTTTTAGGGCCACCAGGGCCATTTCAGTGCTTGAGCTATTTGGGGGCTATGTTCATCCATTTTTGGTGATTCAAAAGCCTTTGTCTGCTATTTTCGACCTTCTGAGTCTAATGGCAGGGGTTTCAGAACCAATTGAGGTCATATTCACCTCGAAATTCTCCATGCAAGATTAAAGGGCCACCAGGGCCAATTGGGGAAAGTACTGTATAAGGTACAATTTCATTGTTTAGTGTTTGGGAAAGAGCATGTTTAGCTAATTCCTATCTTTTGATTCTATATTTATAGTCAGATATGTCTTTTGAGACACTCATATTCTTGTATTAGCCTTTGTAGCATTTTTAATACAAGAGGACAAGCCTAGTTGGAGAGGCTTGGTCCAGTAGATGTAGCCCAGAAGGGGTGAACTACTTTATCATTTTGATGTCTTTATGTGCTGAAGATGCTATGCTAAACAAAACTGATATAAAGTGTTAAACAACAAATATACATAACTTGCATACACACATAAGCACCTATTCAGCTGCAAAAAGTTATTTGTCTTATTCCGCAAGACATCAAACTTCAAGTATGTGTATGTCAAAGACTTCTAAGTGTTTACTTTGTTATTTCTTTAGGCAGAGCCTGTAGAGGGCCAGGTAGCCTCTGGAACTCATCCTCTCTTTAGAGGTGACACGTCCGGTGAATGCCCCTACAGTCTATCTCTGTATAAGAAATAACAAGTTTTCACCTTTTTATAGGTCACTTGGAGTGTATAACTCACATTTGAAATTATGGAAAATGGATACCTTGCACCCTTAAACAAGTACATTCCATTTTCAAATCACATACCCTCCGTGGACTCCAGGCGGGAGCTCCCTCTATCATCAGCTCGCATAGGATGGAAAAATTGCTAAAAAAGGGCCATCATGGAGTTATAGCTCAATTTAATGCTATCCAGGCAGTCACAACCAAGTCTCTGTCGATTCAACCTGAGATGCAACAGATTTTAAATAACCATCTGCCAGTCTTTGACAAACCTCATGAGCTTCCACCCTCGAGAGGGGAACATGATCATAGCATCACCTTGGTTCCAGGGGCCCAACCCCCAAATGTGCGCCCATACAGATTTCCGTTCACCCAAAAGAATGAAATAGAAAAAATAATCAAGGAACTTTTGGAAGCAGGTGTCATTCGTCCCAGCATTAGTCCTTATTCATCACCAGTGGTCATGGTGCTCAAGAAAGATGGGGAGTGGCGAATGTGTCCAGACTTCAGGGCCCTCAATAAGTTGACAGTCAAAGATAAATTTCCCATCCCGATGGTTGATGATTTGCTGGATGAACTCAATGGGGCTCAATTCTTCACTAAGCTCGATTTGCGCTCAGGTTACCACCAAATTCGCATGAAGGAAGTCGACATTCCAAAGACTGCTTTCCGAACTCATGAAGGCCATTATGAGTTCCTGGTCATGCCATTCGGTCTTTCTAATGCCCCATATACTTTTCAGAGCCTTATGAACCACCTTCTCAAACCATATCTCAGGAAATTTGTCCTTATCTTCTTCGATGACATCCTCATCTATAGTTGCACTTGGGCCGCACATCTTCAGCATGTAGATCTACTCTTGCAACTGCTCCGCAAGCATAAATTATTTGTTAAGATGTCCAAGTGGTCGTTTAGCATGGAAGAAGTTGAGTATTTGGGCCACATTGTGGGGCGTGAAGGTGTCAAGGTGGACCCCAAAAAGATCCAGGCAATGCAGGATTGGCCTCAACCTAGGACCTTGAAGAGCCTGAGAGGATTTTTGGGTCTCACAGGCTATTATCGCAAATTTGTCCACAATTATGGTCGCATAGCGAAGCCCCTCACTCAACTCCTGAAGAAAAATTCATTCTTATGGAATGAGGATGCACAACAGGCCTTTACAGCTCTAAAAAATGCCATGTGTTCCACTCCAGTCTTAGCACTACCTGATTTCACCAAATCTTTTGTCATTGAATGTGATGCTTCGGGTATGGGTATTGGGGTAGTCTTAATGCAGGAAGGACGACCTTTCGCCTTCACAAGCCAACAACTAAGTGGGAAGAATCTGGGCCAATCTACCTACAAGAAGGAAATGATGGCCATCTTACATGCAGTAGAGACTTGGCGACCTTACTTATTGGGGCGATGTTTCCAAATCCGCACAGACCATCACAGTCTTAAATATTTTTTGGAGCAATGCCTATCCTCCCCACAACAAAATAAATGGCTCGCCAAAATGCTGGGATATGATTATGAGATCATTTACAAGAAAGGGCAAGACAATTGTGTAGCAGATGCATTATCTCGCCAATTTGAGGAGGAAAGTACTCTGCTAGCAATTTCCCTCCCCATTCCAGAATGGGTTGAAGAGAATCGCAGGGAATGGTTTTCACATCCCAGGCTCTCCCAACTCATTTCTCAATTGCAGGCAGATCCAAATTCCACCAAGGGCTACTCGTGGCAGGATGATATTCTTCGCTACAGGGACAGAGTCGTAATATCACCAACATCCACCCTCAAAAGTCGCATTTTGGCAGAATTGCACTCATCCCCCATTGCAGGACATTCAGGCTTTCAGAAGACGTATGCTCGCACCAGAAGATCATTTTTTTAAACAGGCATGAAAAAGGACATCCTTACTTTCGTAGCAGAATGCGATGTCTGTCAATGCCACAAAGGGGAGACCGTCAACACACCAGGCACATTACAACCGTTGCCCATCCCGGCATCAATATGGACGGAGGTTTCTATGGATTTCATTACAGGTCTTCCAAAGTCAGGAAACAAGTTAGTCATCATGGTGGTTGTGGACAGACTTTCGAAGTATGCTCATTTCTGCGCCCTACCCCACCCGTTTACACCGACTTTGATCGCTCAATCTTTCATGGATCAGATCTTCAAATTGCATGGCATGCCCACTTCTATAGTGTCTGATCGCAACCCGATCTTCACCAGTAATTTTTGGCAGGAAATCTTCAGGATACAAGGCACTCAACTAAAACTCAGTACTTCCTATCATCCACAAACAGATGGTCAAACTGAAGCCGTCAACAAATGTCTGGAAACCTATCTTAGGTGTTTCACTTCAGAAAAGCAACATCTTTGGGTACAGTAGTTACCTCTGGCTGAATGGTGGTATAACACCAACTATCATGCCACCACCAAAATGACTCCCTATGAAGCAGTATATGGTCAACTCCCTCCTTCCCCTACTTCTTATATCAAGGGGTGCTCAAAGGTACAAGCAGTGGATCAACTCCTACAACACCGCGCAACCATGCTCGCCCATCTTAGAGAGAATCTTCATCAAGCTCAAAACCGCATGAAGGAACAGGTAGACCAACATCACTCGGAGCACCAATTTCAAGAAGGGGATCAGGTCTTTTTGAGGCTGCAACCATATAAGCAAACATCACTCAAAGACAAGGGTTGTCAGAAACTATCTCCAAAATTCTACGGACCATATCAAGTACTTCAACGCATTGGAGAAGTGGCTTACAAGTTGGCTTTGCCACCTACTGCAAAAATCCATCCAGTTTTCCATGTCTCATGCCTCAAGAAAGTGATTGGGAACAATTGCAGAATTCAAACCAGTCTACCTGAATTGGACAAAGAAGGGTCAATCTGGCTCCAACCTGAACAGGTCCTAGACACACGAGACAGGCACCTGTGGGGCCGCATGATTAGGGAAGTCCTCGTCAAGTGGAAAGACACCTCTCCGGAAGATGCAACTTGGGAACCAGCCACTATTCTTCAGCAGTTTCCGCAGCTTCAGCCTTGAGGACAAGGCTAGTCTTAAGGGGGAGGGCATGTTAGGGTCCCACCCTAACCCCCTTATTTATGTAATGGGATCGAGTCATAGTCAAGAGTCAATAAAGCCCATATTAATAATTGTAAGTGGTTAACCCGCAATTAATGACGGGACCACAGTTAGTTGCAAATGGGTCGTAGTATTAGATAGATGGTATTAATAAAACCCATGGTATTGATCCATGGTATTGCATGTATGAGTCATATATAAAGGATAGAGACTCCCTGCGAGGAGCATCGTGTCTTATTTTTGAATCGAGCTCTGCTCTATTGGAGGTTGCCCCCTCGAAGATGCCAGTGAACATTGCTTTCTGAATAATAAAATATTTGTTGTTGTCTCTCACTATTCTATGTTCTGGGTATCTTTCTTCGCATATTCTGTATTTGGGTATCTTTTTGCAGGTTAAGAGCATAACACCTATCACCAGAGAAATCAGGCTATGTGGAAGGCTGGAAAATCATGGATGGCATCATTCTCACTCACGATATTATTCATTCCTTGAAGCAGTCTAGAAAAGCAGGTATGCTTCTTAAAATAGATCTCTCTAAAGCTTTTGATAGTTTAAGCTAGAATTATATTCAAAACATGTTGACTGCCTTTGGTTTCTCCCCTCCCTGGGTTAGATGGGTTATGAGTCTAATATCTTCCACCTTCTTTTCCATTCTGGTCAATGGTATCCCCTCCACCCCTTTTCATCCCTCCAGAGGAATTCGACAAGGTGATCCCCTATCCCTTTTTCTGTTTGTCATGATGGCGGAAGGGTTTGGAAGAAGCATCAAAAAATCTCTACATTCCCAGCAATTAAGAGGCCTATCCTTTCCTAACTCTCCTGCTTTTACCCACCAACAATTCGTGGACGATAACATGTTGTTTGGCCATCCTTCGGTCCAGGAAGCTCTCAAATTAAAATCCCTTTTGACTGAATTCTCAGATGCCTCTGGAGCGAGCATAAATAAGGCTAAATCCCAATTTTTTTTCTTTCATACTCATGTTGTTACTCAATCTTCAATAGCTCGTATCCTTGGATTCTCGATAGCTGCTCTCCCTTCCAAATACTTGGGAGCTCCCATGACTGATACAACTCTGAAGCACTCATCTTGGCACCTGCTCTTGGAAAAATTGGAAGCTCGCCTCTCATCTTGGACTTACAGATCCCTCAATATGGCCAGCCGTTTAGTCTTAATCAAAGTTGTTTTGCAATCTATGCCTCTGTATCTTTTTTCAATTCTGGCAGCGCCAAAATGGGTCCTCAAGGAAATCAAACATCTTCAAAGATCCTTTATGTGGGGCAACTTGGGACAAAATCGCAAATGGGCTCTTGTGAAATGGGACACAGTTTTCCTTCCAAAAATCTCAGGAGGTATAGGGCTTCGTGATCCCTAACACAGTAATGTTGTCATGGGAGCGCGCATCTGGTGGAAATGGCTCACGGTGCCGCACACTCCCTGGGCTATCCTCTGGACAACAAAATATGCCAACAACTGACCTGTAGATGATCTAATCCGACTCACAGAAGTTGGCCCAGGATCCTTAATCTGGAATGCAGCTAAACAACACAAGGACTTAATCCAACAGCACAGCTTCTGGGAAGTTAGGGATGGTAATAATGCAAGGTTCTGGGAAGACTCTTGGCAGTAGAGACCCAGGCTAAAGGAACTAATCAAACCTCAACAAATACCGGATTGGGAAGCGCAAGTGATGGACAAAGTCAATCAATACTGGAGGCCCACTATATCGCAAGGATACAGACAGTGGATAAGCACAGATCACATCATCAGGCAAGGCACGGATTCCGTTCAACAGAATCTGGAGGCAGAACTCTCTAATAGGAAAATTCGCTATTCAGATAAGAAGGATGTACTCAGATGGGGTTATGAGGCAAGAGGAACCTTTACCACACATGAGGCTTACAACATAATCATAAGGAATCACACAGTCAAAGATCCTCTTTGGAACAAAGTCTGGGCCCCCAACATTTGGCCAAAAGTGTCCACTTTCCTTTGGTTACTCTGTCAAAATAAAATCCTCACTTGGGACAATCTTCGAAAGAGAAGCTTTCACGGGCCCTCCATATGTCCCAACTGCAAGCAAGAGGAAGAAACCACTATGCACCTCATGAATTCATGCCCATTAGCACACAGACTCTGGGAAAAAGTAAGCTTCTGATGCCAAAAGGATGTACGAATTAAAGAGGATATCCCCACCACTGTATGCAATTGGGCAATGAATCCATATAAGAGCAAATTGTTAAACTCTTTATGGAAACTTATCCCAGGCCTTCTCATGTGGACAATATGGAAAGAAAGAAACCGACGCATCTTCAAGGACCAATCCTCACCTTTAGAAGTCCTCTGGAACACTGTTTGCCAAAACCTTCGGGAAACCTTATTGCTTCAAACTTGGCACAAAGAAGACTTTCTTTCCCTTCCACAGGAACAGAATATATGGGCCAACTGGAAACTACGATGGAACCAAGAGCTGGCAATCCATGGTAAACCTTCATCAAAGAGCAAGATACCAGACAAATGGATCCCTCCACCCCAACACATGATACAACTTAACTTTGATGGAGCCTCAAAAGGAAATCCAGGCAAAGCAAGATTTGGAGGAGTATTCAGAGATCATAAAGGCGCACCCCTTCTAACCTTCATAGGCTCAAATGGATGGGATACGAATAACTCGGCTGAATTAGAAGGGTTATGGCAGGGGCTTCTCTTAGCTCAAATTCATGGTTTCTTCCCACTCTTGATTGAAGGTGATTCTCAGATTCTCATAAACATGGTTAATAAGATTCTGCAGGGGACACCATCAAACAAAGTGGTCAACAACTGGAGATTGGCGGAAAGACTTGAACTCATTGAAATGTGGCTCTCTACCCACAGAGCAGTCAATTTCAAAGACATTCGTAGGGATGGAAACAAAGTGGCTGATCTTTTATCTAACATAGGGGTGGATAGTGGAATGGCTCTACATGCAAGCTCACTCACCACTATTGCCACTGCACTCTAGTTAAAGGAATACAATGATTTGGTGAAGATTGAAATGGCTCAGGGAGAAGAAGCACACCCGGATGCGGGTGACAACCAAGCCATTTATAATGATTAGACTGATGGGCGGCGAGAGAACGGGCCACATGGCCGTCTGCGTTCCCTCCCATGCCAGCCTGAAACGAATTCATGGTGACCTGCAAGTTTCATTAAATGGGTACTCTGGTCAAGAATTACCCATCATGTGCACGGCAATGGATTCAACTCGCCATAACGCAGCTCTTCCCCCCTGCTCCATAGCATATGTCCACCTCAGGCTATTGAACCTTGTTCTCGCACTGTTACCAGGAGTCGTTGCTGGTTGGTAAGTTGTGTAGACCTTGGTAATGGGCATCACTTCTCCCAAACTAGGCTCTGCAATTTGACATCAACCCAACCTTCCCTTGCTCATCCTCTGTTCAATTCTTCAGCCAACTCCCCCACTAATAGCTCGGCTTTGCATTCTGCCATGGCATGCATTCATCACCAAATGCGAAGTCGAAAAGGGGGATGTCATGGTGGTAGTGTCTGCCCTCTTGCGACGCCTAGCCCTGAATCCGCCTCCACCTCCCCTTCCCCTGACATTCCCAACCCATATGGCTCCTTCTCTGGCAGGTATCCTGATACCTGCAGTGGTCGTGGACGCGCACAACTTCAAGGCGCTAGCCGAAAAGATGTTGCTGTCCACACCGCAAATTTTCCTCTCCCCCCTCACCCTGCTCCCCACTTGACCCAATTTCGCTTCCGCAACACCCTGAATAGACCTGTCATTACAGCCACTATCACCATCGTTTTCTCTGAAGAAAATGATCCACAGGATGCTCCGTCGGGAAACACTGGAGCGCAGCAACGGGATGCTCACAGGCTCAGGAGTGACCGAGACTCAGGCAAGCAACCGATGGACGAGGAGATGGTCACCCTGCATGGCAAGGCACTGGGTGGCGGTCAGCATGCTGCGGAAGGAAAATCTGGAGACACGCAAACACCTGGTGGTACAGTGGTCGACACATCAAGGCCGCATGCAGCTGCTGGCAGCTCTGGTGGCGCTCAATCGGCTCGTGGGCCTCAAACCGGCGTGTCGGAGGAGGAAGATGAATGGTATCAGTATGCATGCCTCATCGAAGAGGTGCCCACCCCAAACGACCTCAAGTGATGACACGTGGTAGCCACATGTCACCCTTATGCCAACTGGGTGTCTCTTCTGCTGACTGGTTCTTTTCTAAAATGCTTGTTCTGATTAAACTTTCCTGGGTTTTTTTGCCATGTTTTGATATTTTCTGTTTCAAGACTGATAACCCATATTTGGGTTCTTTTTTGTCTTCATGGACTGGTTTCCCCATCGATGGGGCTGTCAAGTTATTTTTGATAGATGATGTTTAGTACTGCTGAGGCCTATGCCTCATTGTAATCATATTTTGTTTCATATTAATAAAATAGATTTACTTAGAAAAAAAAAACATTAAGCGGAAGCATAATCGAATTCATGAGCAACATCAAGTAGAAACATGCATGACTGATCAAGAGAAATAATCACACATAACACAAGATATATCCAAGGGAAATCACCAGCATAAAACCCCAACCATGTATTATCAATCAAGTGGAAATCCTCTTCAAAATACAAAAAGAATTAGCTCTCAAGCTATTCAGTTCTCAATGAACTATGAAGATATGAAGATCTGACTCATGCACCAACCAAGCCCTGTATATAAACGCTTTACCTATGGTCCAATCCCTATTTCCTTGATTAGTTTGCTTAGGAAACAAAAGCAAAAGCATATGCAATTAATTCCAAACATACCAAGTTAACCAATGATCCAACTACGATATCCTTGAGGACACTAGTTCCTCAACCATGCAAAAACTACTTACTAGAATAGTCAAGCATCTGATAGTACACTGTCCCACATCTGATCTCAACTGGGTCTCTGATGGAACTGACATGCAACAGTTATACATGAGTGAATTCTCAGTTATCTAAAATAATAGCTGTCACATGCGTGCAAGCATTAACAAACTATATTTTATTATTTTAACAACTTGTTAAAATAATCTAATTGGACTTGACTAGTTAGAACTAAGTCAACTGATTCTCTCATTATAGAACTCATACTTATTCCCTCAATCAGTGGAGGAAATTAAGGATAAATTCCTCAATCAGTGGGACAACTCATGTGCATGCTCACAAAGACTTCAAATTCGAATTTTCTTAACTAATTAACTCAACTGAATTAATTAAATAATATTTCCAACTGTTGTTAAGACCAAAATTAATTTTACTTCCTATAGATAGACTAGGGACTGCTATAAATAGGAAGGGACCCATAAATGCTATTTTTAGAACTTTCTATTTTTAGCAGCTTCACCTCTCACCCAATGTGGCCAATGACCTCACTGGCCAAACTGCTATTTTTAGACATGCTATTTTTAGCACATTCTAAATTTAACATTTCTTGTTGCACATTTTTCAACATCACCCTCAAGCGAATGAGATAGTCGAAGCTTTCAATAAAATTTTGGAGAATGCACTCACAAAAGTGTGCAATGTGAACAAAAATGACTAGGATCTAATGATTCTAGTGGTGTTGTGGGCATATAAAATAACATGAAAGAAATTAAAAGTCCATACACATTTTAGGTTGGTATATGGACAAGAAGTAGTCATGCCTATGGAGTACATTGTGCCTAGTTTAAGAATTGTAGCCTTCACAGACATGGCATATTTTGATATAATGGAGAAGAGGATGTCGCAATTGCTTGCATTGGAAGAGGACAAGTTTATAGCATGTTTTCATCGGTAAGTACAAAAAGCAAGGGAGAAAGCCTAGCATGATAGGCACATCAAGAAAAAGACATTCCGAGAAGGAGATCTTGTACTATTATATGATAGAAAATTCGTGAAGTTCTCAAGAAAATTTAAGACACCTTGATTAGGGCCATATATCATCAAACATGTCTCTGATGGTGGCACAGTTCAGCTCGTGAAGCTAAACGGTAAGTTGATTCCAGGAAGAGTGAATGGTAGCAGATTGAAGGTATACAAGGATGACTCTGTCCCTGGAGCTTTGCACTAAAATATGAAAGGAGAAGATTGTTAGTGCCATTTGCAGTTGAAAGTGGGTACTATACTATAAACTACTCTTCATAAGGGGACTTCGTTGAAGCAGGCTGCTGTGTGATTTTCAGGGGTATGTCGAAGTCATAAAGAATTGCGCCGATATTCAGAAGCATGTCAAAGTCTGAAAGAACTGTGACGGAGGGTAGATTACTGCGTGATTTTCCAAGATAACCGAAAAAATATGATCGTTGGAAGGAAAAAGTTGTCGTTAAAAGGAAGTTTCCATTAAAAGGCGCGAGAGAAATGCATTTATGAAGCACAGCTCATCGGATATACCGCCATACCTACATTAAATAAACAAGATCTAACCTAATCATGAGATTCAAAATTCAAATTCACTATAAAATCTATGTCCTGTTCCACATTTTACACTTTGCTATATAGAGAACTCAGTTTGAGAATTTGCAATCAAGAGTGATTCAAGTGTATGTCTAAGAGAATCTTTGAATAAATTGCTAAAGAATTTATAAAAAAGGGTTATCAAAAGCCATGGAATCTCAGGCTGGTCAATCCGAAGCACCAAATGTACCCCTGTCCCTAAGGCGCATGAGGTCTCCACGCAAACAAGTAGTTACAGAAGAACAGTGCAAGAAAATACCTGAAAAGAGGTCAGTTGATGTTGCTGGAGTAGAGCAAAGAACGCCCCCAAGGAAGAAGATAACAAAAGAACAGCAGACGAAGACTAAGCAATAACGAAACCTAGGGAGAAGGCGAAGAAGCTAGTATAGCAGGAAGAACCAGAGGAAATCCATGACATCGAGGAGGAATCCGAGATGCCCCAGATGGAGAAAGAGGGTGCAAAAATTCCCTTTGTGCTGCCACCATATTTTCCACCAAGGAAACTAGGTGCCAAGCTGGTTAAGGAATGTTAAGTCAAAAATTTTGGCACTTTCACACCACTGCTACCAGAAAAAGTGTCATTTGAAGGCGAAGTTATGGGGAAAGTCTCACAATTAAAAATGGAGGTTTGGGACTTTAATAACATAAGTAAATATCTGTAGTTCGAGGTGAGCAAGTACCTACACCAATTCTATTATCCAGAGAGAAGAGTTACAATGTTGTAGCCGCACCAATGTGCTACAGGATTGCAGAGTTCAGGCTTGCTAAACATGTTATACGTGCCACACCTAGGTAGAATCACATCCAACACAACCTATGTTTAGCAGTTACTAATATCGGTGCATGACAGATGCCTCTAGTTGGGGAAGAAGATCACGATTGACGAGGTGTTGATAAGAAGAATCATTGAACTTCCCTACCAAGGTAATGATCTCGTAGAAGAGTTCATTGGCAAAAACCAATGGTATAGACCATGAAGGATAAGTTTGGGATTATTAAGAAGTCGCGTGGTTACGATATCAACTCTATTAGTGACCAAGGGGTGTGCTTCGCTGCACACATTTTAGCAGGAAAAATAATGAGGAAATGCAGAGTAAGTGAAGTCCCCGCAGTCATGGTTTCTTTAGTTGTGCAGTGTCGTGCAGAGTTGGGGTTCAGTTCAACTAGGTCAGGTACTTATGCAAGGAATTTTTGGAGGATTGTCGCGAGGCAAGGGAGGAAGGAAAAATGTTTCATTATGCGTGGTTGATTTTGATCATCGTGTTGTTATCATGGAAGGAGCTAGAGGAATCACAATTTCCTTAAGTCGAAATGAATGTATGTGAAGCCACGTGGTATGCCTCATTGTGGCATACCAAGGATCCTATGTGCGCGTAAGAGAACATAATTTTCTTTGTGTTATTGGACATGGATTTGCACATGGTGGTGAACCAGTATCCCAGGTTATCACCTAGCTTGTATGAGCAGTATCACAACCTCGCAGCATTCAAGGTAGATTTTCCCTAGTATACATCAAGGCTTAAAAGGATCCAACGGAGACATGGAACTCTCAGCTATATTTGGTCACTGAAGATGACCTTCTCACAATAATACAACAATGGTTAGCTGAATGGATGACCCCAACCATATACGACACTAAAGCAATAGGGGGCACCGTACAACATGCAAGTCTAAGTGGGAAAGGCAAAGGAAAAGAAGCAGAGGAACCAGAGCCAGAGACAGAGTCAAAGATAGATCCAGAGACAGAACATGATATTGAGGACCCTCTCAACAACATATATCCAACAGAGGAATCACCATTCATCATAAAAAAGAGGGTACCTATGATAACTACATCGGGCACACGAAAGAAACAGGAGACGACTAAATCTCAAGGCGCTATATTGCTTGTCCTCACTAATGAGGACATTGACGAGATTGGAGAAAAGTTCCATGAAGTAACAATAGAGACCTGGAACAAGGTCGATGATCACTACAAAATGATCCTGATAGATGTGCAGCAAGGCATCATGGAGTTAAAGGTACTAGCGCAGACAGCTAGACAACCGGCACAGATAGGTCAACGAGTGCAACCAGAGCGATGGATAGAGATGACAATTGGATTGAGGATTTTGCAGATACCAGGTGGAGCATTACAATTTGAATCCAAGGATAGAGAACGAGCAAGAGGGTGGGACCATGTTAACATGAACATCGTTGCACTGCCAACTCAGGTATTACATGAGTTCCATCAAAGTATTACAGATGAACTAAAGGAGAGAAAACAACACACTTCTCTATTAAGCATTTAGGTGGAAAAGGACAAAGCTTCGTTGAAGAAGGAACTTGATCAATTGATCAAAGAAAGGGACGAAGCAGGCCAGAAATAGCAACAACATCAACATCAACTAGAAGAATAAGCTCATAAAATAAATTTTGAATATGAAGTGAAGATTTATGAGTTGCAAATAAGGTTGCAGCCAGTCACGCCACCAGGAGTAGGCGAACAAAGGGAGAGGAATAAAAAACTACATAAAAAGGCATCTTGGACATAGTGGAAGATTGTGGAAAGTTACTAGATGAGACTATGCAGATTTTGACCTCACTACTAGAGGATCCGAACATTCAGAGGATTGAAGAGGAGCTACAGGCGAAGTAGAAGCAGCAGGAAGAGATCCTGGAAATTGCGAAGACCCTACTAGTATCGCAAAGGCTCACCAGCATCACTAAAGGGAAGAATCTCCACAAACAGATTGAAGATCTTCGAAGGAAATAACAGATTTTGACAGAGAGGACTCAATCATGGCATGATGAGGCCCTCCAACTTTCGCAAGCAGTAGATGAAAGGATCAGGGAGCTATGGCAGAGGGAGAAAGAATTGTTGCATAGGACTATCAGAGCAACCACAGAGGCATTACTGGAAGAAGTGTGTCGAGAGGAAAAGCAGGTAGCAGAAATAGTCCAGCAGTACATTGTCGTCAACAATGGCATCACAAAAAATATCAAGGGCACCGCAGCTGAGTGACTCGGGATGAGTCACATGTGAGTGTTGGGGGGTTGTTGGATGCGCCCAACTTGCTCCATTTTTTGTCAAAGACTCCACATATTGAGGAGTAGAGTGCGTAGAGTCCGTGAAGTTCTATTTACTTTGCAATGTCTAGGGACTTCGGGGTGGATCAAAGGCCCTCATTTTGTAACGGGTATTGGGGTTTTAGTTCATTGTTTTATTGATTCTATGGTATGTGGACATGTTGTAGTACTCAATAACCCCCGTTATCCTTAGATTTAGAATAAGAAATAATGGGGACCCTTTAAATTTTTAGGAAAGATTCCTTTCTTGTTTTGGATGCTACAAATGACAAGACCTCCTTTCTATATATAGGAGTCTAAGGGGTCATAATATAATCAGAGCAGACATAAAAATAATAATGTAAGGGCACAATAATAACAATAGTGGACTTCTATGGGGCACAAAAATAACAATATGGGGACTACATGGGGACAACAATATAATAAGGGGGTTGCATTAATAACAATAGGGGTTACACTAGTAGTATAGGGACCCAACAGACGCTATTTATTTTTATTATTATTTTCCATCTATAGGTTGGAAGTGGACAATTCAATACCCTACCCCTATTTTTCTTTGCCTTGATATCCTATGTGAAACCAAGTATCGTCCTCATTTTTATAAAATTTGTCATGAAATTATCCTGCCTATCCACCAAGAGATCTTTGGAAGCAAAGCACCTATACTCTCCATTGAATATAATAAAGACTTAAATCCATTAGGAAAGTGGTTTGGGGAAGAAACATTTACTTATATTCAAGTTTTTAGCAGTCTTGCCCATCCTCATGTTTGGCCTCTTTTTGTTCCGGACAAATCACTGGCCAAAGAAATTTCCAACCAAACAGTTAGTAATGGCCTTACTAAAGTGCTCAAGGATGCCAAGAAAACTCTTTGGCCTTCCTTTCCTATCCCTTACGGTACCTATACGTTGGAAAATTTCAGGCATGCTCAGATTGAAATTGACCAAATTAAAGGTATTAGTTTTCCAACCATGCCAAATAAAAAACATGATCCCAATGGCATTGCAAAAGATGTCACGGCACTGGCCTGAATTAGGCAGTTTACAAGCGAGCTTGATGAATTCGATGATTTATTTGAGATGGTTCCAGAATATTCTATGGTTCAGAAGTTAGTAGCAGAATGCCTAAATCTTGAATAATTGATTAAGTTTAATCAGTATCGAGAGCGGAGAATAGCCCATCTGCCAGAAATTTTGTTAAGACAGTCTTAACAAAAGCATGAAGTTTCAAATGCGTTAGTCTCCTCTTCAAAGAATCCAATTATTTCCTAGGTTTCAAAGATAGCCACTATAGTGGCTGAGCAAACGATGAAAATCAAAGAAGAAAATAAGTTGGATGAAGTATGGGAGGAATTTAATCGTGTTTTATCTACTGAAGAAACTCATGATGTAAATACAACAATCAACAAAGAAATAGAGCAAGTCACATAAACTGAAGGGACAACCTCAGTCACTATTGAGGTTCCTGAAAAGACTATTGTTCCTAAGACCTTGTTGTGCTCTACAACAACCCCCCATTTCATATCATTTTTATTCACAAAGCTATCATATGAAATGGGTCCCTTTAGAGTTTGATTGGTATCAATATTGTATTATTTTAAAAAGGTTTGAAAAACAAATGAAAACATTATAAAAAACCTTTTTGAAAAACCCATTTTGATCAAATAAATCAATATTTTATCATTGTGATAAAGCGATCGCAAGATCGCATATCGCAATGACATAAGGAACATAAGTAAGTGGCACATTGGTTTCCGCCGATGCGATATCGCTATCGGCTATCGGCAATACTCTATGCACATCCTTTAAACGCCCCCAGGCCATTCCCCCGATGCGATGCGATATCGCTATCAGCAATCGGCGATATGTTATCCATGTCTCATGTAATGCCAATACTCCTGATGCGATGCGATATCACTATCGGTGATCAGAGTTTCAAGAAGTGTCAATATAAGAGGTTAAGCTTTCCCCGATGGCCGATTGCGATAAAGCACAGATTTCAAAAAAGCCGTTTAAATGGAGGGATATTACGATCAATTCATATTAAAGGCTTGATCTGTCCAACAATGATTCGCCTGCGCTCAACCGCCAAAACATCTACAGCACGCTTAAATGAATCATTCGGTCGATTGATGATATAATGGGCATTTAAGGATTGGCAGGTTTTAAACGGCCATTTAATGTAATTGTAAGTCCTAAAATCTTCCCATGGATTGTATCCGCGACCATTTTAAAAGTTAATCGCTCACCCCGCATCGGTCAATATATCTCATTACATTGAAGTTTTCATTACCAGTTCTCTGTGTTACGTTTATTTTCACTTCTGTGCAGAATTCATTCAAAGAAGAAAACTCAAGTAGAATGGGGAAGAAATCTAAGAAGACCACAGGCGCTTCCGTTGTGCCAGCCGCAGGACAAGCTGCCACTGATCCTTCAAACAAAAAGAAAGGATTGATCTCAGATACTACATGTTCTGGTCTCGGCAAAACTACTTGGCAAAGTACCTACAACTTGATTGAGGTCGAAGAACCTAAAGTGACAACAGTCGAAGCTACTGCAGATTCAACTCAGAAATCTGATGCCACTCTAAAGGACTTAGCTGACTCCTTCCTTCATCGGATAGCAGCTAGGGAACAAATTCTTCCATTTACAGATGTAGTGCGGTGGGCAATTTAGGAAATTCCAATCCTGGATAGAACCTTCAGCACCAAAGACAGGAGAATTTTCGGGTCGTTCAAAGTTGATGATCTAAGGCAAATGTATCATTTGCCTGAGCCAGAGAAGACATACAATAAGGCATTCCTAGAGAAATTCCGGAATGAGAACGAAGTTGAATCCGAACCCATCCGGGATTGGAGACAAAATCCAGCAAAGCACAAACATGAATCTTCCGGTAAGTACTCGGTTGATTCCTTGGCTTCTCCTTATTGCTATGCTGGAATAATGATGTGTAGATTGTGGGGATTGCATGATTCTTCTAATTTCACTATAGAAATGGTTCCTTTAATGGAAGCGGCATGCAACAATATAATAATGGATTGGGCCACTATTCTCTCAGATAAACTAGCCAAAGCTGTTCTTGAGTTTAGGAATAAGACTCGCATCTCTGAAAGGATAATTCCCCCATTCTATTACAGTGCCTATAATTTAGATACCTTGTGTTTTAATTCTGAATTTCCCGTGCTCGGCTGGAGGTGGACACCACAAGACCCCACGCCTATTCACATATATCATCAGAAATTATGGAAATCCTCTTATAAGCACCATTTGTACCAAGTCTGCAATGGCTTTATGTTGCCTATTTATTATTCTATTTTTGATAAACCCATTCCCAAGATTTCCTACCAAGCCGGGATTGATTTAACAGCAGTAGGGAGCTGGTTTGGGGAGGAGAAGTTCACTTATATAAGAGTTTTCGGTAGCCAAACCGAACCCCATGTCCTCCCTTTATACATACCTGATAAACTGCTGGCAAGGGAAATCTCTTACTAGATTATTGCTGAGAGCGTTACACAGACTCTCAAGAAAAATAAGAAGCAGGGTTGGCCCTCTTTTCCTTTGAGATGCGGTGTCTATACCTTGCATGATCTCAAACATGCAGAAAAAGAAGCTACAAATATTAAATCATTAACTCTAGCAACTCTTCCAAATAGGCAATTTGATCCAAACAAAGTTGCCTATAATGCACTAGAATAGGCCAAATTGTCAAAATTTGATCATAAAGAATATATGTTTGACGACCTGTTCTCTTCAGCTGAGTCAATAATGCAGGTTAAAACATTGGCCAAAATGAAATATCATGATGAAGGGTTGACTGAATTTAACAGACTTAGAGAACAGAGGTTGCAAACTCTGCCTCTAGATCTATTAGCAACAACCCCAGCAACATCGTCAAGCGAGCCTGAACAGCAACAGTCAAAGGAACCTCCAGTTACAACAAAAGAACAAGAGAAGCCACAGGAGGAAAATCAGAAGAAAGAGCATGAGAATCAGCAGAAGAAAGAGCAAGAAAAAGTGCGGGAGGAGACCCAAACTGAAAAGGAAAAACAGACCACCACTGAAGTAAACGTGGATACTCATATCGATCCTAAATTGCTCCAGGAATGGAAGCAATTTGATTCTATTATCCATGGTCTGGAGTGTTCCAAAAACTCTGAAACTTCAAAATCGGCAGATACACAGGAAACCACTTCACAACAGGTTCAAAGTGGAACCAGCGGCCCACCCATTTCAAAAGAGGTAGAGATAATACCAAAGGACCCCTCCGACCAAATCATTTTGTAGGTAGAAGAGATTCCTCCCTTGGATGTCTTCTACAGCCCAAGGCATAAAGCTGTAGTTAAACGACAAAGGAAAAGAAGAAGGACTGATCAACCTCCCCTTTTCCCAGAATAGACAGTCACGGGCAATGTGGTTTGGAAGGAGGAATTTGACCCCTCCGATGACCTGACAAAACTGTCACAATATGTTGGAGCTTACTCGGCAGCGACAATAGATAAGGCATCGGAGGTAAGCCTTTTACTGAAAACAAAGGATCAGGAGATTTTCTCGTTACAGGCATAGCTAACTGAAGCAAAGCAGAAATCGGAGCAGGCAGAGCAGCAATTGTTGACGCATCAGCAATTAAACACTCAACTAACTCAACAATTGCAAGCAGAAAAATAAAGGATTGACCAAAGCACAATCCAGAAGCAGAAAGAATTATCAGAGGCGTTGGCACAATTGAAGGCAGCGAATGAGCAAATGGTGAAAACAAAAGATGAGCAAATTGCTCAATTATCAGCACAGCTTGAGAAAACAAAGGGCGTTCCACAAGTGGCTGAATTTAGAGTAGAAGCACTACAAATAAATATTGCATTAATATCTCAAATTAAGCTTCTATGTCAACAAATTTCCCAGGCATAGCCATTATGTGAATTAACGGCATCCATAAGTAAGAAAGTAGACAAGGCCAGGACTGAATTGGATCAAGTTGAAGAAACGATAGCTGCATTTCTCGATTGGCAAGATTCTGATCAAGGACAAGCAGCGAATTACCCAGAATCTTAGAATCACATAAAGATATACTCTTTACAGAATGGCAGTCCCAGTTAATGAAAGCAGAGAGGGCAGTTTCAAGATGCAAATCAACTTCAAGCAATTTAGTTGAATTAGTCAATAACACTCTCTACTTATCAAACATGATTTCCCAATGCACACCAGGAAAGTTAACAACGATGAAAACATTGGAGCAATCATGTTATCCAGATCTAGAGGAAAAGGGGAGATTAATCGTTGGGATTAACAGTTTAACCTGGGACACCTATTGGTTCTTCTTGGTAAAGCCACACACACACACAGAGCCGCCCTCAAGTGCCTTACGGATGCAATCGGGTATATTATCCCCGATATTCAGGATGCCACCTATGCCGCCCAGCTCAGTTCTCGCCTCAACAAACCACCTGAAGTGGAGTTGATGCTTGCGATAAGTCAGCTCAGGTTTAAAGGCAAGCAGCCTACTTGATGATTCATGCCGCCGACTGCCAGATTGCTGAAGAAAATAGGATCAAAATTTATTGATACCAATTAAGTAGGATTTCAGTTTTTTTTTAGATAGTTAGATTAATTAAGTATTTATAGACCCTTTCATTGTTTTGGAAAGGGTCGTAAAGTTTTGTGCCTAACTTAAAGACTGAAGTTGCACTATTTTGCTTCAGCCATATTCTTTTATGAAACTGGACCAGTTATTCTAAATTTGACAAGGAAGCTTTTATGCAAATTGTGCACTATTGTCTTTGTTTGAAAGTGTTTCTCCGTCGAAGGAAGAATCACAAGTAGCGATTGGTATTGGGAGTGTCTAGCAGCTCATATGGTACTTCTATCTATGTCTGAATTCATTCCTTTCATATGAATCGTTATTTGATCATCTTTGCTATTATCGATTATATGTATGTGCTTTAACAACAGTTCTGTATTCCTTCCACTATTGGATGTTTATGGTGTGCTTTTCTTTTAATCATGTATGTGTCGATGACATAAATGATAAGTGTAGTAATATTGCTTTAATCGCTTTGCTTAACTATTTAAGCAAAGTAATCCTTGAATGAATTAATGTCCCTGTCTGTTAGATGGAGTCATCTATATGCCTATCCATAGACACAGATCATCAAGTGCTACACTTCAAAGCTCAATAGTTCCCGGGATAAGTCATAGTTCTTATATTTTTGTTGATAGATTTAGTTATTCGCCCATCATTAGATTAGTCAATCAATTATCCATTCATCTCGTTTATCCATTGCTGGGAAACTGGTCCCATTATCCCCAGTCGGAGCCACCATTCCAAATGGAAAAGGAGTTGTACTAAGGTCCGGACCGGGTGGTTATCCCCCAATGTTGTTGCAGCGATTTTCGAGGCATCAACATTTTTGGCGCTAGAAGGAGGGCCTCAACTGTGAATGGCAAACAAACCAAAATCTGCAAGCCATTCTAAGAGTAATTCTCCCTCCGTATCCCCTCGAACTTCCCATTTGCATGCTGGTTCTCCAGCATCCAAACAAGAAGAAGAGGAATCAACTACCATTGCTGAAACCCATCATACTCCAGAACAATTAAGTCTTGAATGCCCTGAAGTCCAGTCTCTTATCCACAAACTTTAGAGCTTCTCGATTTCACCACAGAAATCTGAGGTATCACAAAGCAGTGTGACTTCGCAGTTCAATTTACCTCACCCTCTCACCAGACTTCAGAGCGAAAAGCTCGGTATTGAACCCACTGAGTTCCATTTACCCAAAAGGAAAAAGGCGAAGAAATATACTGAAGGATCTGACAGTGAAGAGCTTTCATCCACATCCTCCATTACATCTTCCTCTCTGCAAAGTCAGCCATCCACTCCCCCATTACATATTGTTGTTCATCAGGGATTAGGAGCTTTAACATCCCAACCTACTCACTCCTCAACATTATTTCCTTCCCAGACATCTGGAATTCCAACAATAGTATCAACCACTACTGCTATTACAATGGCAGATCCATGGACCAGGCCTAGTGCAGTCAATATGCCTGCACCATTGCATCCATTACCAGATGCTCCTGAAAAATGGCTACCTAAGTTTAACCCAGATGATGGGACCCAGGCTGAGGAACACATTAATAATTTCATGTTGGCAGTCAACTTGAAAGGAGTAACAGAACAAGATGTTGTTGTTAGACTTTTCCCTTACACCTTGCAAGGATCAGCAGGATCCTGGTATTTTTCTTTACCCTCTGGTTCCATTACCAGTTGGAACACTTGCCAAGAGCAGTTTCTTACCAAATATGGAGATGATAGGTCTTTGGCTACCCTAATAAACGATCTCTCCAATCTTAGGATAGAGCATAAGGAACCAATTAAGGAATTTAATGCTAGATTCAATAAACTCCTGAATAAAATCCCAACGGCCTCCAAACCAAGTGAACAAATTCGAAGCGAATGGTATATAACCGCCCTACCTGCCAATATAGCCATTTTTGTAGATAGGGCTGGGAAACCTACCTTAGCCGAAAATATGAAAGAAGCACTTGCTGTGGAGAAACGCATTAATGCTCTAGAAAAGAAAGCTGCTCTGGAAGACAGAAAAGCCAAAAAAGTCTCTTTTAAAGATGACTCAAGGAAGAAAACCCCAAAAGACCCATATGACATGGAGGGTTTGCAAAAAGTCCTAAAAACTTTGTCAAACGAAATGGTTGAAATAAAGAAACAGGTAGCTGAAACCTCAACCAAAAGACCCTTTAGGACTTATAAGAAAACTGAATCAAAGCCACCGAATGTCATATCTAATGCATATTCAGAGCAAGAAGAAGAGGAAGAGGAAACAATCTCACCAACTGATGATGAAGAAGAAGTAGTAGAATGTCATGGAATGTGGGATTTTATACTCCCCAACTCCGATACCGATAATGAAGAAGAAGCGTTCCCGGTCACTACTAGGAGTAAAAGTACTTCCGAACCTGTTCAGGCGACGTCAAAGAAAAGGAGTGCAGGAGCTGCTACAACAAAGGAAAAAATACCTGCAAAGAAATCACCTGCAGCAGTTCCCCAAGACCAACCTTCAACTTCTAATACTCCTTCAACATCTAAAACGTTAGTGGTATCCGATTCAATGGATTACAATATTGTTGATGACATGAAGAAAACTAAAGCAAACATTACTATGTTTGAACTTAGTAAATTGAAACATCAGCAGAAATTGCTTCTCAAAGAATTGAATGTTATTCCTTCCTCACCCCTTCCCAGTGCTAAAGCTGCTAATGGCTCAGGGCAACCTCCTCCTGGTATGGTTGAAGCCACCAATTCGGTTATGATTGGAGATGGATCAAATTCTCATACTCCACCTTTCCTTCTAACCTATGAGATCTACAACAAAAACCTGCACAAATGTTTGATTGACTCAGGGGCATCTTCTAACATAATGCCAGCTTTAGTTTGTTCCAAACTGAACATTGAACCCCAGAAGTCTGCTATTCATATTGTACAGTTGGATAGGACCAAAGTACAGGTTGTGGGAGAGATTAATTCCGTAACTATCAGGTTATCTGCTGATCCCAGAGTAGTACAAAGGATTGATATCCTAATAGCCGATATACCTGAATTTTACGGTTTAATCTTAAGTAGGGATTGGTCTGAAAAACTACATGGGTATATTTCTACTAATTGGTCACATATGTGGCTTCCCTATAAGGATAAGCCAAATCAAATAAGGATTGATCGAGAAAAACATATGACCCATACAGTTACTGAAATTGAGCAGGAAAACCAACCTGTAGCATTTAATAACAACATTTTGGGGGATTATTCATCTGAGTCATTCTTTGGTAACTTTACTGCCCAGCCATCCCCTTTCTCAGTAAACCATTTTACATCTCAGATTGAGAATTTTTCACAAACAGATAGGTCTAGATGTTTCAATGATACTGAGAAAACTGTAAATACAATTGTTAATACTTCTTTATTTTCGTCGTTATATTTTGATGGGTCCAAGTCTAGTGAGGGCTCAAGAGCAGGATGTATTTTGGTTAGCCCACAAGGAGAAAAAACAATGTTGTCTTGTAGACTGGAATTTGAATGCACTAACAATACAGCCGAATATGAAGCCTTAGTCCAAGGACTGTATAAAGCAATTGGCCTTAAAGTGCAATATCTAAAGGTATTCGGCGATTATGAAATTATTATCGAACAGGTGAGAAATACAATTCGTTGTCTTTCAAATCATCTTAAACATTATCAGTCGCTAGTACAAGAACTCACCTCACACTTTTCGGCATTCAATATTTCCTCCATCCCGAGGTCTCAAAACTCGGCAGTCGACTTGCTAGCCAATGTAGCTTCCAAGCTCCTACCTTCTGAAGACTATAGCCCAGATAGATTTTCAGTAGAATTGATTTTTAGGCCATCAATTCCTGACAATGTCACTAATTGGAGAGTATTTAACCATGATGAGGATATTTTACAATTCTTAACTTCTGAAAAGTCCTATGATAATCAAATTATTGAGGAAAATGAGCATGATTTTCAAATGAGAGAAACACCTCAGGAAAATTCAATTCCTAAGCCTGTGGTAAAGCTGGAGGATCTTTATGATATTAAAGACAGGTTTAAACCTGTGACTAATACAAAGCTCCAAAGTTCTACCCTAAGGTTTGAGTTGATAAATCTTGGCACTGAGCAAACTCCTCAAAACATTAATTTAGGATTAGGAATTTCCTTGAAAGAAAAAGAGGCATTCATTAAACTGTTAAGGAAAAATAAGCAGGTTTTTGCTTGGAATATGATGATTTGAAGACATATGATACATCCATTATCCAGCATACCATTCCAGTGCTTCCCGATCAGAAACCAATTCAGCAGAAGTTAAGAAAAATACATCCAAGTTTAGAGAGTCAAATAAAGACTGAACTTAACAAACTCTTGAAAGCCAAGATTATTTTTCCAGTCCGACACTCAAACTGGGTCTCCAATATGGTGCCAGTCAGAAAGAAAAATGGCGACATTCGGATTTGTATCGATTTCAGAAATTTGAACAAAGCAAGCTTAAAAGACAATTTCCCATTACCTACCATGGAGCAAATACTCCAATCAGTAGCAGGCTCTGAATTAATGTCCTTTCTAGACGGTTTCTCAGGATATAACCAAGTTTTGGTCCATCCTGATGACCAGCTTAAAACCACATTCAGAACAAAATGGGGAACATATGCATATCAGAAAATGCCCGTCGGACTTATTAATGCAGGAGCAACATTCCAAAGAGCGATGGATATAGCTTTTAAAGGGTTGATTAATAGAACAATAGTCGTCTATCTTGATGATATTACTGTATTCTCTAAAGAGAGGTCCAATCATTTGCATGATTTAAATCAAATCTTTCAACGCTGCAAAAGATATGGTATTTCTCTTAACCCTAAAAAGTCTTTCTTTGCTCTTGACCAAGGAAAGCTCTTAGGCTTTATTGTATCTAAAGATGGCATTTATATTGATCCTGATCAGATCAAAGAAATCTCTGAAATCCCTTTCCCGCATAATCAGAAATCCATGCAGTCATTTTTAGGCCAAATCAATTTTGTTAAAAGGTTTGTTCCAGATTTTTATCAAATTATTTTGCCACTTCAAACTATGATCAAGAAAAATTCAGTCTTTCAGTGGGGATCAGCAGAAAAAGAAGCGTTTGATTTAATCAAGCAATCAATAATCGATGCCCCAGCCTTAAATACTCCCAATTTTTCTAATCATTTTACATTATACACTATCGCCTCCACCTCGTCTTATGCAGCAGAACTCACGCAGCTCAACGATCACAATTTGGAAGCACCCATTTCATTTTTTAGTTCAAATCTTCAGGGTGCTGAATTGAATTACTCCGAAGTAGAAAAACAAGCCTTTGTTGTATTTAAAGCGGTCAAACATTATAGACCCTTCCTTTTGAAAACCCACACAAAAGTTATAGTTCCTTTCCCTGCAGTTAGGCAACTATTAATTCAAAGAGAACTGGGTGAAAAAAGGGCAAACTGGGTCACAACGCTTCAAGAATATGACTTAGAAATTAAGCCAGCAAAGATTGTTAGGGGCCAAGGTTTTTGCAGGTTATTGGCAGGAGCATCCAATATTCCAGAATCAAGTGATAAAGATCAAACTGAAGAAGTTAACCAGATAAGTGTTACTGATTCTGAGTCTCAATATGCTGATTTAATCTTTTATTTAAAAAATGGTTATGCACCTCCTAACCAGTCTTACAAGAACAAAAGGGCCATTAGGTTAAAAGCAAAAAATTTTACAATTATTGATGATGTGCTTTTTAAGCAGAATTATGATTCAATCTTATTAAGATGCCTTGAGAAACCTGAAGCACAAAAGGTTTTGCAGGAGTTACATGATGGACCAGTAGGAGGACATTTTGGAGCTAACACAACAGCTCACAAAATTATCCATGCTGGATACTATTGGCCCACTCTATTTAGAGATGCCCACGAGTATGTAAGGAAATGTCTCAATTGTCAAACTTCTAGTGGAAGACAACGTAAACCAGCTTTCCCTCTGCAACCAGTCAACATTGAACAACCATTTGAGCAATGGGGATTGGACATCATTGGGGAAATTACTCCACCTTCTTCCAAACAGCATAAGTATATCCTTACTGCTACCGATTATTTTACTAAGTGGGTTGAGGCAATTCCTTTGAAGACAGCAAATTCTGAAGCAATCATTGAATTCATAGACCAATTCATCATTACTAGGTTTGGTGTCCCAAATGCTCTTGTTTTTTATAATGCATCTTATTTCTCAGGCAATGCTGTGTTTGATTTCGCTATTAAAAGAGGATTTAAATTGAAATATTCTGCCAATTACTATCCCCAGGGTAATGGTTTAGCAGAGTCTACTAATAAAAATCTGATCAAAATCATTAAGCAAATTATCGAACAGAATCATAAAAACTGGCACAAATCCTTAATGTTTGCATTATGGGCTGATAGGATAACACAGAAATCTTCTATAGGATCTTCTCCGTTCAACCTTGTATATGGAAAAGAAGCAGTACTACCCACAAATCTTGTTCTTCCTTCTCTAGCCCTAGTTCAGTTCATTGAGGAAAGTCCTTCTTCTTCTATTCAGCTTAGACATGATCAAATTTTAAAACTAGAAGAGGAAAGAGAAAAAGCCAGTGTTATTCATGCCAAACATCAGCAAATCATCAAGGCAGCTTTTGATTCAGTCTCATCCGGTTCAAAACAATTTCAAGTCGGTGATTTAGTTCTGAAATGGGACAAAGCCCATGAGGACAAGGGAAAACACACCAAGTTCCAGAAGATGTGGCTTGGACCATTTCAGATCTGCAAGAAGATAGGCCATTCGACCTTTATATTGCAAGATTTATCAGGTTTGAGAGATTCTCTCCCTGTTAATGGCCTTATCTTGAAGGAATTATTTAATTGAGGAGGTAACCCCTTCTCCTTTTTAGTTTAATAGAGTTTTGTAGTTTGTAGGGTCTTTAGAAAATAAAGTTGTAAGGTATCCTCCATTGACCTTTGCTGTGTTTGAAAACTTGATCCACAGAAGTAGTATGATATTTGCTTTTAAAATAATAGAAGTCTTAACCAAAGGGGATGATTTCTAGGAAACTAGGTATCATTGTATTCTGAAACCACACTTCACAAGTTTTGTGAACTCCTCTCAAAATTTAGAAGTATTGTAAATCATTTTCTGTTTTCAAATTGGTCACAAAAGGTTATCAATATCAAGATAGAAGCTAATCCAACTTCAACATCTTCAACTCTTACCCTGTCATCCATCTACTCTTAAGGAGAAAATTGTCCATCCCATTCACCAAAGTTTATGATTACTCAGAGTGTAATTCTAAAATTTTGATATAAAAGATAAGAGGTCTTATTACAAGCCTGCTTACCATGATCATAGGGAAATAGTTTAACCGAAATTACCAATACTGCATACCATAACAGGGTAATGGCTTAAGAATTATAAGACAAGGGGTCTCATCACGAGCCGGCTTGTTCAGTTAGATTACTACCAGTGAATGGCATTGTCAATTGTTGGCTATCAAACCAGGACAATGGCTTTTTATCTTATCAATAACCAAAAAAGGAAAAGAAATACAAAATATGAAAACATGCTTTGAGTTCATCACACTCTTAAATTGGATGGGACAATGGACAATAACATGGTTAAAAGGTATCCCTGTCGAAACTATGAACGTTTGCTGGCAGCAGAGGCTCTACCTATGACAGACGAGTTCACTATAAAAGCTGATTTGGAAAGGTTTTCTGTTTTATCATTATTAAACCAATAAAGGCCTATTTAAAACTTAGAATGTATCTATTTTCTTAAAAAGAGAGGAAATTAGCAAAATAGTTTCATTTTAATCGGAATGCATTTATACCTAGTTATATTAGAATTTTCCCATTTGATTAGAACTCTATTTTGAAAAAGTTTAAGTATTTCTATACTTTTCAGAGATAATTGTTTCTTCCAGCGAATCGCCAATTGTTGTGCTCTACAACAACCCCCCATTTCATATCATTTTTATTCACAAAGCTATCATATGAAATGGGTCCCTTTAGATTTTGATTGGTATCAATATTGTATTATTTTAAAAAGGTCTGAAAAACAAATGAAAACATTATAAAAAACCTTTTTGAAAAACCCATTTTGATCAAATAAATCAATATTTTATCATTGCGATAAAGCGATCGCAAGATCGCATATCACAATGACATAAGGAACATAAGTAAGTGGCACATTGGTTTCCGGCGATGCGATATCGCTATCGGCTATCGGCAATACTCTATGCACTTCCTTTAAACGCCCCCAGGCCATTCCTCCGATGCGATGCGATATCGCTATCGGTAATCGGCGATATGTTATCAATGTCTCATGTAATGCCAATACTCCTGATGCGATGCGATATCGCTATCGGCGATCGGAGTTTCAAGAAGTGTTAATATAAGAGGTTAAGCTTTCCCCGATGGCCGATTGCGATAAAGCACAGATTTCAAAAAAGCCGTTTAAATGGAGGGATATTACGATCAATTCATATTAAAAGCTTGATCTGTCCAACAATGATTCGCCTGCGCTCAACCGCCAAAACATCTACAGCACGCTTAAATGAATCATTCGGCCGATTGATGATATAATGGGCATTTAAGGATTGGCAGGTTTTAAACGGCCATTTAATGTAATTGTAAGTCCTAAAATCTTCCCATGGATTGTATCCGCGGCCATTTTAAAAGTTAATCGCTCACCCCGCATCGGTCAATATATCTCATTACATTGAAGTTTTCATTGCCAGTTCTCTGTGTTACGTTTATTTTCGCTTCTGTGCAGAATTCATTCAAAGAAGAAAACTCAAGTAAAATGGGGAAGAAATCTAAGAAGACCACAGGCGCTTCCGTTGCGCCAGCCGCAGGACAAGCTGCCACTGATCCTTCAAACAAAAAGAAAGGATTGATATCGGATACTACATGTTCTGGTCTCAGCAGAACTACTTGGCAAAGTACCTACAACTTGATTGAGGTCGAAGAACCTAAAGTGACAACAGTCGAAGCTACTGCAGATTCAACTCGGAAATCTGATGCCACTCTAAAAGATTTAGCTGACTCCTTCCTTCATCGGATAGCAGCTAGGGAACAAATTCTTCCATTTACAGATGTAGTGCGGTGGGCAATTTAGGAAATTCCAATCCTGGATAGAACCTTCAGCACCAAAGACAGGAGAATTTTCGGGTCGTTCAAAGTTGATGATCTAAGGCAAATGTATCATTTGCCTGAGCCAGAGAAGACATACAATAAGGCATTCCTAGAGAAATTCCGGAATGAGAACGAAGTTGAATCCGAACCCATCCGGGATTGGAGACAAAATCCAGCAAAGCACAAAAATGAATCTTCCGGTAAGTACTCGGTTGATTCCTTGGCTTCTCCGTATTGCTATGCTGGAATAATGATGTGTAGATTGTGGGGATTGCATGATTCTTCTAATTTCACTATAGAAATGGTTCCTTTAATGGAAGCGGCATGCAACAATATAATAATGGATTGGGCCACTATTCTCTCAGATAAACTAGCCAAAGCTGTTCTTGAGTTTAGGAATAAGACTCGCATCTCTGAAAGGATAATTCCCCCATTCTATTATAGTGCCTATAATTTAGATACCTTGTGTTTTAATTCTGAATTTCCCGTGCTCGGCTGGAGGTGGACGCCACAAGACCCCACGCCTATTCACATATATCATCAGAAATTATGGAAATCCTCTTATAAGCACCATTTGTACCAAGTCTGCAATGGCTTTATGTTGCCTATTTATTATTCTATTTTTGATAAACCCATTCCCAAGATTTCCTACCAAGCCGGGATTGATTTAACAGCAGTAGGGAGCTGGTTTGGGGAGGAGAAGTTCACTTATATAAGAGTTTTCGGTAGCCAAGCCGAACCCCATGTCCTCCCTTTATACATACCTGATAAACTGCTGGCAAGGGAAATCTCTTACCAGATTATTGCTGAGAGCGTTACACAGACTCTCAAGAAAAATAAGAAGCAGGGCTGGCCCTCTTTTCCTTTGAGATGTGGTGTCTATACCTTGCATGATCTCAAACATGCAGAAAAAGAAGCTACAAAGATTAAATCATTAACTCTAGCAACTCTTCCAAATAGGCAATTTGATCCAAACAAAGTTGCCTATAATGCACTAGAACAGGCCAAATTGTCAAAATTTGATCATAAAGAAGATATGTTTGATGACCTGTTCTCTTCAGCTGAGTCAATAATGCAGGTTAAAACATTGGCCAAAATGAAATATCATGATGAAGGGTTGACTGAATTTAACAGACTTAGAGAACAGAGGTTGCAAACTCTGCCTCTAGATCTATTAGCAACAACCCCAGCAACATCGTCAAGCGAACCTGAACGGCAACGGTCAAAGGAACCTCCAGTTACAACAAAAGAACAAGAGAAGCCACAGGAGGAAAATCAGAAGAAAGAGCATGAGAATCAGCAGAAGAAAGAGCAAGAAAAAGTGCGGGAGGAGACCCAAACTGAAAAGGAAAAACAGACCACCACTGAAGTAAACGTGGATACTCATATTGATCCTAAATTGCTCCAGGAATGGAAGCAATTTGATTCTATTATCAGTGGTCTGGAGTGTTCCAAAAACTCTGAAACTTCAAAATCGGCAGATACACAGGAAACCACTTCACAACAGGTTCAAAGTGGAACCAGCGGCCCACCCATTTCAAAAGAGGTAGAGATAATACCAAAGGACCCCTCCGACCAAATCATTTTGCAGGTAGAAGAGATTCCTCCCTTGGATTTCTTCTATAGCCCAAGGCATAAAGCTGTAGTTAAACGACAAAGGAAAAGAAGAAGGACTGATCAACCTCCCCTTTTCCCAGAACAGACAGTCATGGGCAATGTGGTTTGGAAGGAGGAATTTGACCCCTCCGATGACCTGACAAAATTGTCACAATATGTTGGAGCTTACTCGGCATCGACAATAGATAAGGCATCGGAGGTAAGCCTTTTACTGAAAACAAAGGATCAGGAGATTTTCTCGTTACAGGCACAACTAACTGAAGCAAAGCAGAAAGCGGAGCAGGCGAAGCAGCAATTGTTGACGCAACAGCAATTAAACAGTCAACTAACTCAACAATTGCAGGCAGAAAAACAAAGGATTGACCAAAGCGCAAGCCAGAAGCAGAAAGAATTATCAGAGGAGTTGGCACAATTGAAGGTAGCGAATGAGCAAATGGTGAAAACGAAAGATGAGCAAATTGCTCAATTATCAGCACAGCTCGAGAAAACAAAGGGCGTTCCACAAGTGGCTGAATTTAGAGTAGAAGCACTACAAATAAATACTTCAATAATATCTCAAATTAAGCTTCTATGTCAACAAATCCCCCAGGCAGAGCCATTATGTGAATTAACGGCATCCATAAGTAAGAAAGTAGACAAGACCAGGACTGAATTGGATCAAGCTGAAGAAACGATAGCTGCATTTCTCGATTGGCAAGATTCTGATCAAGGACAAGCGGCGAATTTACCCAGAATCTTAGAATCACATAAAGATATACTCTTTACAGAATGGCAGTCCCAGTTAATGAAAGCAGAGAGGGCAGTTTCAAGATGCAAATCAACTTCAAGCAATTTAGTTGAATTAGTCAATAACACTCTCTACTTATCAAACATGATTTCCCAATGCACACCAGGAAAGTTAACAACGATGAAAACATTGGAGCAATCATGTTATCCAGATCTAGAGGAAAAGGGGAGATTAATCGTTGGGATTAACAGTTTAACCTGGACACCTATTGGTTCTTCTTGGTAAAGCCACACAAACACAGAGCCGCCCTCAAGTGCCTTACGGATGCAATCGGGTATATTATCCCCAATATTCAGGATTCCACCTATGCCGCCTAGCTCAGTTCTCGCCTCAACAAACCACCTGAAGTGGAGCCGATGCTTGCGATAAGTCAGCTCAGGTTTAAAGGCAAGCAACCTACTTGATGATTCATTGCCAGATTGCTGAAGAAAATAGGATCAAAATTTATTGATACCAATTAAGTAGGATTTCAGTTTTTTTTTTAGATAGTTAGATTAATTAAGTATTTATAGACCCTTTCATTGTTTTGGAAAGGGTCGTAAAGTTTTGTACCTGAATTAAAGACTGAAGTTGCACTATTGTGCTTCAGCCATATTCTTTTATGAAACTGGACCAGTTATTCTAAATTTGACAAGGAAGCTTTTATGCAAATTGTGCATTATTGTCTTTGTTTGAAAGTGTTTCTGCGTCGAAGGAAGAATCACAAGTAGCGATTGGTATTGGGAGTTTCTAGCAGCTCATATGGTACTTCTATCTATGTCTGAATTCATTCCTTTCATATGAATTGTTATTTGATTATCTTTGCTATTATCGATTATATGTATGTGCTTTAACAACAGTTCTGTATTCCTTCCACTATTGGATGTTTATGGTGTGCTTTTCTTTTAATCATGTATGTGTCGATGATATAAATGATAAGTGTAGTAATATTGCTTTAATCGCTTTGCTTAACTATTTAAGCAAAGTAATCCTTGAATGAATTAATGTCCCTGTCTGTTAGATGGAGTCATCTATATGCCTATCCATAGACACAGATCATCAAGCGATACACTTCAAAGCTCAATAGTTCCCGGGATAAGTCATAGCTCTTATATTTTTGTTGATAGATTTAGTTATTCGCCCATCATTAGATTAGTCAATCAATTATCCATTCATCCCGTTTATCCATTGCTCGGAAACTGGTCCCATTATCCCCAGTCGGAGCCACCATTCCAAACGGAAAAGGAGTTGTACTAAGGTCCGGACCGGGTGGTTATCCCCCAATGTTGTTGCAGTGATTTTCGAGGCATCAACAGACCCCTAAAAAAACTAATGTTGATGAGGCTACCAATAAAGCTACTGTTGTTGAGGATATGGAAATTATCCCGACGTTTCCCACATTGGAAATAGTCCTAAAGATTGAAGAAATTCCTCATCTAAATGTATTATATAGTCCAAAAGATAAATCAATAATGAGAAGGTCAAGAAAGAAGAGAAAGCCAGAACAAGCACAAGCATCATTTTTACACGAGACTTCTTTTCAATTTCTCTGGAAAGGAGCCCAAACAGCTCCCGATGAACAATTAAACAGGCTTTCACAATTTGCAAGAGCTTATGCTAGTGCTACTATTGACAAAGCAGTAGAAATACAACTTCTTATGAACGAAAAATATCAGAGGATTATTCAATTAGAGAAAGATTTTCAGAATGAAAAGCAAATGACTGAGAAACAAGGGCAAGCAAAAGTTGCCGACTTATAGAAAAGTTTTGATAACCTAAAATTACAGTTTGAATTTGACATAAAAGACAAAGATGCACAGGTACAACAACTGCAACAAAAGATTAACCAGTTGAAGGACAATCCAGAAATAAATGAGAAGGAGAACTGGATACACTCCTCACTAAGCAACAGGTTGTATTTTGTCATAAATTAGCTTTAATCCGTGATTTGTGTAAAACTAGTGATTCTTTAGTTAACCAGTTGTCTGATCTCCAGACATTTTATGAAGATATTGAAGAGAAAATCTTTAAGCATATAGATTGGCAAGATAGTGCTGAAGGAAGATCAGTTGATCCTCCTCGAATCGAAGAATCTCAAAAGGATATCGTTTCGGTGACTGGGACATCAAAATGAAAAAATCTGAAATGGTTATTATCAAAGCTAGAAATATTGCTTCAAACTTCACCAAATATATCACCGATAACTTATGGCAGACCAATCTAATATAGGAATGCTCGAAGAACACTTTTCCATATGTCAAAACTCTGAAGTAGTCATGGCAAGAAGCATCCAATAAAAAGGTCAACGATATCCAAAGTTTATCAAAAGTGAACCTTGAAGGTTATTGGCATTTCTTAGTGAAACCACATAGTCAGTGGCTAGTGCTGAGGTGTCTCTCTAATGAAATGACTCAATTCCTTCCAACACTCAGTGATGCAGTATTCACGGGACAGATGCACATGCAACTGATTCATCCCCCCCAACTGAAGCCAATGACAGACACATGTGGACTCGGAGACCGAATGAAGAATCAACTTGGAGCACAGTCATGAATTTCTTGTTGCAACATATTGTTATCTTTAGCTTTGCTTTATTTTTAGCTTAAGTTGTTAAAGTTTTTTTTTGAAAACTTTTATCTAGTTTAGTATTTTTGTAATATTAATAGGCTATTTAAACCCCTTTCATGCATTTAGAAAGGGGTTCTGAATTTTTGAAAGACAACTTTGAACTTGCACTATTGTTTAAATCCAAAGTTATCTTATTGAGAAGTGGAAATTGGAGCTATCTTTTTATGAGAAGAGTAATGATGTATTGGGTACTGCTATCTTTATATTATGTTATATTTCGTTGAAATAGATAATGAATTTCTTATAAGTTGTTTCATTATATAAATGCTTTGAAACCGGTCATACATTATCACTATTGATGTGTAGGATTGTATCATTTGCGATTGTATATGAGATAACAAATTCTTATAAATGATTAAGTTTTAATCAACTAAATTAATTAACTATTTGATTAATTTAGTTTATGTTATTAGTTTTCCTTTCTTAAAGTGTTTAATGTTCTATATTGTCGCGTGCTTTGTGAAATCTTTCTATGAATCACATCTAAAGAGATATTATTCCCGGAAAGTAAGTAGGATAAGTTTTACCTAGTAATTTCATCTCTCACTTTTAAATCATTCCATTAGTCTCATTGTGTTTATATTATTCTATTATATCTCTTTAAACGGGAAACTAGTCCCTTTATCCCCAGTCGGACAAACCATGTTCAACGAAAAAGGAGCAGTGTTAAGTTCCCAACCGAGTGGTATTCCCCGATGTTGAGGCAAATATTTTCCAGCCTTCAACATTTTTTGCGCTAGAAGGAGGGCCCTCACTCTAAATGGAAAGAAGGTTTAATCCTAAATCAAAAGGCCATCCAAAGAGTCATTCTCCCTCAAAATCTCTTCCAACTTCCAGATCTCATTCTAAATCTCCTAATTCAAGACCAGAAGTTGTGAAAACAACTACAAGATCTCCTTGCAGACACCCTAAGACATCTGATCAACCTCCTTCTCAGGAGTTACCTAAAGTTCAGACCCTAATTCATAAATTAGAAGGAATTTATATTTCAGAAGAAAGGTCACAACAATCTGAATTATCTAAAGGTAGTGTATCATCATCTTTCCAAACTTCTCGTATTTTAACTCGATCCTAAAGTGAGAAGCTTGGGGTTACTCCATTTGAGTTTCCCTTACCTTCCCACCAAAGAAAGATGACAAAATTTGAATCACAATCATCTACCAGTGAGATTTTATTGTCCACTGCACCACAAACACCTTCATTTTATCCCTTATCACCAGCTTCCTCTTATACAATCAATCCTCCCATTCATACCCCTCATTCTCAATCAACTAGTGCTAGTTTAATCAGCACTATCACTGGGGTTACTTCTTCTTCCACATAGTAAACCTCTTCTACCCAAGTTCCCATAATGACAGGTCAACAATAGCCAGACAGACCTTGGACCAATCCTAGAGTTGTTCAAATGGCAACACCTATCCATTCTTTACCTAAGCACCCTGAAATATGGCTACCAAAGTTCAATCTAGATGAACGGATGCCAATTGAAGAGCATTTACATAATTACATGTTGGCCAATAATCTTAATGGGGTTTCAAAAGAAGTTTTTTGTGTATGTAGACTTTTTCCTTATACTTTTGTAGGATCATCAGGATCCTTCTAGTTTTCTTTACCAACAGGTTCAATCAATAATTGGAATACATTTCAAGAGCAATTTCTAACTGATTTTGGTGATGATCATGCAACATCTAATTTAATTAACGATCTTTCCAATCTTAAAATAAATCAAGGTGAAAGAATCAAGGATTTTAATTCTAGGTTCAATAAATTGCTTAACAAGATTCCAGAAATTTCACAACCTAGTGAAGATGTACAAATAGAATGGTATATCTCTGCACTTCCCTCTAATATTGCGATATTCATAGATAGAGCTGGTAAAATCACTTTAAGTGACAACATGAAAGAAGCTTTATTTGTCGAAAAAAGAATTTTAGCTTTAGAGAAGAAAACCATTCTAGAAGAGAGAAAATCAAAGAAAGTGACTTTCAAGGAAGAAATAAAAAAGAAACCATTTAAAGACCCTTTCAATTTAGAGGGATTACAAAAATTCCTCAAAATTATGTCAAATGAAATGGTCGAGATTAAGAAACAAGTCTCAGATACTTCAAAAAAAACTTTTAGGCCCTTTAAGAAAGCCCGGTCTTCATCATCTCAACCACCTAATATTATATCTAATGCTGAATCAGAACAAGAGGAAGACGAGGAGTCAACACTATTTGTGGAAGAATCATAAGAAGAAGAACTAGTAGAAGCACATGGATTATGGGATTTTATTCTTACTACATTTGAAAATGAAGAAGAAGCAGAAGCTCTACGAGTTGAAACTAGGAGTAAAAAACTGTTGATTCATCATCATCAAATCAAAAATAGAGGTCAACCACTCCTATTAGTAAAGATAAAAGCGTAACCAAGAAATATCCTCCTAAATCTTCTGAATCCATTCCATATTCTTCAAATTCCCCTTTTGCATCTAAAACTCTTGTTATTTTTTATAAAGATATAGAATATAACATTGTGGAAGATATGAAGAAAGTTAAAGCTAATATTTCCATGTATGAGGTGAGTAAGCTTAAGCAACAACAAAAATTATTGCTAAAAGAATTAAATGTTGTTCCTACATCTCCTTTGCCAACTGCTAAAGCCTCACTTGGAAAAGGAAAGCCTCCAAGTGATTCCCCAGATAAAATTGATGCTTTCGATGCAATTTTAATTGGAGATGGGTCCAACTCCCATACCCCACCTTTTCTTTTAACCTTTTAGATTTTTAATAAAAATGTTCACAGTTGTTTGATAGACTCAGGTGCTTCATCAAATATTATGCCATATTCAGTTTGTCTCAAGTTGAACATAACCCCCAAGAAATTTGTTGTTCAAATTGTGCAATTAGATAGAACAAAGGTTAAGGTATTGGGAGAATTAAATTATGTTTTAATAAGATTATCTTCAAATTCAAAGGTATGTCAAATTATTGATATTCTGATTGCTGATATTCCTGAATTTTATGGTCTTATTTTAAGCAGAGATTGGTCTAAGAAATTACATGGGTATTTCGCCACAGATTGGTCACACATATGGCTACCTTACAATGGGAAACCAAATCAGATTCAGGTAGATAGAGAAAAGCGTATGAAATACTGAGTTACGGATTTTGGATGAAGAAAATAAACCTGTAGTTTTTACCAACAACATTCTTGGGAATTATTCTTCAGAATCATTCTTTGGAAGTTTCACAACTCACACATCCCCTTTCTTAGAAAATTATGTTTTGTCTCAAGTTGAAAATTATTCACAAACAGATTTTACTAAATGTATTAATGTTGTAGATACACCTGTAATTAAACATGATTCTTTATTTTGGAAACTTTATTTTGATGCTTCTAAATCTAATGATGGTGCAGGGGCTAGATGCATATTGATAAGCTCTAATTGTGAAAAAATTATGCTGCCATGTAGATTAGAGTTTGAATGTACTAATAACATAGCTAAATATGAAGCATTAGTACAAGGATTACATAAAGTTATAAGTCTTAATGTTGAATAATTGCAAGTCTTTGGTGATTCTGAAATTGTTATAAAACAAGTTAGAAACAATTGTGTTTATAATCATCTTAGACATTATCAGTCCTTGATTCAAAATCTTACTTCACTTTTTATCGCATTTAATATTTCTCTGATACCTAGGCTACAGAATGCCAGCGCAAATCTTTTGGCCAATGTTGCATCTAAACTAATCCCACCTGAAGGTTTTAGTCCAGATAGATTTTCTAGAGAATTGATTTTTCGCCCTTCCATTCCTGATAATGTCACTAATTGGCGAGTATTCAATCATGATGAAGATATCCTTGTTTTTTCTACATCTAAAGAATATTATCTTAATCAAGTGATTGACGAAGATGAACATGATAGGCAATTGAATTAAATGAATGAACAAAATCCTTTGCCAAAAACTATAGTTAGATTGGAGGATCTTTATGATTTAAAAGACATATTTAAAAAGGTCAGCAACTGCAAACTTCAAAGTTAAACTTTGAGATTTGAACTAGTTAACCTTGGATCTGATATCAAACCTCAAAATATTAACTTAGGACTTGGGTTATCATCAGAAGAAAGAAATGCATGTATTCATCTGTTAAAAAATTATAAAACCATCTTTGCTTGGAATTATCAAGATCTCAAAACATATGATACTTTTATCATTCAACACGTTATCCCAATGATACCTCACGTCAAACCCATTCGACAAAAACTTAGGAAGATTCATCCAAATTAGGAAAGTCAAATTAAAAATGAATATATCCAGTTAGACATTCCAGATGGGTTTCTAATATTGTACCAATCAGGAAAAATAATGGTGATATTCGCATTTGTATTGATTTTAGGAATTTAAATAAGGCATGTCAAAAAGATAATTTTACCCTCCCACCAATGGAATAAGTTTTACAATCAGTTGTTGGTTCCGAACTAATGTCTTTTCTCGATGGATTCTCAGGTTATAATCAAGTACTTTTTCATCCAGAGGACAGATTAAAGACTATGTTCAGAATAAAACAAGGAACATATGCATATCAAAAAATACCTTTTGGATTGATGGATGCATGAGCTACGTTCCATAGAGAAATGTACATCGCTTTAAGGGTTTAATTAATAAAATTGTTGTGGTATATCTAGATAATATTACCATATATTCCAAAAAGAGAAATAATCATTTGCATGATTTAAAACAGATCTTTGAAAGATGCAAAAGGTATGGAATCTCTTTAAACCCCGATTTATCGTATCTAACAATGGAATTTGTATCGACCCAGAAAGAATCAAAACAATCTCAGAAATTCCTTTACCACATACCAAAAATCAATGCAATCTTTTCTTGGCCAAATCAATTTTTTCAAGATATTTGTCCTTTAATTTTCTCAAATCGTTCTACCATTACAAACCATGATCAAGAAAAAATTGCATTTCAAATGGGGAGACAATGAAAGAGAGGCATTTAAATTAATCAAACAAGCTATAATTGACGCTCCCTCTCTATCAACTACTAATTTTTCTGATCAATTCATTTTGTATACTTTTGCCTCTGAACTATCATATGCAACAGCCTTAACACAACCTAATGAATAGAAAATTGAAGATCCTATTTGTTTCTTCAGTTCAAATTTCCAAGGAGTTGAATTAAACTATTATGGAGTAGAAAAGAGAGCCTTGGTAGTTTTCTAAGCCATTAATTATTTCAGTTCTTTTCTCCTAAAAACTCATACTAAAGTCATTATGCCTTTCTTAGCAGTTAGACAATTACTTATTCAAAAAGAACTATGAGAGAAAAGAGCTAACCAGGTCACAACCTTACAAGAATATGACCTAGAAATAAAACCTGTTAAAATTGTAAGAGGTCAAGGGTTTTTCAAATCAATTACAGGAATGAATGATACGTCAGTTGTTGAAGCCACAAGTAATATTGATCAAATCACAGAGGTACTTCCTGTTGATACCAAATCTCAATATGTTGACTTAATCTTTTATTTAAAAAATCATTATGCTCCATTTGAGCTTCATTTTAAAATAAAGGGAGCCTTGAGATTAAAAGCTAATCAATATAAACTCATCAATGATGTTTTGTTTAGAAAGAATTATGATTATGTTTTGTTAAGATGGTTGGAAAAAGTTGAAGCAGAAAAAGTCTTACATGAACTTCATGATGGGCCAGCCAATGGACATTATAGTGGAGATACAACTACTCATAAGATCCTACATGTTGGATATTACTAGCCAACTTTATTCAAAGATACTCATATGTATGTAAGAAGATGCAAAATTTTTCAAATTGCTTTAGGAAGACAGAAGAAACCATCTATGCCTTTGCAGCCTGTCAACATCGAACAACATTTTGAACAATGGGGGCTGGATATAATAGGTGATACCGTTCCTCATTCTTCCAAACAACATAAATACATTTTGACTGCAACAGTTTACTTAACGAAATGGGTAGAGGCAATACCTCTGAAGCTAGCCAATTATGAGAGAATTACTAAATTCATTGATCAATTTATCATTACTGGGTTTGGTATCCCTCATGATCTTATTTATGACAATGCTTCTTATTTTTCTAGAAATGTAATGACTGAATTTGCTCTAAAAAGAGGATTTAAGCTTAAGTATTCTGCAAATTACTACCCTCGGGGAAATGGTCTAGCAGAATCCACTAATAAAAATCTTATCAGAATAATCAAACGAACCATTAACCAAAACCAAAGAAACTAGCATAAGGCTTTGATATTTGCTTTGTGGGCTGATAAAATAACTTAGAGGACCTCCATCGGTATTTCTCCTTTTCATCTAGTATATGGGAAAGAAGTTATTCTACCGCCTAACCTAGCTCTTCCCTCATTAGCCCTAGTACAATTCATTGAAGAAAAGCCTTCATCCGCTCTACAATTAAGAATGTCTCAAATCCTTAAATTGGAAGAAGAAAGGAATAAAGCCAAACAGGTCCATGCGCACCATCAATAGTTGGTCAAAGCTTCATTCGATATAAATTTAGTCAAAGATTAAAAAAATAAATGAAATTGGAGACTTGGTTTTGAAATGGGATAAAGTGCATGAGGATAAAGGAAAACATACTAAATTTCGAAAACTCTGGCTTAGTCCCTTTCAGATTTTTGAGAAGATAGGTCCATGAACTTTTATCTTGCAAGATTTGCAAGGGAAGAAAGAAACTCGTCCCGTTAATGGACTTATTCTCAAAAAATATTTTTCTTAAAAAAAGAACATTTGTTCTCTTGTAAAATATGTAAATAAACTTATATGAAAACTAGCGTTTTTAGTTTTATAGTGTTAGTAATACATGTTTGGAGTATACATTAGAAGTTTCTCTTCATTATTCAGATATTAACTTCATCAAGAAACTATTTAGAAAGCAAAACTATAAATTGAAATCTAGTATTGTATCTATTTTAAAACTTTGAATGGTGATAAACATTTAATTGTGAAATCTTTTGGCTTGAAACTCTTAAAAAATTTGTTTGTTTGTAAATCGGTTTTGAAAAGTTATTTTTATAAAAGCAAATATTATTATGAATCTTTAGCATCTTTGACTTAAATGGTCATCCAAAACTCTTAAGGAGTAAATGAAACCTCCCCATCCATTAATTTTAAATTTAATTTTTTTTAGAGTGTAATTCAAAAATATAAAAAAGTTAAAAGTTAAGAGGTCTCATCATGAGCTGGCTTGTCATGCTTATAGGAAACTAATGACATTGACATTATCACTATTGGTAACCACACCAAGATGATGACTTATAGTCACATGACTATAAGACAAGAGGTCTCATTACAAGCCGACTTATTCAATCTTATTACAATTTGTGAATGACATTATCATCATCTGGCCACCAAACCAGGATAATGACTTTTAAGTAAAAGGTTAAAAAATAAAATAATAAAAAGAAAAAAAAAAATCATTACCTCTAAAAAGGCTATTATGACATGGATAGGATACTGGTTCATTTTGGTTAAATGGTAACCCTGTCGAGGCTATGAATGCCTGCTCGCAGTGGTGGCTCTACCAATGACAAATAAGTTTATTCTATACATTAAGCTTTTAATACTTTTGACTTTACTTTTTCAACCTATTAGTGACTTATTCACACAATTATGGTTTTTATCTATAGCAAGCTTTGAGAACATTTACGATAGAATAAGTTGTTTCACTTCAAAGTTATCTATATCGATTAAAATTTCAATCATTCTTAACTTTCTGAAGAAAAAAAATCTTGATAAAGATTAAAATCTATTTATTACTACAGAGGTTAATTGTTTCATCTAGTCTGTCGCCAATTTTTGTAGTACTCAACAACCCCCATTATCCTTAGATTTAGAATAAGAAATAATGGGGACCCTTTAAATTTTTAGGAAAAATCCCTTCTTGTTTTAATAAAATAAGACTAGTTTTAGATTTTTAGCTTTAAAAAAAAACTTTTAATTAGGTATATTGCTAAAATAAAACCCTTTTGAGGCTTAGGAACCTTTCCTTAGTTTTAAGCAAATAATGTGAAAATCTAAATAATCCCGTTAAACTATATTCCCATTAAAAAAACCTTTAAAAACATCACCGAAAGTTTCTAAAGGTTGTTTGAATAAATAAACAAAAATATCATAAATGTTGGTCCCACTAAGAACTACACGTAAGTACTTATCGGCTTATCGGCGTCAGCAATTTCAAAGTGAGTGTACCAATAATGATATCGTTGATCACAAAATTCCATTAGCGAAATGCCGATAGCAAAATGTCGATAGCGAAATGTCGATTGTGAAATGTCGATTGCGATATGTCGATCGCGATATCACAATCCGCCACTTACGGTGTCACATTTTGTCAACTGACGAATGCTGATATCACATTCTGTTAACCCCTGAAGTTCAGATATCACACTTTCTGCATCCCTATTTGTGACAATATCAACGTAATATCGAGAAATTGCATGTTGCAAAGTCATGTTCATATCGTCTAATGCGAAAACGTCGATAAAGAAAATCTCTGATATAATGACAAGTGTTAGCATCATGTAAACACACATTTGAAAATTAAATTTCCACTCTATGTGTTTATAGTTTCGAGGTTTTAGATGATTTGAAATGATTTTGATATAATGTAGAAGCATGTTTTCATTAAAACTTGCATTCAATTGATAAGACTCTTTGCGTTTTACGAGTTCTTGCTGCTCATCCTAGTTTACTTCTTAAATAGGTGAATTCTGATAAAAAACCATTAATGAAATATCAAGGATAATCAAAGCGAGGAGAAAGTCTGTAGTTCAGCCGCATACAATATTGCCTCGTGAAGAAGTTCACAAGACTGCACCATTGTTTACAGATACTACATGCACTCCAGATTCAGGGTCCTCCTCCTAGGAGGTCATATACAAATTGTTCAAGGATGAAAGCCCAAGGGTAATTGAGAAACAGAGTGCTACTGCTGATGCTCTCACTCTGAATGCTAACGATGCATGGAAGGATGTAGCTAATTCATTTTTACACATAATTGTTGTTTGTCCTAAAATTCTACCCTATGCAAACATGGTAAGATGGGCCATTGATAACCTGGATATTACAGACATAATGTTTCTAACTCCCAAGAAGACAAACATTGGATTGTTCAAGGCAGAAGATTTAAGGAAAATGTATCATATACCTTCACCACAAAAGAGGCATGATACTCAATTTGTCCATAAGTTCATGTAGGAGAATTCGAACCCAGCAGATATTATCAAAGAATGGAGGAGGGACCCAAGACAACACAAAAGAGAAGAGAGGGGTATGTATTCATTAGCCTCTATTGTTGGTCCTTTCTCTCATATTGTTGTTATGATGTGTCATCTCTATGGTTACCCAAATACACAAAAATTCTTAGAGGAATGGGTACCGTTGATAGGGGCTGCTTCTAATGGCTATATCATGGATTGGGCAAACATTCTGTCCAATAATTTAACTACTCAAATCCACAATCACAGACAGAAGCGCAATGTTATTGAAAGAACTTCCCCCCCTTTGTTTATGAGCACCTATATCATGGACGCTATTTGTTTTTCTTATGGATTTCCATCTATAGGTTGGAAGTGGACAATTCAATACCCTACCCCTATTTTTGTTTACCTTGATATCCTGTGGGAAACTAAGTATCATCCTCATTTTTATAAAATTTGTCATGAAAATATCCTACCTATCCACCAAGAGGTCTTTGGTAACAAAGTGACTAGACTCTCCACTGAAGCTAATAAGGACTTAAAGTCATTAGGAAAGTGGTTTGGGGAAGAAAAATTTACTTATATTCGATCTTTTGGTAGTCTTTCCCATCCTCATGTTTTGCCTCTTTTTGTTTCGGACAAATTACTGGCCAAATAAATTGCCTACCAAACAGTTAGTAATGCCTTGACTAAAGTGCTTAAGTATGCCAAGAAAAATCTTTGGCCTTCCTTTCCTATCCCTTGTGGTACCTATGCGTTAGAAAATCTCAAGCATGCTCAGAATGAAATGACCAAATTAAAGCTTTTAGTTTTCCAACCATTCCAAACAGACAATATGATCACAATTGTGTTGCAAAAGATGTCACGGCACAGGGTCGAATCAGGTAGTTTTCAAGCGAGTCAGATGAATTCGATGATTTTTTTGAGATGGTTCCAGAATATTCTGTGGTTCAAAAGTTAGCAGCAGAACACCTAAATCCTGAAGAATTTATTAAGTTTAATCAATATCGAGAGTGAAGAATAGCCCATCTAGCAGAAATTTTGTTAAGATAGTCTTGACAGAAGCCTAACGTTTCAAATACATCAGCCTCCTCTTCAAATAATCCAATTATTTCCCAAGTTTCACAGATAACCACTACAACTGTTGAGAAAATGATGAAAATCAAAGAAGAAAATAAGTTGCATGAAGTATGGGAGGAGATTTAATTGTGTTTTATCTACTGAAGAAACTCAGGATGAAAATACAACGGTCAATAAATAAATAGAGCAAGTCACAAAACTGAAGGGACAACCTCGTTCACTGTTGAGGTTCCCGAAAAGACTACTATTCCTGAGACCCCTGAAAAAATTAATGTTGATGAGGATATGGAAATTATCCCGGTGTTTCCCACATCATAAATAGTCCTAAAGATTGAAGAAATTCCTCCTCTGGATATATTCTACAATCTAAACATAAAGAAATAATGAGAAGGTCAAGAAAGAAGAGAAAGTAGAACAAGCACAAGCATCAGTTTTAGACGAGACTCCCTTTCAAGTTTTTTGGAAAGGAGCCCAAACAACTCCTGATGAAGAATTAAACAAGGTGTCACAATTTGCAGGAGATTATGCTAGTGCTACTATTGACAAAACAATTGAAATACCATTGATTATGAAGGAAAAAGATCAGAGGATTATTCAATCATAGCAAGATTTTCATAATGAAAGACGTGTGATTGAGCAACAAGGGCAAGCAAAACTTGTCGAGTTACAATTTTTTTTTGATAAGTTAAAATTGCAGTTTGAATTTGAAATCAACGATAAAGATGCACAGGTACAACAACTGCAACAAAAGATTAACCAGTTGAAGGGTAGTCCAGAAATAGATGAAGTCTGAAAGGAAGCAAGAGAACTGAATACACTTCTCACTAAGAAATAGGTTACCTTTTGTCATAAATTAGCTTTAATTCATGATTTGTGTAAAACTAGTGATTCTCTAGTTAACCAGTTGTCCGATCTGTAGACATTTTAGGATGAAATTCAAGAGAAAATATTTGAGCATATAGATTGGAAAGACAGTGTTGAAGGAAGAACAATTGATCTTCCTCGAATCAAAGAATCTCAAAAGGATATCGCTTTCAGTGACTGGGACATCAAAATGAAACAATCATAAATGGATATTATCATAGCCATAAATATTGCTTAAAACTTCACTGAATATATCACCAATACTTTAAGGCAGGCCAATATAATACAGGAATTCCCGAAGGACACTTTTCCAGATGTCAAAACTCTTAAGCAGTCACGGCAAGAAACGTCCAACAAAAAGGGCAACGATATCCAAAGTTTATCAAAAGTGAACCTTGAAGGTTATTGTCACTTCTTAGTGAAACCACATAGTTAGTGGCTAGTGCCGAGGTGTCTCTCTAATGCAATGACTTAATTCCTACCAACACCCAGTGATGCAGTATTCATGGGACATATGCGCATGCAGCCAATTCATCCCCCCCAACTGGAGCCAATGAAGGACATATGTGGACTTAGAGAATGAATGAAGAATCAACTTGGAGCATAGTCATGAATTTCTTGTTGCAACAGATTGCTATCTTTAGCTTTGCTTTATTTTTAGCTTAAGTTGTTAAAGTTTGTTTGTTTGTGTTTTTTTTTTTTTTTTTTTTTTTTTTTTTTTTTTTTTTTTTTTTTTTTTTCTAAAAACTTTTATCTAGTTTACTATTTTTGTAATATTAATAGGCTATTTAAACCCCTTTCATGCATTTAGAAAGGGGTTTTGAATTTTTGAAAGATAACTTTGAACTTGCATTATTGTTTAAATCCAAAGTTATCTTATTGAGAAACGGAACATGAAGCTATCTTTTTATGAGCAGAGTAATAATGTATCGAGTACTACTATCTTTATATTATTGCTATGTTTCATTGAAATAGATAATGAATTTCTTATAAGTTGTTTCATTATATTAATGCTTTGAAACCAATCATACATTGTCACTATTGATGTGTAGGATTGTGTCATTTGTGATTGTATATGAGATAACGAATTCTTATATGTGATTAAGTTTTAATCAACTAAATTAATTAAATATTTAATTAATTTAGTTTATCTTATTAGTTTTCCTTTCATAAAGGTTTAATGATCTATATTGTTGCATGCTTTGTGAAATCTTTCTATGAATCACATATAAAGAGATATTATTATCGGGAAGTAAGTAGGATAAGTTTTACCTAGTAATTTCATCTCAAGCTTTTAAAGCATTCCATTAATCTCATTGTGTTTCTATTATTCTATTATATCTCTTTGAACGGGAAACTAATCCCTTTATCCCCAATCAGACCCACCATTTTCAACGGAAAAGGAGCTGCATTAAGTTCCCGACCGGGTAGTATTCCCCGATGTTGAGGAAAATATTTTCCAGCCTTCAACAAGACCATGGTTTTCATATCAATGTAATGTATTTAAGGACATGTAATGTTTCGTCGAATAAAATGATTAGATCACGACATAGAGAGAGCACAAGTGATCGAGTCTTTTGTTCTAGTCTAAGGAAAGGCTCTGCATTGAGTTTGCAGAGGCCTTGGAAGAGTTTGCATCTGAGTGCACAAACAACCTGCAGTTGGGTGCGTTGGTCAAGAAGTTGCATGTAGTGAAAGATCTAGCTTAATAAAGAAGAAGAAGTTTTGACGAATTATTTTGTATTTGTATATGTTATTTGTGTTCTATCTATTTATGCGAAGTAATTACAAGTAATTGGTATGTTAGCGCAACTGTTATTGTTATGTAATGTGTTTATATTAAAATGAATGTGACAAAGTCTATAATTAGAATACACTGCGCAGTCCCATGGTAGAAGAATGTCCCATCCTTATTGCAGAGATGCACGAGAAAAGGAACCAGCAGCCTGCAAAAAATATTCAAATGATGACCGTTGAACCAAGGGAGGATGAAATGCGCGTCAACATCGTAACAAGGAGTGGAGCTGGGATGGGAGACAATAAGGGTAGGAAGAAATTAGAAATACATGGGTAAGAAAGACTGCAAAAAAGGACCCCAAGTTCAGTGTCCAAAAGGAAAAAGAAATGTTCATGGGAGCGAAGCGAAGCTTCATGGATGTTGGGGCTTCAAAATCTAGTGTGCAACTGATGTTAATGCCAAATAAGGACTAACACAAAGTGTCTACTCCAACGCAAGAATTAGATCCAAGTGTTTTGAAGTCGTTTTTACATATTTGCATGAATTTGCTAAGGAATAAGAGGTGTTACACAACATTTTGTCATTGACCCTGTACTCCCCGTTCCTTGATCCTGGAGGACCTCTACAGTGAACCATACATACTTTCCCTTCATGAAGAAACTCCCATTGTGTCCCTATTCATGAGCAGAACAATTCCCTTTTGCACCATTTTCCCAAAATCTTCTGTTTTTCCAAGTTTACAAGACCGACGCTAATGACCCTTGTCCTCCTCGCGCCAATATGCAGGGATTAACACTGTCCCTAGCAATGATCAAAGCGACTGAGCTTTGTTCCAGACGTGCCGATCCTCTTATGGAAAGTTTTTTAAATAATGAGCCGAACCTTTCAGCTCTAGAAGCTTCGTAATGGAAGTCTGGCAAATGGTTGGGCTCGATGGAGTCGAGGATGTCAGTTTGGGCTTCTTTCCCCTATAAGGATGGAACTACCTCAAGAGATAAGACCTTCTCCCATGAGAAGAGGAACCATCTCCCATCCATTCATGCTATATAAACCTCCATTTTTCCCAAGCACAAGCTAGTGTTGAAGTGTTAGTGTTGTAGTGTTAATGTTGGTGTGCTAGTGCTAATTAAGTTTGGAGTAAACAACAAGCTATTCATAGTTGTAGCTCTCTAGTTGTGTGAGGGAGAAGTGTGAATTTGGTTTAGTGTGAAGCCTAAAAGGAAGAGCCTTAAAACTATTATTGTTGAGGCCATCATGGAATGCTAGCAAAAGTGTGTGGGAACCTGGTTTTGTTCATTCAATATATATGCAACTATCGATTGATTTCCTACATGATGTGTCATCTTACATGTTCATGGATTAATGTTTTTTGACTTGTTAAGTAGGTTGTATTACAATTTGTCTATTATCACAGTTGTTGTTTGTTGTTGTTTACTTGTTTCAGGTGTTTGACGAAGGAAACAAATGATAGCTAGAGCGAGCGAGCAAGGACATCATCAAACGGGATAAGCATACTAAGAGGTAGGCCCTCTTAATTGGTTCTAACCTAAGGAAATCTTCCATAGAATGTATCAGTTGTGGCTAGACCCATTATCAGGCTAGAGGAATTGTTTGTGTCCGCACTCATAATTTTACTTCACCACAAATTGGTGACCATTCTGGGGAACCAATCCTTCTGTTTGCTTGCTTGAAATTTCATGGTTTTGTGTGAACTTTTCTAGTTTCACCATTTCCCTTTAGTTTTGTCTTCTTTGCTTTGTTTACTTCTCTAGGTCTGAAATTCGCAGTAGCAAGTCTGGTCCCAACTTTTGAAAATTTTTATTTTTTCTTTGCATCCTCACTCATCGCTTATTTCGCTGACAGTCACGCTGATCAGCGCAATATGCTTAGAAATAGTCACGCCGACCACCTTCTGGCACTTGTTGTCAGTTAGGCAATCTCACCAATGCATATAAGTGAATATTAGGGTTCACCCCAGATCTTGGCCAGTGTGTCTTGCTCTCTTGATTTCTGCCTTGTAACTTGTTTAGATTGTGTTCTCCTTTACTAGAAAGCTTCATTTAGCTTGGTTTGTGTGCTTGCTTGGTTTAGCCCACCCTCTGATGTGTTAAGTTTGGCCCTGTATGAAGTTCTTTTTTATTTTTTCTTTGAATCCCTCGATCAGCGCTAGTTTTCAGTTAGGCAGTCGCGTCGATCAGGCCATCAACGCTAGTTGTAGTACTGGTCAGTCATGTCGGTCGTGCCTATCAGCACTAGTTGTCAATTAGGCAGTCGCTCCGGTCTCTGAGTTAAGAAAAAAAACTGAATTTCTCACATTCTCGTGTCAGTGTGTCTTGACCCTCAGACTCCCTTCTTCCGACTCCCATCATCATTGCTTCATTTTCAATTGAATGAGTGAAAGAGTCTTGTTTGTTCTCTTATTTCGAGTGTATCTTTTCTCATTCTGAGCATAGATTACATTGCTTGGTTTGTCGATTGAAGCTTTTATGTGTTTGGTTTGTTCGATTAAGGGAAGAAGTTGCTTTTATTTTCATTTATCATTCTTTGGATTTTATTGATGCTTGTTTGTTTGGAACTGTAAAAATCTTCATCAAAGTGCTTTATGTGAAAGATTCATTTTGCATTTTATGAAAAGAAGAACATCATTCTAGTTTACTTAAGCGAAAATATTGCATTAGTAGCATTATTGAGAAGCTAGAATTGCATCATCATAAGCATTGAAAATGAAACGAAACTTATTTTGTTGTTAAGGGAATATTAAGTGCATTTAGGACATGCATAAGTGAAAGCTTTCATTCTTTGATTGTTGCATTGGTTGTGTGCTCTCTATCTCTCAATTAGTGATAGCTTTCATCGAAGACAAAGATCTCTTTTCTCATATAGTTGTGTGTAGGAGTTTTTCCAGGTGACAATGATAGGGCCTTGTAATTGAAACCTAATTCAAGATCAACTGTTGAAATTTATTGAATTAACCTAAGGAAGCATTGAAACTTAATGCTCACATTTAGAGGTCTAGGCTAGAGACGTGTTCCGACGTCTTAAAACCTAGCAGTTGTCATTTGCTTCAGCACTAGGCAGCGCTAGTACGAACTTGTGCTCCCCATACCGTCAAATATATAAAGGGAGACCTCACTAGGCTGCAATCCTTTATCCATAGGAAGCCGAGTCTATCACCTTGTAAACGTGATACACCGAACACAGTATTTGGGGAGATTGCATGACCGTACTTCTCGGTTCACCGAGAGGTATTCTACAGTTCACAGTTACCAAGTAATCCCTTTGCCTAGATTATCCCGAGCAGTTATTTTGGTCTTTTTGAGTATTTGAATTTAAAAGATCACAGAGCACTTGTCCTTTGGGGCTCGTCAAATCTGAAAGCGACTAGAGTCACCTTTCGTCCTTTTCTCGAATCTTAAAATATGAAAAGGCAAAGTTTTGGTTCAGTGTCTTAAAATTAACTGCCCACGAAATATTCCCGGTTAAAGTTATCTTCCTTAGTGTTTCTTTAAAAGTCGATTCCAATGGAAACATTTCGAGAGTCTACTAGTCAAGGGTTCCCCTCAGATGGGAATCCTGGTCCTTTTCCTTTTTTTGGAAATGCTGGTGCTCCTTACATGGCAATGTTGTCCCTCCCTGGGTTAACCATTGGTTTACTTGTCTGGTTATTTTCAACCTCAGTGATCCCGAGCGTCCCAATTCCTGCCCCACCATCTCCTTCATTTGAACCACATCATGTTGAACTCTCCCCTTCTTCCCCTATTTCTTCCTCTTCCTCTTCTACTTCACCTGGTGAAAGTTTGAAACCCAATAACTAGGAGGCTAAGAAGAAGAAGAAGTTAGATAAGCGAGAGGCCAACCATGTAGTTGTTACTCCAAATGCACCTCCCGTAGACAAACCTTCCGAGCCTCCTTTGCGGAAGGTAAAATTCCCTTGTAGGCTATGCAAGGGTGACCATCTCCTTCGAGACTATTCTGGCATTTCCAGAGTTTTAGAGGTATGGTCTCAAAATATAGATCAACCATCCCCATCGACCTCTATAGATCATGTCGATGTTGCACCTTCGGTTAGTGATGGTAAGAAGAAAGGGAAGATTAGATTCCCCTGTAGGTTATGTGAAGGAGATCATCTTCATCACCTTTGTCCTCTTATGGATAAAGCTTCCAAACTTTTGGAAAATCTTGCAGCTCCTCAACCCCAACTTCCTGTTGGTTATTAGAGGCTTTCTTCTGACCCTCTCCCAGTTGGTAAAGAGATTGAATTGGATTCCTCTCTTGCTCATCCTGCTCTTCCTGAGTGAGACTCTCTTGTGTCTATCTCTGACCAACCATTAGTCGAAAAGAGTGTCGACTTGGTTTCGCCACCAGTTGCTCACTCTGTTCTGGAAGAGAGTGGTGATCATACTGCCCATATTCTTCTCGTCTCCTCATATTCTCATGAATCGAAGAGTGACCCTCCCGTCCCAATTGTTCAGGAGAGTCCTTCTCCTATTCTTGTACAGCACGAGGGCATTCATATGATGCCCCCACCAAGTAGTTTTGTCGTCTCTTTTGATTGGGGTCCATTGACTACTTTCCACCTCCCATCTTATGTGCCTTTCCAGATTACAGTACAAGCCTATAATATGGTAGTACATGGCACTATATTATATGAAGGCATGTCTATTAGCATCATGTCTTCTACTACTTGGCAAGCTTTGGGCTCCCCACAACTTGTGCCTGTCACTCAGAATCTGTTGGCTTTCAACAGAGGGACCAGTCAACCCTTGGGGGTCCTTCCAAAGTTCCCTCTTACTTTGGGAGGAAAGACCATCTATATAGACGTGATGGTAGTCCAAGGTCCCTTAGATTTCAATCGTCTCCTTGGACGTGACTATGTTTATGTCATGGGAGCCCTTTTTCTTCGCTTTTCCATGTGGTTTGTTTTCCACACAAAGGGAGAATAGTGACCATTGATCAATTATCGTTCATTGGTCACCTGGTGCCTCCTATGCAACCATCTTCCCCTATTCATCCTTGTTTGAAAGTGGTACCTTCCTTGCCACAAGTAAATTATGTGGCTACTCGTTTCGTCTCCACATCTGTTGATGATCACAGAGATGGTATAGCACATAATATATTGGGGGCATTGGAACCCGATCCGTCTTTGGTACTAACTGACGTGTATTCCTCCCAGAGTGTGGTTCTTCCATCTAGTGAAGATCTCTTGGGAGCCATGTTCTCTTATGGGCCATGAACAGATGTCGTGAGAATAGTTCCTGGTCTTGTGTCAACCTCGTTAAAAAATGAAACAAGGATTCATGAGGATGGTTCCTTATCTTGTGACAACCTCGTTAAAAAATGAAACAAGGGTCTTGAGGATAGTTCCTGGTCTTGTGTCAACCTCGTTAAAAAATGAAACAAAGGGGCTGAGCATAGTTCTTTGTCTTGTGTCAAGTTCGTTAAAAAAAGAAAAAAGGGTCTCGATGATAATTCTTTTAATGTGTCAACCTCATTAAAAAATGAAGCACCTCCCATTTCCAAATCGAGTCTTTGATTAAGATCTCGTAAATTCCCAGTCGAGTCTTTCCAAGATCTCGAAAGTGAACCTTCATTCCATCCTTCTAGTTGATTGAAATGAAGCTTGGGGGGCATGTACCTCGATTGAGTCATTATACTGGGGGCATGCGAACTTATTCAAGCATAGTTTTTTGTTTCGAGCTTGTGTAAACATGAAATTGAATCCAAGCAGAGTTCTCCATGGTTCAAGCTTGTGTAAAAATGAACCCATACCCGATTTACATCCTATGATTTCCCTTTTTATCAACTAATTTCTGATGAACCTTGGTTGTTTCATTCCATCGTTACCATCTCTTCGGCCGATCATTTGCTTTCACTTTGTTGTTTTTCCTTTCCTGAGGAATCGCAGTGATGAGTGGTTTTGTTAGCCAACCCCTTGACCATTACATGTTTTGAGCAGTTCCTCCATTGTCGGAACCAATTGCTACCCTTTATACCACTCGTTCCTCCGGGATGAGTCACCTTTAAGCTCTTTTCTGACTCATAAAAAATGAAAATATTGCCGAGTATTTTTCCCTTTTCACCCGTAAAAGAGAATAAAATGGGGGGGTCCGCTTTCAAGCTCTTTTCCGACCCTTTAGAAATGAAAAGATAGCCGAGCCTTTGTCATTTTTAACTCGTTAATGGATGCAAAACATCGTGCGCCAAGTATACATTTACCCCTTTTTTGGGCTGGGATGCACTATTTATGAAAAACGTACTCCTTGGCTGAAATGGTCAAGCGATTCTCTCAAGTATCGTTTTCTACCTTTTCAGGCTCGAGAGACACAAATGTACGAAAAGGGACCATGTGGAGTTTTCTTTTTCGTGTCTTTTTAAAACTCTCTAAATATGAAAAAGATACCGAGTTACACTTTTGCCGGACTCGTTAAAATATTAAACGACATCGGATTCGTCATCATGACGAACATGAGCTTATCCTTCCTGGGGCTCGTTAAACTTACTAGGTCGGATTCATCCGAAGGATGAACTTACAGTGCAAGAATATGTTATCCCCTTCTAGCTTGTGATTAAAAAATAATTGGGGTACCTGCCAGAAATGGTGGGGGAAAATTTGGAAATCTAATTGGTAGTGTCGGCAGCTCACTCTTGAACATGACACTTTCTGCTTCGTGTTAGGTTGGGATATCCTACTTTGTATCGTTGATCGTCTTGGTTTGGGCCATTCATTTTTGCCTTCCATTTGATCTGTGCCACGTACTCATGATCATTGATCCTATGGATCCAAAAGCTGCCAAACTTCCAGTCGTGTCGATGATATGTTCAAGAGTTGTCCTTTTGCAGTTACACTTACCCCTGATTCTCTGTATCATCCAAAATCATTTTGCATCCCTTTGTCTTATGTCGATAATGTGGGATACATTATGGCCCTCCTTCGACACAGTCACTTCTTGTTGACTTCAACTCATTATCCGGGAAGTTGACCGAGAGACTCCTTTCCAGTACCTTAGAGCTTTCATGCCCTAATGGCAAGTTCTTTGCACTCGACGACAAGTTCACATCATTAGCTTTCGATCGAGTGATTTCACGGGTGTTCAACTTCAGTCCCTCTATTCACATTTTGTGGATTGTGTTGATAGTACCTTAAGGACCATTGTCATTTTTGGTGGTTTCTCTCACGCTTGTTAATAGTTTACATCATTGACTGGTAATCAAGCGACTTTGTAACATGTTCGACGTCAACACATCTATTCACATGTTAGGATTTGTACTTTTGATCGAGTCGTGTTGGAGCACAATACCTTGGGCTCAGATCCCAAAAGTCCAGTTTACGAAGTGATGTGACATGATTATGTTGATATACAGGTCTCTTTCAGATGGATGGTTGTGACCATACCATGAGTTATCATATCTGATCCTTCTCATTATTGGATGGCTGCGACCATACCTTGGTTTCATTATGATCCTCTTTGACGGATGGTTGCGCCCATGCCTGGATCCATTCACATGATCGCTCTCTGGATGGTTGTGTCCATGCCATGATTCATGTATCATTTGATAGAGTTCTCAGTTATGTATATATATCTGTACTTGCTTGCAGGTTTTTCGATGGTAGACCACGGTTCCCCGCACTGACTCATAAAGCATTTCATCCCTCACTCTAGTTCGGCCTTCACGCTTTAGGGGGCATCTATTACATAGAATTTTGTCACTGTCCTTGTACTCCCCGTTCCTTGATCCTGGAGGACCTATACAGTGAACCCTACATGCTTTCCTTTCATGAAGAAACTCCCATTGTGTCCCTCTTCATGAGCAGAACAATTCCCTTTTGCACCATTTTCCCAAAATCTTCTGTTTTTCCCAGTCTACAAGACCGGCGCTAATGACCTTGTCCTCCTCTAATGACCCTTGTCCTCCTCGCACCGATATGAAGGGATTAACATTGTCCCTAGCGCCAATCGGAGTGATTGAGATTTGTTCCAGTCGCGTTGATCCTCTTATGGAAAGTTTTTTAAATAAGGAGCTGAAGCTTCCAGCTCTAGAAGCTTTGTAACGGAAGTCTGGTAAATGGTTGGGCTAGATGGAGTCGAGGATGTCAATTTGGACTCCTTTCCCCTATAAGGATGGAACTACCTCGAGAGATAAGACCTTCTCCCATGAGAAGAGGAACCATATCCCATCCATTCATGCTATATAAACCTCCATTCTTCCCAAGCACAAGCTAGTGTTGAAGTGTTAGTGTTGTAGTGTTAATGTTGGTGTGCTAGTGTTAATTAAGTTTGGAGTAAACAGCAAGCTATTCATAGTTGTAGCTCTCTAGTTGTGTGAGGGAGAAGTGTGAATTTGGTTTAGTGTGAAGCCTAAAGGGAAGAGCCTTAAAACTATTATTGTTGAGGCCATCATGGAATGCTAGCAGAAGTGTGTGGGAACTTGGTTTTGTCGGAGGAGAATGGAAACTTCAATATAATGGTTGTAATCTATTCTTGATTCAATATATATGCAACTATCAATTGATTTCCTACATGATGTGTCATCTTACATGTTCATGGCTTAATGTTTCTTGACTTGTTAAGTAGGTTGAATTACAATTTGTCTATTATCACAGTTGTTGTTTGTTGTTGTTTACTTGTTTCAGGTGTTTGAAGAAGGAAATGAGAGATAGTTGGAGCAAGCAAGCAAGGATATCATCAAACGGGATAAGCGTACTAAGAGGTTGGTCCTCTTAATTGGTTCTAACCTAAGAAAATCTTCCATAGAATGTATCAGTTGTGGCTAGACCCATTATCGGACTAGAGGAATTGTTTGTGTCCGCACTCATAATTTTACTTCACCACAAGAGGGTTGTCGAAGACTCCAGGAGTTGATAGTCTCCTACGCTGATAAATAGGTACCACAAAGCAATCTGCGCGCAGTGAACAATTTACATCAACAAAAGAAGAGAACGGGGAAAGAAATGAGTTTAGCTGCACAGATCGGGGAATATGATATGGATCAGGGAATCCATGATTTAGGATCTGATGCCAACTTATTACCTAAGCATGCTTGGGAGTTAATGGGAAGACTGAAGTTGCAATGGTCATCGATACAGTTGAGGATGGCTAACCAATAGAAGATCGTCCCTATGGGAAGGTTACCTAGTGTCATAGTAGACATTAAAGGAGTTAAAATCGTTGCAGACTTAGAAGTCATTGAAATTGTAGATGATAGTAACCCCTATATGACATTGCTTGGATTGGATTAGGCTTTCAATAATTGGCGATAATAAATTTAAAGAAGAGACAAATGGTGTTCGAAAAAGACGATATGAGGGTCATTGTCCCTCTAGACCCCTTAGAAGGAGTGCGTTATACAGAGCCTGTCCGGGATGAATACTGCAATGCAGATGCCGAAAACATTTATCAGATAAGAGTTAAGGAGGAAGATTGGATTAATCCCACTACAGAAGGCAAATTGGGTCGGGAACAAGACAATTCTTGTACTTCAAATTCTGAGGAAGAACTAGAAAATTGGCAAAACAGGTTATATGAATTCTCTACCACAAATCACTTCGCTGCATAACTTTCGAGGTATGTGATCTACCTTATTATTATGGAATCAGAGATGTAAGTCTGTTTCTTGATGAATATGAAAGAGAAATACGAGAAGAAAAAAGGTTGCAAGATTTGGATGTAGCCCTAAAGGCTACACCTGCTAGATGGTGGGGTACTCATAAAAGAAGTATAACAGATTGGCAGCAATGTCGAAGATTAATGTGGATAAATTTTGACTCAATCGACACAAGAAAGGAAGTAAAGTATGATGCTAAGGTTGATCCCCAGGAGCATATTCATCGTTGCACTTCAGTTTGGAAAGAAATTCCAAAGCAAGAGTGGGTACATGGGTTTATCCACACACTAGAAACGATTCCTATGAATTGGTATCTTGAAACAGAACTACGACATGGAACTGCGAACTTGACAAATTTGGTTGAAGGGTTCATGCCAACATTTAGCTTTGAAGATGATTGCTCGAGTATAGACTTGACACATCGGGTAATCAGAGCAAAGTTTTTTGAGAATGAAGCCTCATTAACTTGGGAGCATGATTGGCTTGTGCAGTTACAAAATGCATTGGAATGTTATAATATCATTGTCGAAGAGGATGAAGATCCACATAGTATTGATATACCTAAATCAAAAGTACATCACAAAGTTGTTGGGCTAGAACTAGAAATACTAGATATAATGTAGCCAGTAAAATGACAGAAAGTGAATATTGGGACAGAGGAAGACTCGAAGTTCACAACAATTGGAGACTATTGGGACGCAGATATAGTTAGTAAAATCACAAAGCTGCTACATGAATACCAGGAGCTATTCCCTACGAAGTTTTTAGAAATTGTTATAGACATTTTTGGGCACTGCAACCCCAATCATAAATGTCCATAAACCAAGGGCTCCTAAGTCCCTAAAAGTGTTGTTCCATCCCCTAAAAGAACAAGGTCAGCTGATTACATCATCTCCCAGAAGTTCTCCATGAAAAACTACTCATAACTGGTCAAAACTGGACCATCTTACCTGCTCCATGGTCAAAGTGGGCTGCATCCCACCTAAATGCACACGGGAGGTGCGATGCATACTGAAAATCCCTTCTATGGGGTGCGATTGGCGAGAGTGGACAAATGGCAGAGTCAATTTGCAAGGTGGATGATCATGGAATCTTCCAGAAACTTCTCCTGTGACACTTGCCTCTCTGCATTCGCCCAGGGATGAGTAAGAGATCATCAATCTCCAAGTGGAATCAAGAACTATCAGAAAGAGGACACTAATCAAATCTCAGAAGCTGACTCACCCCCCTTGCAAACATCTATATATGGATCCCTCATCCCAGAGATCCAGAGGCTGGAATTTTGTATCTTGTAAGGAAGTGTTGTTGGTTTCTTGGTGTAACATCATAGTTTTGGGTGATCTAAGCTTTTCATGAGGTGAAGAAGGGATTTCTTGCTGAGAGTATGACGTTGGGTCAGAACAATTGGTTGTAATGCTCTTTGCTATTCTTGATATTAATAAAGCTATTCAAGTTTTCCTCCACGTTCTTGTATGATTGATGATATATGCATTTGTGTGGTCAATATATATCTGGTCCTATATCGTTTATGATAGTAGATCTCTGTTCTTGGATAGTGTTATGCTGCTTTGATTCCACAAGTTCTCTTTGAAGCTGGGTAGACAAGGAAGCAAGTGGCGAAGATCTATCAGAAGGGAGAGGAATCAAGCAAGGAACCAAGCGCAAGACAGAGGTTGGTCTCCTTTGTTCCCCTCTTATCTACTTCTCATAAAGGAAAATGAAAGTAGTTTTAGTTTGTTTGTTTCTAAGATAGCTACCAGTCTTAGTGGGACTAGCAGCTCTGCATAGACACTAGTTTTCCCGATAACAAAATGGCAAGTGCAAAGTAGATCAATGCTGCTTCAGTCTATCTCCGGGTTTTGTTTATGAACTGAACAATCGATTTACAAACTCTCTAATTGCCCTTGTGGTGGCTCTAGCAACCTCCTTAGATCTACCCCTGTGATTTATTTACTGATTATCACTTGCTCGGCCTAAATCCCTGAACTGTGATCAAGAACTGGATCAAAAGTCTCGCACTGTACCATCGCACCCTCTCTTCAAGGATATCAATATGCATCGCACTTCCCGTGTGCTGTAGGTGGGATGCATACTAGAATCCTTGTGTAACAAGTGCGCTGATCAGAAAAGGCTAATTTTGCCTCCAGACTTTAGTTTTTCTTCACTCTTTTCAGCTCTATTCAGGAGTTTTGCTGTCTGTAGTCAGTATACCTCTGTTGGAGACCCCTTCATTGTCATTATTCCGCCTCCATTGTGCAAAGAACTGCAAATGTTTTTATGTATTGTGAGCCATTTTCAGTTCTCTTTTACAAAGAAGTAGCCTAATTGAACTGTCGTTTCTTGATTTGGAAATGTCGCAAGTGTCATTTTCAGTCATAGAAGAGAATCTGATTGTTCTTGATAGTCGATTACACTATTACTCTTGTATTTGATTTGAATTAGTAGTTTTTCAAGTGTCGAAAAAAGTTTTCCATTCCAAATCGCAAAGTGTCGTCATTGTCTTCATTTTGTCTTGAAAAGAAGCTTGTTAGTAATGTCGCTTTCAAAAATAATTCAAATTTGCACTTAGCTTTATTTTTATCATTCACACATTAAGAAGGCTGAAAACAAATACATGCATGTGCATTTGCATTTAGACTGTTTGTTGGTTTGATTTAGGACAGTGCATATAGTGTGTGCGCTCTGCTCTATGTTGAAAGAATATCATATCTCTTTCTTTAGTAGCTAGGATTTTCATTGCAAAAAGAAGATTAAACAATTGTTTATCATCTTAGATTGCATTTTAGGAATTGTATATGTACATCACGCAGTGAACCTGAAAGGCAAATTTCTTAAGCAAGATCAACTGTAAAATAAATTTAATGAATCTAAAAACTCTTTGGAACCTAACGCACAACATTTAGAAGTCTAGGCTAGATACGTATTCCGGCGTCATAAAGCCTGGTAACTGTTGTTTTCATAGTTGGTTGGGTGATTCCTCCACTTTGAGACGACAAGTGCCAGTACGGACTTGTGCTCCCACGTATCGTCGAGTATATATTGAGAGACCACAATAGGCTATATCCTTTATCCATAGGAAGCCGTGTCTGCCACCCTATCAATCGCAATGCACTGAACATAGCATTCGGGAAGATTGACTGTCGTACCGTAAAAAGTATTCTGCAGTTTTGCGATTGGTTTGGTAATCCCTCTGTTTAGATTTCCAAAGTAGTCTCTTTCATTCCTTTTCATACTCATTAAAGTAAAAGGTCCATCTGAGCACTTGTCACTTCAAGCTCATTAAAAATCAAAGGCGACTAGATTCATCTTTTGTTTTTTCTCGACTCTTAAAAATTGAAAAAACAAGCTATGTCAAAGCGTCTAAAATTTATTTTAATCGGAATAAACATCACCTTTCCTACGTTGGTCTTAGGTTGAGGAAAATGGAGTCCACCAACCAAGGATTTCCCCTTGGAGGAAATCCTAGTCCTTTCTCCTCTTGGGGAGATGTTGGTGCACCCCATATGGCCACATTGTCGCTTCCAAGATTGACAATCGGCCTGCCCGTATGGCTCTTCTCGACCTCTGTCGTTCAGAACACCGTGATTCCTGAGCAATCAAGTAAGCAACTAGATGATACCAAAGCTACCCCCCAACCTTCTACTTCGTCTGATTCTCCCTCTCCTCCTTCCTCTTCGCTTGATGAAGCTGGTAAAGCCAAAAGTCAAGTAACTAAGAAGAAGAAAGAGAAGAAGAAGAAGGAGCCGAAGATGACAGGGGGCAATCAGGCATCATCTAGTGAAAATCCACACATTGCACTATCAACGCCTAAATCTCCATGTGTCATTTGCAAAGGAGATCACTATCATCGAGATTGTCCTTGCATCCCTCGGATCTTAAGGGACTGGTCTCCTCGTTTGCACAATCCGGTGTCGACAACCTCTGATGATCATGTTGAAAGTACACCGTCAACTAGTGAAAGCGAAACGTCGGGACAGAAAAGGAAAAGTAAATTCCCTTGTAAATTGTGTGAAGGCGATCACGCCATCCACCGTTGTCCCTTCCTAGACGAGGCTAAAAGGGTTTTGGACGACCGTCCGGTTTCACTGTTACTGCTTCCTCCTGGATATAAGAAATTCTTGCCAAGTCCATCACTAGTTGAAAATCCGACTGACACACCATTGTGGTCGGTCGAAGCGTCTATCATTGAAGCTAAACCATCTGAATTCACACCAGACAAAAGTCAAAAGGTCGAGGCCGCAGTTGACCTCGTTGCCTTCAAAAGGTCCATCTTCAGATGATACGGTCACTGAAGAGAACAAGAACGACATTGTTCAAATCCTCTTCGTAAACACAGACTCCGATGAACATGGGGGCAGTCTACCCGTTCCTTTACCGCAGGAAGGAAGTTCGTCAGAGTCATATCCGGTCGTCTATTTGGTCCCACCTCCAAGCAACCTAGTTGTTTCCTTCGATTGGAATCTACTAGGCAGACCCCGTTTACCGGCTAGTGTACCATTTCGAATCATTGCTCAAATATACATAATGGTCATGGCCAGTACCATCATAGATGAAGGGGCTTCTATGAGTATCCTTTCCTCAACTGCTTGGAAAGTGCTTGTTTCGCCATCGCTTTTGCCTGAGATGAGAAATCTAACAGGCTTTGACAAAGGAACCAGTCGACCGTTAGGGATCCTTCCCAACGTGCCGATAACATTAAGAAGGAAAACTGTTCACATGAACGTAATGGTAGTCCAAGGACCCCTGGATTATAATCTACTCCTTAGAAGCGACTATATTTATTGCATGGGAGCCATTGTCTCCTCACTCTTTAGAGTAATGTGTTTTCTGCATGAAGGAAGAGTGGTCAAGCTCGTAGACCAGCTTTCATTCCCCGATTCACTCATAGCAAATAGTCAAATACCATCCCTGAATGGTCTTTTCACGCAAGGAATGTCTCATCAATCCCCAGTCCATCCACCTGATGAGCGCGAGTGATTCGAGAGGACATGACTGAAACCCAGGGGGCATGCACCTTGGTCTGTTTCGGCAGGAAAACCTTGGGTATAGGGTAGGTTTCCGCGAAGGATATATGACTGGTTTATGAGATTAGACTGAATAAGATTCCTCCGTCAAAGTTATGTGAGTGGAGGCAAGTTGCGCCACTCACCTTTGTCTATTTCGGTAGACATCGCCGAGGAAGTGTTTTGTCTGCAGTGCGGATAGAGCAATCTTTGGTAACCTGGAAATTTTTTGCTATACCTAGGGGCATGCAAACCTTTTGGCATGCAAGCGAAGAGCGACCATTTATTTTTTAAATTTGTAGGTCCTCTAACCCTTTAAACTCGTAGGATTGGTCGTTTCCTAACTTGCATAAAGAAAGGATGTGGGGCAAAGCTTTGAAAAAATGCCATCTTAGACGAGACATCCTTATTATACGACTGGATCGAGCAGTTTTTATGTGGAGTTCAAGCTCATTAAAAATTAAACATAAGCAGTGAGCAAATGTTTCCCCCAGAGTTTAAGCTCATTTATTAAAAAATGAACCAATTTAAGGTAAATAACCATCGTGAATGCATTATCATCAGCCTTTGAAGCCTTGGTCATGTTCTCATCATCACCTCCACTCTGTATTGGCTGATCATTCACCTCCATTTGATAGTTTACCCTTTTTTAGGAACAGCTACGAAGAGTGATCATGTTAGCCATCCTTGTGACACTGCCGTGATTGGAAAATTCCAAACCTTACCTGGAATTAGCTACTACCCGAATTTCATCTGACTCGTAAAATATGAAAAGATTGTCGAGTAATTGGCCTCTCCAGCTCGTTAAAATGACCGGAAGTGCCATCCCTCCTTTAGATTTTAATCTTTTTGGACCTGAGGGATTATTACACAAAAAGATCGAGCGTTTGTTTGTTCGGCTCGTTAAAATTACTGAAAATTCATCTCTTTTGTATTATTTTATACTCTTTCGGACTTAAGGGATTATATGATGAAAAAGGATTGTTGGAGTTTTCTTTACGTCCCTTTCAGACTCTCTAAAATTGAAAAGGACCGAGTTATCTTTGTCGTTAAACTCGTTAAAATTGAATAGCGACAAACTTGTCCATACAGACAAGAACGAGTTTCACTATCGCTAGGCTCATTAAAACATAGCGATGGGTTTGCCCGAAGGGCAAATTATAGAACAAGCATATGTTATCCTCCTCAAGCTTGACAAAAATAAAGAGGTACTAGTCAGGAATGACTGGGGAAAAATTTGGAAGAAAACTTGAAGAAACTTTATTGGTAGCAACTCACTCTTGAATATGACACTTTCGCTCCGCATCCGAGTCGGGTTGGGTTGTTTCATTCACTGGTCATATCACCATTGGTCCATCACACCATCCACATTTGAGGTTAACGCTACCAATCCATCATGTCAGTGTCGCCGATATGTTCAAGAGAAGTCGCTCAGAGAATTCACCTGTGTCTCATCCACTGCAATACATTTACGATCCATTCTTTCATGACCGCCACCCTGAACCCTGTATCATCAGACCATTTTCACCTCCAAAAATCATTTACTCCGTTCCGTGCCATAGATGTGGGATTCATTAAGGCCCTCCTATGGCGGGTCGCTTCTTATCGACATCAGCTCATTATCCAAGAAGTCGACTTAGGGACAACCCTTTCAGTACTTTGAAGCTTGCAAGCCTCATTGGCAAGTTTCTCACTTCAGGTGACAGGTTTACATCAATGGCCTTCGACCGAAAGATTTTGCGTGGTGTTCAACGCCAAGTCCCTTATTCACACCACGTGAATTGTACTGTAGTACCTTGAGGGTCATCATCATTATCGATGATTCCTCTCATGCCTGTTAACAGCTTACATCATTGGCTGGTAATCAGGCGATGTATTTCCGCGTTCGAATCCATAACATCTCTCACATGGATCGACTTGTACTTTGAGTTAAGATCGAACGAAATTGAAGACCCTGGATCTAGTTTCATCCATCCGGGCTACGATATATATTCAGGAAAAGAAAGACATCAAATGTACATCATGGCTCCACAGATAATCATCCAATCTAAGGGATGATGGCTCTACCAGAATCATCAGTCTGCACTCAGACGATTGTCTGTCTTATGTACATGAAAATGAATTTATAAAGCTGAGCACGGGAATGCCCGCCTCAGCTAGATCATGAAAATATTATGAAGATAATGTATTGTATTGTATCTTATTACAGGTCCCCTTCCAGCTCGAAAAAACTTCGGATCCTCGTGATAAAGCATTTCACCCGACATCAAAAGATTAACGACCTCATGCTTTAGGGGTCAACTGTTATAGACATTTTTGGGCACTGCAACCCCAATCATAAATGTCCATAAACCAAGGGCTCCTAAGTCCCTAAAAGTGTTGTTCCATCCCCTAAAAGAACAAGGTCAGCTGATTACATCATCTCCCAGAAGTTCTCCATGAAAAACTACTTAGAACTGGTCAAAACTGGACCATCTCACCTACTCCATGGTCAAAGTGCACTGCATCCCACCTAAGTGCACACGGGAGGTGCGATGCATACTGAAAAGCCCTTCTATGCGGTGTGATGGGCGAGAGTGGACAAATGGCAGAGTCAATTTGCGAGGTGGATGATCATGGAATCTTCCAGAAACTTCTCCTGTGACACTTGCCTCTCTGCATTCGCCCAGGGATGAGTAAGAGATCATCAATCTCCAAGTGGAATCAAGAACTATCAGAGAGAGGACACTAATCAAATCTCAGAAGCTGACTCACCCCCCTTGCAAACATCTATATATGGATCCCTCATCCCAGAGATCTAGAGGCTGGAATTTTGTATCTTGTAAGGAAGTGCTGTTGGTTTCTTGGTGTAACATCATAGTGTTGGGTGATCTAAGCTTTTCATGAGGTGAAGAAGGGCTTTCTTGCTGAGAGGATGACGCTGGGTTAGAACAATTGGTTGTAATCCTCTTTGCTATTCTTGATATTAATAAAGCTATTCAAGTTTTCATCCACATTCTTGTATGATTGATGATATATGCATTTGTGTGGTCAATATATATCTGGTCCTATATTGTTTATGATAGTAGATCTCTGTTCTTGGATAGTGTTATGTTGCTTTGATTCCACAGGTGCTCTTTGAAGCTAGGTAGACAAGGAAGCAAGTGGCGAAGATCTATCAGAAGGGAGAGGAATCAAGCAAGGAACCAAGCGCAAGACAGAGGTTGGTCTCCTTTTTTCCCCTCTTATCTACTTCTCATAAAGGAAAACAAAATTAGTTTTAGTTTGTTTCTTTCTAAAATAGCTACCAGTCTTAGTGGGACCAGCAGCTCTGCATAGACACTAGTTTTCTCGATAACAGAAATGAAGGACATATTAGGGGACCTAGGAGTTATGAAGATCCCTTTGAAACCTAATGCGGAGCTTGTGAAGAAAAGACCCTAAATACAAGAAAAAGGTGAAGGAAGAATCAGGCAAAATGCTACCAGTAGAGATCATTGAGCCTTTCAAAGAGTTTGAATGGGTAAGTCCCATGATAGTTCAGAAAAAGAAGACTAAGGGAGAGATCAGAATTTGTGTTGACCTGAGGAAACTCAATGATGCATGTGTGCATGACCCCTTTCCTACACCATTTACAGACGAAGTATTGGACAATGTAAGAGGTCACGAGGCTTATTCTTTCACAAATGGTTTTTCAGGTTACCATCAGATCAGAATTGCGCTAGAAGATAGACATAAGACAACTTTTGCAACATAGTGGGGCTCATTTCAGTACACGGTGATGCCTTTTGGCTTGAAGAATGTGCCTGTCATATTTTCTAGAGTTGTAGTCGCAACATTTAAGGAGTACATACACAAATTCTTGGAAGTTTACTTTGATGATTGGACAATCTTTGGGCTATTAAAGAAGCATATTGTGAGCTTAAGGCTTATGCTAGATACATGTAGGCAGCATCAGATTTTACTAAACTTGAAGAAGTGTATATTTTGTGTTCCTTGTGGCATACTATTAGGGCATATTATGTGCAAACAGGGTTTGTTAATGGGTCCCACGAAGATAGTTGTCATTGTGAACTTGCAAGCACTGAAAACAGTGAGACAATTGCACATGACATTTAAACGCACTAGCTATTACAGAAAGTTTATAAAGGGGTATGCGCAGATAACTATGCCAATGGAGAAGTTATTGAAGAAAGATGTCACTTTTAAATGGGACAAATAATGTCAGAAGAGTCTGGATATATTGAAGGAGAAGATGGTAACTGCATCGATCTTAGTTTTTCTAGGCTGGAATAAGGAATTTCATGTACATGTCGATGCATCTTGCATAGCGTTGGGTATAGTGCTGGCATAACCAGGAGAAGGCGAAGTTGATCACCCCATAGCTTTTGCAAGAAGAAAATTGTCCAAGGCGGAAAAGAACTATACTACAACAAAAAGAGAAGGGTTAGTTATGGTTTATGCATTACAAAAGTTCATACACTACTTGTTGGGAGCACATTTCAAGATGTTCATTGATCACTCTGCGCTGAAATATTTGGTGAATAAGCCTGTTTTAGGAGGAAAAATCTGTCGATGGTTGTTGTTGTTCCAAGAGTATGATTTTGAGGTTGTAGTCAAGCCAAGAAGATTGAATGTCGAGCCTGATCATCTGTCAAGATCGGAGACACGAGAAGAACCCGAAGCACAGTTGTTCACAATTAGGGCCATGGATGATCACTTTGTGGATATTATTCAATTATGGCCACAAGAATGGTGCCCATGGAGTACACTACACAGCAAAAGAAGTAGTTGGTGGTAAAAGAAGCAGTTGGTGGTAAAAGCAACTGATTTCCATTGATTGCAGGGCACTTGTACAAAATGGGACAGGATGAAACACTACAAAGATACGTCCTGGAACATGAAAGGCATAGTATTATAGCAGAAGCTTATGGAGGATTCGCAAGTGGACATTATGCAGGGAAGACCACTGCACTTAAAATCTTGAGAGCTGGGTTATGGTGACCCACATTACATAAGGATGCAAAAGGGTTTTGTCGAGCGTGTGATATATGTCAAAGAAGAGGAAGGCCCTCTAGAAGAGACGAAATGCCACTAAATCCACAAGGGACATTGGAAGCATTTGACAAATGGGTTATTGACTTTGTTGGACCTATTAACCCACCAGGAAAGAAGACTGGTGCAAGATACATAATCACTGAAACTAATTACTTGACGAGGTGGGTGGAGGCACAGCTAGTGAAGGATTGAAATGCAGATACCACTACGAAGTTCATTTTGAATAAATTATGTCCAAATTTGGGTGTCTGAAGATATTAATGAGTGACCGAGGATCACATTTCTTAAATCGGACTATTGAGGCACCGACTGAAGAGTTTCAAGTACACCATTAGAAAAGTACCCCATATCACCCTCAAGCGAATGAGACAATTGAAGCTTTTAATAAAATTATGGAGAATGCACTCACAAAAGTGTGCAATGTGAACATAAATGATTGGGATCTAAGGATTCCAATGGTGTTGTGGGCATATAGGACAACATGCAAGAAGTTGACAAACCATACACCTTTTAGGTTGGTATATGGACAAGAAGCAATCATGCCTATCAAGTACATTGTGCCCAATTTAAGAATTGTAGCCTTCACAGACATGGCAGATTCTGATATAATGGAGGATAGGATGGCGCAATTTCTTGCTTTGGAAGAGGACAAGTTTATAGTAGGTTTACATCAGTAAGTACAAAAAGCAAGGGAGAAAGGTTGGCATGACAGGAACATCAAGAAAAAGACATTTCAGGAAGGTGATCTTGTAGTATTATTTGATATCAAATTCGTGAAGTTCCCAGGAAAATTTAAGACACATTGGTTAGGGTCGTATTCCATCAAGCATGAACCTATTGGTGTCGCAGTTCAGCTCACGAAGCTAAACGGTTAACTAATTCTACGTCAAGTGAATGGTAGCAGATTGAAGGTATACAGGGGCATCTCTATCCCTGGAGCTTCGCATTGAAAGACGAAAGGAGAAGAGTCTTAGTGCCACCTGTAGTTAAAAGTGAGCACTGGACTATAAACTACTCTGCAGAACGGGACTTCGCCGAAGAAGGATATTGCACGATATTCAGGGGTATGTTGAAGTTAGAAAGAACTACGTTAAAGGAGAATTAATGTGTGATATTCAAAAGCATGTGGAATCCAAAAGAACCATGACAAAGGGTAGATTATTGCACGATTATTGAAGATAACCGGAAAAATATGACAGTTGGAAAGAAAAAGTTGTCGTTAAAAGGAAGTTTCCATTAAAAGGCGTGGGAGAAACGTATTTATGAAGCACAACTCTTCAGATCTAGTGCCATACCTGCATTAAATGAACAAGATCTAAGTTAATCATGATGGTCAAATTCAAATTTGCTATAAAAGCTATGTTCTACTCCCACATTTTACACTTTGCTATCTAGAGAATTCAATTTAAGAATTTGCAATCAAGAGTGAGCCAAGTGTATGTCTAAGAGAAGATTTGAAGAAACTGCTCAAGCATTTGCAGAAAAAGGGCTAGCAGGAATCATGGAAGCCCAAGCTAGTCAATCTAGAGCACCGAATGTAACCTTGTCCCCAAGACGCACGAGGTCGCCGCGAAAACAAGTAGTTACAGAAGAACAACCCAAGAAAAGAATTGAAAGGAGGTCAGCTGAAGCCTTTGGAGTAGATCGAAGAACATCCCCAAGGAGGAAGAAAACAAAAGAGTAGCAGATGAAGACTAAGAAAGATAAGAAACCTAAGGAAAAGGCAAAGAAGCCAGTACAACAGGAAGAAACATAGGAAATCCATGACAACGAGGAGGAAGCTGAGATGCCCCAGATGAAGAAAAAGGGTGCAAAAATTCCCTTTGTGTTGCTACCATATTTTCCACCAAGGAAACTGAGTGCCAAGCTGGTTAAGGACCCGAAAGACACAAAGTTTGGCACTTTCACACCGCTGCTACTAGAAAAAGTGCCATTTGAAGGTGAAGTGTTGGGGAAAATCCCGTAATTACAAATGGAGGATTGGGACTTGAATGACAAAAGTAAATATCTGCAGTTTGAGCCGAGCAAGTACTTACACCAGGTCTATTATCCAGAGAGCGGAGTTATGAGGTTGTAATCGCACCAATGAGCTATAGGATTGTAGAGATCAAGCTTGTTAAATAGGGTGTATGTGCCACACTTCGGTAGAAGCACATCCAACACATATTGTGTTCAACGGTTATTAATATTGATGTGCGACAGATGCCTCTGGTTGAGGAAGAGGATCTCAATTGACTAGGTGTTGATAAGAAGAATTACTAGACTACCCTACCAAGGGAAGGACCTTGTGGAAGAGTTCGTCGGCAAAAACCAAGACAAGGCAATGGCACAAACCATGAAGTATAAGTTCGGGATTATCAAGAAGTCGTGTGATTACAATACCAACTCTATCAGTGACCAAAGGGTTCGCTTCGCCGCACACATTTTAGGAGGAAAAATAATGAAGAAATGCAGAGCAAACGAAGTCCTCATAGTCGTGGTTTCTTTGGATGCGTAGTGCAGTGCTGAGGTTCAGTTCAACTGGGCCGAGTACTTATGCAAGGAATTTTTGAAGGATTGTTGCGAGGCACGGGAGGAAGGCAAAAGTTTCATTATGCATGGTTGATTTTGATCATCGCATCGTTAGCATGGAAGGAGTCGGAGGACTCACAATTTCCGCCAGTTGAAACAGATGTATGTGAAGGCGCGCGATATGCCTCACTATGGCATACCAATGATCCGTTGCGCGCAGGAGAACATAATTTTCTTTGTGCTATTGGACATGGATTTGCACATGGTGGTGAACTAGTATCCTAGGTTATCACCTAGCTTGTATGAGCAATATCGCAACATCACAACATTCAAGGCATATTTTCTTAGAGTATACATCAAGGCTCGAAAGGATCCAATGGAGACATGGAACCCTCTGCCATATTTGGTCATTAAATATGACCTACTTGCAATAATACAACAATAGTCAACCGAATGGATGACCCCAACCATAGACGACACTGAAGCGGGGGGTACCGCGCAACATGTAGGTCCAAGTGGGAAAGGCAAAGGAAAAGAAACAGAGGAACCAAAGCCAGTGATAGAGCCAGAGACAAAACAGGATACCCATGACCCTCTCACCAACGTAGATCAAAAACAGGGTACCTACAGTAACTACGTCAGGCGCACGAAAGAAACAGAAGGCGAGCAAATCTAAGGGTCCTATACCGCTTGTCTTCACTGATGGGGATGTCGACGAGATTGGAGAAAAGGTCCAGGAATTAACAGCAGAGACCTAGAACAAGGTCAATGATCGCTACAAAATTATATTTACAAATGTGTAGCAAGACATCGCGGAATTAAAGGTACTAGCACAAACATCCAAACAACCGACACAGGTAGGTCAACTACTGTAGCCAAAGCGACGGATAGAGCCGACAATTGGATTAAGGATTTTGCAGATACCAAGTGGAGTGCTACAGTTCGAATCCACAAAGGACAAAGAGCGAGCAAGAGGGTGGGACTGTGTTAACATGAACATCGCCACATTTCCAACTTTGGTATTACAGGAGTTCCACCAAAATATTACAGGTGAATTGAAGGAGCGAGAACAATGCACTTCGTTGTTAATCATTCAAGTGGAAAAGGACGGAGCTTTGCTGAAGAAGGAGCTCGATCAATTGATCAAAGAAAGGGTCGAAGCATGCCAGCAACAACAACAGCTAGAAGAATAAGCTCGTAAAAATAAAATTTGAATATGAAGTGAAGATTTTTGAGTTGCAAATAAGGCTACATCTAGTCACACCACCAGAAGTACGTGAACAAAGGGAGAGGGATCTAAAAACTACAATGAAAGTTATCTCCGACATAGTGGCAGATTGTGGAAAGTTACTAGTTGAGATTATGTAGATTTGGACCTCACTACAAGAGGATTCTAACATTTAGAGGATTGAAGAAGAGCTATAGGTGAAGGGGAAATAGCGGGAAGAGATCCTGGATATTGTGAAGACCCTACTAGGCTCGCAGAGGCTCGCCAATATCACTGAAGAGAAGAATCTCCATAGACAGATTGAACATCTTTGGAGGAAAGAGCATATTTTGGCAGAGAGGAATCAGTCGTGGAAGGATGAGGCCCTCCAGCTTTCACAAGCAATAGATGAAAGGCTCAAGGAGCTACGACAAAGGGAGAAATAAGTGTTGCAGCAGACTTTCAGACCAACCACAAAGGCATTACTGGAATAACTGCGCCGAGAGGAAAAGCAGGTAGCAGAAATAGTCTAGCAGTACAATGCCCTCTACAATGGCATCACAACAAATATTAAGGGCACCGCAACTTAGTGACTCAGGACGAGTCACATGTGAGTGTTCGAGGCCTGTTGGGTGCGAACCAACTTGGTCCATTTTTGGTCAAAGACTCCACATTTTGAGGAGTGGAGTGAGCGGAGCCCATGATGTTCTATTTACCGCGTAGTGTCTAAGGGCTTCGGGGTGGGTCAAAGCCCCTCATTTTGTAATGGGTATTGGGGTTTTAACTCATTGTTTTGTTGAGTCCATGGTTTTCATAGCAATGTAATGCATTTAAGGACATGTACTGCTTTGTGAAAGAAAATAATTACATCATGACATAGAGAGAGCACAAGTGATCAAGTCTTTTGTTCTAGTTTAAGGAAAGGCTCTGCAGCTAAGTGCATGGAGGCCTTGTAAGAGTCTGCAGCTAAGTGCACAGTCCACCTGTAGCTGGGTGTGCAGGTTGAGAAGTTGTATGTACTGAAAGATCTATCTTAATAACGAAAAAGAAGTTTTGGCGAAGTCTTTTGTATATGTATATGTTATTTGTGTTTTATCTATTTATGCAAAGTAATTGCAAGTAATTAGTATGTTAGCGCAACTGTTATTGTTCTATAATGTGTTTATACTAAAATGAATGTGACAAAGTCTGTAGTTAGAATACATTGCGCAGTAATGTTATGAATGTTAGAAGGATAATTTAAGTACAGAAAAAAGCAAAATTAAGAGCCACTCTGTGCAATCCCTTGAGGTTGCAGAAACCCGGTTTTGCAATCACCCATAGCCACCTTAGGTGAGACTTCAACTTTCTTGTGGGTCATTACTAAAAGCGCTAGTGTCTGAGGGTTTTGTTGGTGCACAGTACAAGCCCAACCGAGCATGCAAAAACATATTTTAATAGAAAAATGACTTTGGAAGTATCATTTCCACTATTAATATGAATATGAGTGCTTGAACCAACTCTCATCCACTTTATTTGCTATTGAATATTAAGTGTAAGATTAAAAGAGACATACACAGATAATTATTTAACTCTTCAACAAGTAAATACCATAATGATTAACACTCAAGAAAACCTCAATCAAGGAAAAACTCTTAACTGATTATAGCAACTCCACCGCTACTTCATTTGTTGGACAATGAATCCTCTTTGGACCTAGTTGTTTCTCATCTTCTTCATCATACTTGAAGACCAATTGAAACTGAGCATATTCTCAGTTTCTCCCTGGTTACAACTTTTGTTAGCATATCTGCAGGATTCTTGCTAGTGTGTATCTTTTCTAGCTTCAACTCTCCATCTTCCAACACTGATCGTATGAAATGGTACTTGAGCTGTATGTGTTTAGTCCTAGAATGAAATGCTGAGTTCTTTGCAAGATGAATGGCACTTTGGCTATCACTGTATAACGTGCCCATATCATGCTCCTTACCCAATTCACCCATAAACCTTTGTAACCAAATCATTTCTTTACTAGCCTCTGTAGCAGCAACATAATCTGCTTCTATTGTTGAAAGTGCAACAACACTTTGGATTTTTGAAACCCAACTGACAGTTGTTCCACCTACAGTAAATACATATCCTGTAGTGCTCCTCCTGTTATCTCTGTCACCTGCCATATCTGCATCAACATATCCCTGTAGAGAAATGTTTGAACCACCAAAGCATAATGATTTATTTGTGGTACCTTTCAAATATCTGAGAATCCATTTCACTGCCATCCAATGTTCCTTTCCTGGATTGTTCATGTACATGCTTACAATTCCCACTGCATGTGCAATATCAGGCCTTGTGCAGACCATTGCATACATTAAGCTTCCAACTGCTGATGCATATGGAACTTTAGACATATAATCCATGTCTTCTTGGGTCTTTGGGCACATTTCCTTACTAAGTTTAAAATGGCTAGCAAAAGGTGTACTAACTAGTTTTGCATTGTGCATATTAAATCTTTTCAACACCTTTTGTATGTACTCATTCTGAGACAATGTTAGTTTGCGATTTTTCCTGTCTCTAGTTATTCTCATACCAAGGATTTGTTTTGCAGCTCCCAAATCCTTCATTGCAAATGAATTTGCCAATTTTATTTTGAGCACATTTATTTCCTGCATGTTAGACCCTGCAACAAGCATGTCATCTACATACAATAACAATATAATATAGCTGCCATTATTTTGCTTTTTCAGATAAACACAATGATCAGAGTGACATCTAGTATAACCTTGTTCAGACATAAACTTGTCAAATTTGAGATACCACTGCCTTGGAGCCTGTTTTAAGCCATACAAGCTCTTCTTCAACTTGCACACTAGTTTCTCTTTCCCTTTTACCTCATATCCTTGTGGTTGCTGCATATATATCTCTTCCTCCAAATCCCCATGGAGAAAGGTTGTCTTTACATCTAACTGCTCAAGATGCAAATCTTCAGCTGCTACTAGACTTAGAATAGTTCTGATTGAAGTCATTTTAACAACAAGAGAAAATATTTCATCAAAATCAATACCTTTCTTCTGTGTAAACCCCTTCACCACAAGTCTAGCTTTGTACCTTTGTTTTCCTCCATCTTCTTCCTTCAGCCTGTAAACCCATTTATTCTGCAATGTAGTTTTACCTGCAGGAAACCTGACTAAGTCCCAAGTCTGGTTATGCATTAAGGAGTCCATCTCTTCTTCCATGGCTAGCTCCCACTTCTTCCTGCTTTCAACCTGCATTGCTTCTTTATAACATTCGGGTTCACCATAATCAGTCAACAATAAATAATATAATGAAGGAGAGTATCGTTCAGGGGGTCTACCTATCCTCGTAGATCTTCTAACACCACTTTTAGGTGTTTGGGGTGCCTGTTGTTGTTGTGGTGGTTACTGTTTTTTCAGGCACCTTTACTTTTTCAGTGATCTCATCAAGAACTATGTATTCCTTGTTTTCTTTTTCCTGTTTCTTTTCCTGCAACTGATTCTTATACAAGACCTTTTCATTGAATATTACATCTCTGCTCCTAATGATTTTGTGATTTTCATAATCATATAAGTTATAACCAAAATCATTAACACCATATCCAAGAAAGGTACATTTCTTTGATTTTGCCTCAAGCTTTGTTCTATTTTATTTATTAATATGGACAAAGGCCTCACAACGAAAAGGCTTTCCCTGTCCATGCTTCCTCTGGAACACCACCATCCAGGGAACTTGAAGGCCCTCTGTTTATTAGATAAACAACAGTATCTATAGCATCTGCCCAAAATTGTAAAGGTAATCCTGCAGGCAATCTCATGCACCTTGCACACTCCAGGATTGTTCTGTTCATCCTTTCTGACACACCATTTTCTTGTGGTGTTCTTGGAACTGTCTTCTCTCTGCGAATTCCATGCTCTGAACAGTACCTATCAAACTCGTTGCTGCAATATTCACCTCCATTGTCTGATCTGAGACGCTTCAATTTCTTTCCTGTCTCAATCTCAACCAAAGCTTTCCATTTCTTGAAAGTATCAAATACATCAAATATATTCTTAATACAATAAATCAAGTTTTTCTAGTTGCATCATCAATAAAAGTAACATAATAACGAGAGCCACTGAGAGATGATACCTAAGCAAGTCCCCATACATCTGTATGCACAAGCTCTAATTTTTCGCTCTTCTTTTCTTTCCCAACTCTGAGAAATCCGACTCTTTTCTGTTTTCCATAAATGCAATTCTCACAGAAGTCCAAATCAACATTCTTCAAACCCGGCAACAAATTCCTCGAGTGAAGGATCTTCATCCCCTTCTCACTCATGTGTCCGAGCCTATGATGCCACAATGTTGCATATGCTCCTTTGGAAGTTAAAGCATTAACAGAGTTAGAAATAATATTGCATAAATACAATGTACCAACCTTTTCGCCTTTTGCTACTACTAGGGCTCCTTTGGTGACCTTCCAAGCTTTATCTGTGACAGTTGTCACACAACCTTCACTGCCTAACTGCCCTGTTGAAATCAGATTTTTCTTTAGATCTGGAACATGCCTTACCTCCTTTAGTAGCCATTGGTTTCCATTCTGCTGTTTTACAAGAACCTTACCCATTCCAACAATGTTACAAGGTTTATCATCACCCAAATGGACTTGTCCAAAATCTCCTTGAACATAGTCATGAAAGTATTTCTTATCAGGTTGGCATGGAATGAGGCCCCTGAATCTACCACCCAGGAATCAGTAATATTTTCGAAAGAAATAATCAAAGCATCTTGTAACACCTCACCTGTCACATTTGCTTCGTGATTGTTTTCTTGTTGTGCATCTCCTTCTTTTCCCTTCCGAGATCTACTGTCTTTCTTTAGGTGTCCTTTCTTTCCGCATTTCCAGCAGACTATCCCCGATCTGGACTTGGATCTGCCTTTCCTTGATTTACTGCGATATCCTGATCTCTTTCCTCTTTCCATTTTTCTTCCCCTAGAATCTGCACTCAAAGCATTACCCGATGTCTCACCAAAGCTTTTCCATCGCATTTCCTCGCTTATTTGAGGCCGAGGGTTTTTCATATAGTTTCGCCAACGCCTTAATCAAACCCTTCGTCATTGTTTCCTTCGAAATGTTGAAGGCGACCGACGCTGCGAGGCACAACCGTACTATTCCGAGTGCCTTTCTATCGAGAAGGTTCCATTCTTCATCTATCATACCCGTTGGCATCTTTGTTTTTCCGCCCAATGGTAGGTACAGATATTTCTGATACAGATAATCTTCCATCTGCATCTTCCATAGCAAGAAGTTTTGGCTGTTAAATTTCTCGACCCTAAACTTACCATCTTCTGCCATTGCTCCCACTCGAACCAGGAATCCTTCTCTCTTGCAAGTTTGTCAGCCAAAAAAGACCTTCGGCTCTGATACCAGTTGTTAGAAAATTATATATTACGGAGCAATGGAACACATAAAATATTGCAGAAATATAAACACAGAAAACACATAAAACAAGAGAGACACAGATATATTTGGTTCACCCAGTTTGGGCTACGTCCACGGAGAAACAACCAATCCTTCCTTTTATATTATCCAGCAAACTGAAGAGATACAACCTACAACAAATCTGTTGTAACACCCTCTTCGCTCTCAATCTCCTCTCTCTTTCTCACTCAGAATACAGATCTACATAGACGCAATACAATTCCCTCATATATAGTGAGGGGTTGCCTTCTAGGGCAAAAAACCCTAAATTAAACATAACTTCTATTGTGAGATCTCCGCCTAATGAATGGCCGAGATTTACTAGAAATTACCATACTTTTATAAGGCAATTTTACATCTATTCTTAGCTTCGGGGGCACTGCCCCAAAAACCCCCCGTCAGGGGGGGGTTCCCCAAAGGTCGCAGCCACCCCCCCCCCTGGACCCCTCTACAACGAATATTTTTTCGGGCAGCATTGCCGTCCCATTTCGAACTGGGGTCCAATGTAGCAATACCTTTGAATACATAAGATAATCAAGCTCCACACCCAACAGTCTTAACAAAAATGCTTTGTTTTATAAGTCGCATGGGAAGATGACCAATCATTGAATACATGAGCCAAATGACTGCATTAGAAAGGTCCTCAATTTGTATTTTCACTATCAAACCTAGATTCCTAAGGATACAATAGCGAAAAACTACTCTTTTTTATTTCCCTCCATGATATCCCTCTAAAAACCATCCTTCTATTTTATCTCTTTGTTAATTTATAGAGTTGTTAGGACATGTGGTTAAATAATTAAAGGTATTCATTCATTAAATCATCTGGTCATCATTGCTTGGAGTGAGTTAATAAAGGGGAAAGCTTAACTTTTTTATTTGTTTGTTTATCTATTTAAATTTTGTAATTAAATTAAACTTTAATCTATTTATTTCAATTTATTATTTATATGTTTTCCCTAAGGAGGGTGCTCATATTGAGGGGTGTCGTCTACTAACTGAAATGAGTGTGAAGCAATTAATGAAGGGGGGGGGGGGGGAGTTCCCACCAAATGGCACTCTTTATGGTTGATAATACACCTGCAACTGTGACATAAACTATGTTATGTGTGGGAGAGGAAGGAGGTGAGGTTTCTGGATGTGTGGGAGTCCAAAGGACATCACATTTTGCACACAAACTCGAGGAGCCATAAAGCGATAATATTGAATGGATTTGGTTGGACTATGGTGTATAAGGATATTGGTTGGACGAAGGCTAGTGAGGAAAGGTGACCTACAATTTATAGAACTTCTCGGGGACCTTTATTTGTGCATATCCTACAAGGAGGTACAATCCTCTGTACAATTACCATTCTTGGGAAAGGAAAGTTTAAAAAATAATAGAACTAATGTCAGTTGGGGGATGGAGCTAGCTTTGCATGCAAAGTTGTTAGTTGATCTCAATTGGAAGTTGGTCAGCCTGGAGCACGCCGCGTCCAGGGTATGGCAACCGTAAAGAAAGAGTCACAGTTTGATCAACTTTATTAAAAAATCGCAAGGCTTGAAAAGGCACTGGGGAATTATGATATTTCCTCTTATGACAATGATCATGAACAACAACCACTACTCAAGGTGGATTCTAATCCTAAAGTATGATCAAGCGAACCTGTTATCTGAAGAGAAGCATAACTCAAGGAGTTGTTATGTTTATTTTTATGTTCATCAATTTATATTTTCTAATAGTTCATAGTTTTAATTTTAGTTTGAAAGACAATATGGTTATCCATAACACTTTATTAGGAGAATTTTGAACTTATGCTACTGGTCTAGTTTCCCAAGTGGTAGACCAATAATTAATTTTTGTTTGCTATTTATATTTGCTTAGTCGTAATACAAAAGGTCTTACTTTACAAAAATTATTATTATTTATATTTTAATTATTTATTGTTTGTATTATTTTTTATGCATTCCTAAGCAACGAAATAGAAAAGTAGTTGTTATGAATTGTTCTAAGTTGTGAGCTAATGTTAAAACACAATATTGTATAATTCCCTGAAACTATAAGGATGTTTTATCCTAAGTTTTAAAAAGGGTAAAAGGGGGATCTACATGGGGGGCATGTGTCATAGGGCATCTTGTATATATACAACTACCCCTCTACCATTCGAGGGGAGAGGTATCCTACCAGTGTGAACACTGAGCCTGCTTTGAGGAGAGTTAAAGAGTGTTTGGTAGTTGTAAATTGAGGATCATGGGTGCATCTAAGTATGAGTGCACTTTTTATTGGATTGCCTTTGGAAAGGTTAAAAGCCCAAGAGGGAGAAGTACATGGACAGGTATCCAAATGCGGGGCTTGGAGGGTACTTGGAGACCCTTAAGGGCAACTCAAACTTTTGAAAACCATAGGGCTCGAGACTCCCTACCTAACCTGAATTGGAAGCCTCGAAGGGATAATGGACAACTCGATGGAATGTAGATGTAAAGAAGGGCGTGCACTAACTTGGGTTGTGTAGGCCGATGGGGGACAAGAGACTGTAGGTTGGAGTGTTGCTAGGGTGTGATACCTATGGCCTGATCATGTTCGGTACTAGCTATGTACCATAGTTGAATTTAGGAAATCATTTGCCTTATGGAGTCATGACCCTAGCTCAAGGGTGATCATCACTAAGAGAGTTATAGCGGTGGAGCCTATAACTAAGAGGAACGTCTGAGGCCCACATCTAGCTAGTGCTCATTAAAAGATAAGTGTTTCCAATTATGCATCATATGTTCTTAATGTTGTGTATACTTTGATGTATGTTTGTTGCTTATGGCTTATATGTTTTATGCATATTTTTATTATGTTGTTTTGATCACATTATTTGTATTTCCTATTATTACGGTGTTGTGGCACTAGAGACAGGGTTCGTTACAAAATCAAATATTTTTTAGACTAAAAGACAAGGAAACTAAAAGAATAGGGTCATAGTATACCATTGATATTTCACCCAAAAGAAGAAGCCCAAAACACACAAGAAAACCAAGAAATTAGATGGACCCGCGTTGACAATATTTTGAAAGAAATGAAATTCCTAAATGTATATAAAAAAATATAGAGCCAACCACCCAATACAAGCCACACATAGATTGCATTTAAACACTAAGAGCCAATGCCAACAAATTAGATCACCTTTCCCACACCCTGTAGCAATCTCAAGCAAGTTGAAGTTCCAAAAGAATAACCAAAGGCTTAGTGAAAATCTTACGAGGGTTGGCCAAATTTTCATAAGCTCTTTGTCTTTGTGTGAGCCCTCCCATTAATGATTCATAATCCCACAATTACAAAGCAATCCTTCAATAAAGGGTTTAAAAGATTTAACATACTTGACCTATAACACATGAGAGAAGGAAATGGTTGTCATTTAGTATCGAGGCTCCTTAAACGAGATCCACGTATATCGTGTCCAAATGACACCAATCTTGTACGCAAGTGCTTTGTTGGCCAATGTATCCACTTTTTCATTAAAATATCAAAAAACTGGTTGAAATGAGATATTGTGTGGGCCATTTATCTCCTTTTGAACTCGGGGGATGATCAAAGCTAATTTACTATCAAAGGGAATTAATTGTCTTTGAGGTCATTATGTTAGTAATTATACTTTAATCCCCACGATGATCAAGGAATTCAAACTAAGTTTTTTTGCTAGGAGGATGTCTGGATGGAGAGCGAAAGCCTTTGCTTTTTTTTTCCTTCTAAGAACCCATGTGTTACACTAAAATCTGTCACCATGACTATTTGCAGTTAGTATGGCTCCATCAACTGTCATACTATCCTCCTTGGCAAGCCTCATACCTCTGCTCTCCATGTCAAACTTCAAGAAAGAGAGAAAGTCATTAAAAATCTATATATCTCTGGGTACGCAGTTTCTCTTAGCCTTACCTGCGTGTACGCACTCCAAGTTGACAATACCTGCGTACTTGTATGCTCTGTATGTAAAGCAATGGGTGCGTAATCCTGTAAAGATCAAAAGGCGCAAGTTCCACTCCAAAAAAGTTACTTGTGGTCATTTCTAGAGCCTTCTAGAAGCCTGTTTGACGTGTATGGAGCGCCTCCAGATGGTTCATGTATCCCTACCAAAGAGGAACTTACCCATCAAGAGGGGAGCTATCCCATCCAAAGAGGGGCTTATCCCATTGATGGTGGACCTGAATAACTTCCTCTAGAGCACTATAAATACAGGCATTGGGCCAGAGGGAGGGAGGTTGAAAGCTGAACATTCCTAAGGGTAGATGTTGCTGGAATTAGGACTCCCTTGTAAAGCTTGAGAGGAGAGATTCCCATCCTTTCCTAGCCTTATTTGAGAGTGGGTGAGCTGATCAAAGTAAAGGAAAACTCTTGCTGGACCCTAGGAGGGACTTGCACAACACCAAGGCTCAGGTTGTAATGGTTCCTTTTGTTACCTTTTAATGCAAATGAACTTATTTTTCTCAACAGATTATTATTCATGGTTTGTTTCATATACTCCTTGGTCCATATGATAGATATGTATTGTTTTATGAGTTTATCGCGTGTTATTTAATCTTTTGGCTTGTTAGTGAATGCAGGTTTCGAAGAGAAGGAGGAGCTCATCCGGATCGGCGAGGCTGGACTACTACAAAGCGTTGGACTAGAGGTATGTTAAAGATCCCCTGATTACTTGTAATTGCAATGCATGTTTAGAGAAAAGTAGCTTTATTTGTCTTGTTTGTCACTAGAAAGCTTTTGCTTCTAGGGAGGTCGGTTGTGTCCGCACTAACGACTCTTTCCGCATGACAAAATGGCGACTCCGCTGGGGAATCCATTAATGTGAATGTTTTTTCCTTTGTATGAACTTTTGATCTGAGAAAAGTTATTTGTTTTCTGGTTTTTGGCTGTCTGACTGTGTATTTGGGTGGGCTAGCTTAGGGTTAAATTAGATTTTAGTTTTTCTTTGTTTTGCTCGAAGTACGCAGCCTCTGAGTGTAGCACAGTGCGTACCTGTACGCACTGTCGCTTTGTGCACAGAGCGTACCCGCACCTGTGCAAACAGGTCGCCTGCGTACCCCTGTCAAAACTAAGAAAATTTCATTTTCCTTCTTTTTTGCCTTTTACTTTTTGTTTTTAATTTGTTTTTCTGCCCAGATCCATTAGTTTTCTGCCATAGATCTTCACCTAAGCTTGTTCCGTTAGTGTCGAGGGTTTTAGTAAAATTCATAGGGATTTTGCCTTAGGGTTTGATTTTTAACTGGTCCTGTAGTGACTTTGGCGTTAGAGGTTGTCAAACTTTGGATCTCCTTGGTTTTGTTCAGTCCTCTTAGGAGTCGGGCCTGTCATAGAAATCACCCTTGTGAGAGACCTACCTTTGTGTCTTCTCTTTGCAAATCTCGAAAGGTTTGTTGTTTAAACTTTGAATTTTATTCTTGAGAAAAGAACAAAAAGATTTTGATTTTTGTTTTGACTAGTTTTTGGTTCTGCATTAACTAGTCCTTAGTTACATTTTGACTGAGTAAAACATCCAGGAATCATCTTTAGTAAGCTTTTGACTCGTTAGATTTACTTTTATATTTATTTCTCTTAGATTTGCTTTTGAGTGAAATTGAGTTGATTTGATTGCCATAGCTTTTTTAACTTTGATTTTTGTTAAAGTAAGTTTTACATGCTTTATTAATTAGGAAAAAATACAAAAATATCTTTTGAAGGAAATTTGCTTTGGTAGCATTTGTGTCTTTGAAAGAAAAGGAATTTTTGTGAAGTGAATAGTGGTCATGTGTCGTATGTTTTGAAAAGATAAAGAGTTTGTTTCTTTGTTTTTCATTGCCAAGAAAGTTGTCTTTATTTCAAAATTGCATTCTCCAACTCTCTTAGCTAGGAAATTCATTGAAAAAGGAAAAATTAGTGTAAATCATCCTAAGTGCATCTTTTTAGTGGATTTCGGTCGAGTCTACACACCATCAGTTTCATCTCCACTACCTTTTGTCTTAAAAAAGCCATAAAATTAACGCTTAAAGTAAAATCAACTTAGTAACTTTTATTTACTAGGGCTCTGAAACACCAATATAGATCAGGCTAGTGTCTTGGAGTAGGAGAGTAATTAACTCTCCAAGACAGCAAAACCAAACAAGTAGCTCATCTTGTGGTAGGATAAATCCAACTGTTTCATTTGTACTCTGGGAAAGCTCCTCTTAAAGGAGAAGCACGAGCTCGTGTCCGAACCAGTGAGGGGATCAATCCTCCCTCGTTGGGAACGACGCCAGACACGCACGTATTACAAACGGTAAACCTCGGATTAACCATTGTCGAGGAGCCAGGGGTCACTTGTCGGTAAACCTTGGATTATTGTCAAGGAGCCGGCAAGGGGATTGAGCTTGATACTCTGCCCTTGCGTGCTGTCGGAGTGTAGACTGTTCCCCCAGGTGCATTTGTTGCTGTTGGTAACCTTAGTGACCATTATCTTTAGGATTCTACCGAGGTGACGGTGGAGGGAAGATCCCACTGTACCTGGAGCAGACGTCGGCTAGACTCACTTGGATTTTCCGGGGGTTCACTTCACTCGAGACGGTTAAAGTGGAGGAACTTGTGCCGGTCTATTCATTAAGCAGGTTGCCGGGGTAACTGTTCCACCCTCCACTTCTGTACTGAATTCGGCGATGTTGGGTTTCATCTCCAACTAGTGTTTTTGGTCCGGAAGGCTACTGTTTGTGCATGGTTTGACGCCCTAGATTCTTTAGGCGTGTGATTCAAATTTGTTTGGTTCTTTAGAGACTTTAGGTGGTTTGCTTTGAGATTTTACTTTGTTTGCGTGTGCAGTAGTTAAAAGTTTTTAACTGTGGCGGAATTACCGAGACAGTCCCGTAGACTTCGGGGCAAGTCTCCTGAGATTGTTTCCGTGGCCGAATTGTTGAGGAAGTCCCGTAGACTTCGGGTGAACCTCCTCAAGACGTCCCGAGTCATTACGAAGGTTTAAAGGTCCTTGTAACTCCTAGTGGCAGTAAAGTAGGTTCACCTGAAGAAGGAGAATCGTCGTTGGTAGTCCATCCAGATTACCAAGGTCTAGAAACAGGTTATAATCCTGAAGCAGTTGCAGTTTCCGAGCTTGCTGGTAGTTTTTCATCTACTAGTGATATAGGCGAAGAACCTGAAGTATCTGAACCTGTTACTCCAACTTCTAGTGCACCTGATTCACCTAGGGTAGAAAGAGTCATCACCGAAAATCTTCCTGCTGGTTTGATAGCTATTGAAGAACTTGCTCCAGAGGAAGAATTAGGCGTATCTATCCTTGAAGATCAACCTACTATTGATCTAAGGGAGCGTGAATCTATCTTTTACAGTCCTCCTAGAAGTACTACTTGGTACCTTTCGTTAACCAATTATTTAGACAACTCAGGGATAAGTTTTTCTCCACCTCGAACTCCTTTTCCACCTGGAGGTATTTATACTCCTGTAAATATGTCTGGTCAGTCGTCCGTGTTCACTCAATCTCCTGAATCTTTCTTGTACGGCGGTCCTTCTGTTCCCTCCGGGTATCAGTCACTTTCTGGTACCTTTGCGGGGGCATCTCCTCAACCCATTGAACATGGGTTATTAGCTGGAAACAATGGTAATAAACCATTGGGTGTAGGGGACATTTACATGATGTCAGGTTCAGTTCCCGTTTCTCAACCTCAAGGTGGCCAATTACCGCCTGGGGGGCAGCCTCAATTAACGCCTGGGGGGCAACCTCAAGGTACACAAATTGCGTCTGGGGGGCAACCTCAAGGACAGTATGTACCCATAGTACAATACATTCCTCAAGGTCAACCCCAGCCTCAATATGTACCCCAGGGTCAACCTCAGTATCAATATTTACCTCAAGGGTATCAACCTCAAGGTCAAGGTCAACCCAGTATCAGTATTTACCTCAAGGTTATCAACCTCAAGGTCAATACTCGAGTCAAGGTTATCAACCACCTCAAGGTCAATCATATGTTCAAGGTACGGGAACTGTGCCTTTCAGTTATCAATCCTATCCTCAATCCGGTTATGGATCTCAATATCCTCAACCTGTCATGGGTCAATACCCCGGAATGAACATAGTGTGGGATCCATCGCAAGTTCAACAGGTATTGCAGCCAAGTATACAGTTGTCATCTCAAGCTGGACAACCTTTAGTTGCTGGTCCATCCCAGCAACCAGTCCAGTCTAATGTTCAAACTTCTGTAACTTCGGTAGTTACTCAGCCGCCAATTGCACCTAGTACTCCATCTCAAACAACGGCTGCTGCAACTACCGCAACATCTGCTCCTTCCACCACACTTGCTTCTGGAGTATCGACAGCTCCGGTTTCTACTGTCTCTGCAACTACTCCTCAGACATCTTTACCATTGTCTGGATCTACGATTCAAACTACGGTTCAGATGCCTGCAGGACAACCTGGTTTAAGTACGGTTGTCACTAGTCAACCACAATTTGCTTATCAACCGTACCAGGGACAGTACCAATACGGGCCTGCTGTCCAACAGCCGGTTTACCAGTATCAACCGTATCCTGGGTACACTTATCAACAACCTCAGCAACCCCAGTACGGTCCGGTTAATCCTGGTTTTCCAGGAGGATATAATATCCCGAATGCGATTCCTGTTCCAAGTTATCCTGGATATCCTCCTCCTGGGACTGGTCTTGTGACCCAGAGTTTTAGGGATCCTAATCGGCAATTACCGTTTATCGCAACTTTGGATTTACCAGACTTGACGCGCCTAACGAACGATCCAATACAATATCTTCCGTTCTGGCCGCCAATGCCAAATAAGTTGCCCAGTGATATACCCAAGTTCGAAGGTAAGTCTGGAGAGGATCCGTCCAATCATGTGATGACTTACCACCTCTGGTGTGCTTCAAATTCCATCTCGGATGATTCGATCCGCTTACGTCTTTTCCAGCGTACGCTCATTGGTCTCGCGGCCAAGTGGTACATTGAGTTACCACGGGCCTCTTTTTACAATTTTAGTCAGTTAGCTACCTCGTTCCTAACTCATTTTCAGTTGCCGGTCAGATACGATAATGGCACGGAGCTATTAACTTCATTAAAACAGTCGACCTCCACTTATATTTCCGATCATATCCATGAATGGAGACGTCGACGGCGATTAGTGAAAGTTTTTATTCCGGACCAAATCTTAGCTGAATGGTTTGTTAAATCATTATTACCGAAGATTACTGAAGATGTAGCTAAGGCCGGAGTAGTTACTGAGGAGCAAGTAATTGCTCAAGCGCAGTACCTTGACTTAGTTTACACTCAGTCAGGTACGTTACATGAAAAGATCCCAGATCTTCCAAAGTCAAATCAAATCGCTGCTGCTCCTTCGGGATCTCATGCTGCTGATGGCATGATTGGTACGGTAAATACTAAAAGCAAGAAGAAATCTTCAAAGAATTCTTCGCCCATTATAACCTTACCAGATTCCCCGACAGGAGAGTCTTCTCCTGAAATTTCCGCCGATATTCACGCTGTAGAGTCATCTACGGCTAAATCAAAAAACGGTGGGAAGAAGAAGGGTAAGAAGAAGGGTAAAGCAGACAAGACTCCAAAGGAGAAAACAGAAAAGTCGGAAACCAATGACGAAAAGCGCAAACCTCGATATCCTTGTCTTATTTGTGAAGAGGATCATTTTACAAGAGATTGCCCCCATCGGGCCGAGGTTGTGAAAATCGTCAAAGGTTCCTCAACTCCTGCTGTTTTGAAAGATCCATTTCCAAAGCAGGAGAGTAAGATGATAGGTTCTTCCTCGAGTGCCACTGAAGAACCCATATTGATGATGTCTCATGTAAGGATTGCGACTCGATCTCACGATTATGGTAGTAAAAGTCCTGTTGATGGATCGAAAGAAGCAGAATCTTCTCATTCAAATCCATCAACCTCAGCTCCCGGTTCCGATCCACTACAGATCGAGAAACCTAACCCTGACTTAGTAATAAAACCGCCCGCCAAGGGTGTACTTCGAAGGTCTGCTTTCAATCCACATGCGAGAGCGGCCCAGAATTACAACATTGTTGAGGATTTAGCTGTTTCACCCTCAGCAATGTCGGCTTTAGAAGTGCTGCAATCATGCCCAGCACAGCGAAAATTACTTTTGTCGGCTATAGGAGCTGTTGATGTTCAGGACCCGAACCTGATAATCTTTGATCTAGAAAATAGTACACCGCGTCTCCCTCATCAGATGGCTTTCCAGATTCCAGTGATAGTCAAAAACAGGCCTATTCATCGGACTGTAATTGATGAGGGAGCTTCCACGTGTATTATGTCGATTCAGTGTTGGAGATCGCTTGGTTCTCCTTCGCTGAACCAATCCCCGACAATTCTTAAGGCCTTTGATGGCCGTGGGTTCCATCCGTTTGGCATTTTACAGGATTTGCCTATAGGGGTTGAAGGAAAAACCGTTAGTCTAGATGTGGAGGTGGTTGATGCCCCTCTAGACTACAACCTTCTTTTGGGTCGAAGTTGGTCTTACGCTATGACAGCGGTCGTTTCATCGGTCTTCAGAGTCATAAAGTTTCCACATAATGGCAAGATCGTGACAATAGACCAGCTGGCTTATTTTTCATCCGACCCAGCCTCTTCAGAGAGTATCCAGCATGTCGGTAAAACGACTATCCCTTATAAGGATGTTGGCGTAGGATTAGTTAAAGATTCCGGTTTACTGGGAACTTTTCCTTTTCCTCCGATCAACGCAGACCCTTCATTCGCATCCATTCATATGATTACTTCAGACACTATTATTTATGATGATCCTTGGATTGTCCCATCTGAATCTGAGATAGACTCATTCGGTGATGCAATGCCTTTGAGTCCATATGAAATTGCTTATGAGGCCGTGCAGTCTTTTTCCGACCCAAGTTCAACCCAAATCGACCAAATGAATGTGGTCCGTGAGGAATCCCTTTTCGCGTCAACCTCGGAGTTAATAACATTTCCCGAAGTTGTGTCATCTGACGAACAACTTTGTGAAGTCCTGTGCGTAGACGATTTACCATGGGAAGATCTCCATCATAGATCTTCGTTTTTACCTGAGGATGATCGTTTTGAAAACGATTTCTCATCAATTTTTACAGCTGAATATGTCAAAGACGCTCAGAGTCCAATGAAACATCCTGATTCAGAGCTGAATTTGGGAAATGTTTCTCGCACTATTCCCATTGACATTTCAGTGAAGCCTGGAATTGTTGAACACATTCATATAGGTGCCTCGTGTTCAGATGACGAAATTCAAACATACAAGGCCCTATTTCAAGAATTCCGCGACGTGTTTGCCTGGTCCTATGAGGAAATGCCAGGAATTGATCCCTCCATTGTTGTTCATGAGATCAAGACTTACCCGGACGCTAAACCCGTTCGGCAACGTCTGCGTCAGATCCACCCTCGGAAAGCGGCTGCAATTAAAGCAGAAGTTGAGAAGCTGTTGAAAGCAGGTTTCATTTATCCGATCCCGTTAACGGATTGGGTATCGAATATTGTTCCGGTTAACAAAAAGCAGGGAACAATAAGAATATGTATCGACTATAGGGATATCAATCGTGCTTGTCCCAAGGACAACTATCCAACGCCCTATATCGATCAAATAATTGATGATTGTGCCGGCAGTGAAATATTTTCCTTTATGGACGGTTTTTCCGGTTACAACCAAATCAATATTCTACCTGCCGATCAACCAAAAACGGCTTTCATTTGTCCATGGGGGACATTTGCTTATTGCAAATTACCTTTTGGGCTTAAGAATGCCGGAGCCACTTTTCAAAGGGCGATGTCTTATGCATTTCATGACATCAAGCACATTGTGCAACCGTATCTCGATGATTTGCCCGCTCACTCTTTACGTCGAGCTGATCACCTTGTCCATTTACGAGCAATTTTTATGAGGTGTAGGCATTATCGTATACGGTTGAACCCACACAAATGTGTCTTCTGCATCGAAGTGGGACGATTGCTGGGATTTGTAGTTTCAAAAGCCGGCATTCGCGTCGATCCCTCGAAGGTCGAAGCTATCATCAAATTGCCTCCTCCTTCGAGTTTGCGCCAACTCCAAAGTTTGCAAGGGAAAGCAAACTTTTTACGCCGATTCATTCCTAACTACGCCGAGATTACCAAGGGTTTTACCCGGTTGTTGAAACAAAATGCTCAATTTTCTTGGGATGAGATAGCTCAGAAATCTTTTGATGCGCTAAAGCACGCGTTGACCCATGCACCGTTGCTGCATCCTCCCAACTACAACCAGGATTACTTTTTGTACCTCGCCGCCGCTCATTCCACCATTGGAATGGTCTTAGTACAGGAAGATGAATTCGAAACGGAACATGTGATATATTATCTTAGTAGGACGTTAAATCCCACTGAGCTAAAATATTCGCATGTGGAGAAATTGGCCCTGGCAGCTGTTCAGGCTGTCCAGCGTTTTCGTCATTACATTCTTCTCCGTAAAACTACAGTCATTTCGGATTGCAACCCTATGATCTACATTTTGACTAAACAATTGCTAGGGGGCAAGTACTCTAAATGGATTGTTATCTTGCAAGAGTTCGACTTGGAGTTTGAAAAATCTAAGTCTAAGAAATCTTTAGTTTTTGCGGAATTGATGTGTGACTTCCCGCGTGCTGACACAGAAACTGTGGTAGAGGAACCCATTGCGGACGAATCTCTGTTTCTCATCAGCACTTTAGATCCGTGGTATGGGGATATAATTGTCTATCTCCAAACCCAATCCTTTCGGCCCGAAGCTTCAAAGTCGGAACGCCGAAAAATTCGATTCCAGTCCCAACAGTACAAAATTATTGGAGATACTCTTTATCGTCGTGGGGCAGATTTGGTTTTTCGTCGTTGCTTAACTCATGAAGAGGCAGAAAGGGTTATGAATGACTGTCATTCTGGAGCGTGTGGCGGTCATATGTCTGGGTATGCCACAGCTCAGAAGGTGTTGCGTGCTGGCTACTTCTGGCCGTCCATGTTTAAAGATTGTATCATTGCGGTCCGAAAATGCCACAACTGTCAAGTGTTTGATCGCAAGATGCGCGCACCACCTGCTCCTCTCCACCCTATAATTGCCGTTGGTCCTTTTGCTAAATGGGGTATCGATTTTATTACATGTAACCCTCACTCGGCCGGGGGGCATGCGTATATCATCCTTGCGGTTGATTATTTTACTAAGTGGGCCGAGGCGATGCCTACATTCGAGGCTGACGGCAAGACAGCTGCGATTTTCGTATTCAATCATATTATTGCTAGGTTTGGTGTCCCACAAGCGATAATCACTGACCATGGGCGCCATTTTCGAAACATTATGATGACAGAACTTACAAGCCAGCTTGGTTTGCGTCATGATAGTTCTACTCCTTATTATCCCCAAGCAAACGGTTTGGTTGAGTCCATCAACAAAGTTCTAGTTATCATGATCCGACGAATCATTGGTATTCATCGGTCGAATTGGCACAACATGTTATTTTCAGCGCTTTGGGCGTACCGAACCTCAGTGAAAACATCAACAGGGTTCACTCCTTTCCAACTAGTTTATGGTTTGGAAGCAGTGTTGCCCATTGAATGCGAAATCCCATCACTTCAAATGGCTATCGAATTACTTCCAGCTACTTCCGAAGAGGAGAAGCGTCTATTATACTTAGCTAAATTAGATGAGACTCGACGTGACGCTGCATTGGCAATCGAGACTCACGCAAAAAGGATGAAAGCTCAGTATGATCGTAACGTGACCCCTCGTAATTTTTCGGAAGGAGACCTAGTGCTATTATATGATCAAGCTAACGATAAATTAGGTGCTGGCAAATTCGTTCCTATGTGGCATGGGCCCTACATTGTCAAGCGAAAGCTAGCAAAAGGGGCCTATGAGCTGGTAGATTTTGATGGGGACTCTTTGGGTAAGCCCAGAAATGGACTTTACCTAAAGAGGTATTATGCTTAAATGGTGGGTATGGAGATTTAGTTAGGTTAGTTTTTCTTTCTAGCTGGTGTGTTTGTTAGTATAGACAGTGTGCTTAGCTTAGAGAGTGTGTTTTTCGTCGTTATTCTGGCTTATCTTGGTTTTACTCTTGATATTGCAGATGTCGACGCCTCTCCAAATGTACATTGGATTTGCTGATGGTGCTTGTCGTAGTACACGGAATATCTCTTCCGCAGCTTGGGTTATCTATTCACCCTCTGACGAGTTAGTTTCTATGCATGGGGTGAGCCTTGGTCAAACAAAAAACAACATTGCAGAATACAGTGCAGTGATTGAGTTATTATCTGAATCTATTTCATTTGGGATTCGGAGTTTGATAGTGAGGTTAGATTCTGAACTCGTTGTATTACAGCTTAATAGAGTATATGCCATTAGAAATCATGTGTTATTAAGGTTATTTTGAGAGTGCGCCTCTTGGAACGTGAATTTGATTACATTGAATATCAGCATATTCCAAGGTCATTAAATACATTAGCAGATGCAATTGCTTCTCGAATGTTAGACAGACATTTGTGATAATCATAAATGTAAATTTAAAAACATTTCATCATACATGTTTAACAAGATAAGCTGGTAATAATGATATATATATATATATATATAGATAGGAGTGTGTCAAAAATATACATCGTCTTCGATCATAGGTTGAAAAACACCTTATGATCGGCAAAAATGATAAGTACAAAAAACCAAAAATGTCACATGTGTCTACAAAAAGTGACTAGCCAATCACTGGTGGTGCTCTCTATACGAGACCACTGCCCGCGCTACCCTACACAGGAACCTCCTGAAAGGTCCTGGGACTGCGACCACATAGCGCTGAAGTCGGATAGGAATATCGTCTATAGTCGTCTCTGGTATGTCCACCGTGAGACGCTCTAGGTCCTGTTCCAGCTCGGCTAAGGTCTCTGCGGCCGCATCCTGTGGGGCCGGTGCTGGTGCAACTGGTACTTTTCTCTCGAATGGCCGGAGATTGGCCGGACGCTGTGGACCTACATCTGCATTTTGAAAATTGTCACTATCAGTTTTGAGACGATATAAAAAACAAACAAAAAAGTAAATAATTTGAAAACTTGTGAAAATGAAATACCTCTGTCGTCCCATTGTTCTCCCTGTGGAAGAACCATGTCCGGATCACCGCGAAAATCTACTCCGGCATAAGGAAAGTCCTAAATCGCAAAGACCTGGTCCTCCAACCAGTGAAAGTAACCCGCAGGAAATCGAACAACTCCCGCTCCCTCATCAGGATGTCGGGCCATCACCGTAACCCATCGCATCAACTTTGGCTCCCGAGGAGGCCCAGCTGGAACAGTGAGATGCTGTGGGATCAACATCGGAACCCTCTCTAGGGCAAAGCTCACAACTAAAGGCCCATACCCAAAGGTCTTTAATTGTCCGTTTTTTGCCCTAGTTAGTTGGCCCTTCATATTGGCCAACACAGCATCACACCAATTGAAAATGGTGCCTCGGTAGCAATCTATCGCCATCCGCATTTGGGACCCAGTGGCAATGTGCAAAGCGGCTGTGCCACAGAGTCTGGTAACTGTAAAGGCAATTACCATAAGTTCGGGCAGGGATATGTATTTGATTTCTATCCCTTTCTCCTAGTTTTGATTGTTGCACCACTCTAGCCGGAGGCTAGCAAGGGATTGGCCACCCGGCCTAGTTCCGGACAGAGTCAGTTGCTCGCCCCTATTAGGAAAACCAGTGAGAAAATATATGTCAAAGGGCTTTATCTCGAGCTGGTGCCCTCCGATGTAGAAGCATTGATCCTGAACATTCCACCTTTCAACCAGCCATTCTAAGAATCGCACCTGGGCCCTCATGCCAGGTATGGCCCAGTATTTGTAGAGACCGCATGCCTTCAAAGCATCAATGGAGGGTTGATGATCTATTGTGGCCAAATCGACATCTTTGTGTTCTCTTTCGTGCCAATCAAGCATGGTGGGCAATCTACACACCAGAAAACATTCATTAGAATTCATTAAATCAAAAAGTGATGGTTTAGTTTTGAGATTTGGGGTTTTGAAATTGCTTTGCGCGGAGTACGCACCCCGCGTTCAGAAACAGAGCGTATGGACGCAGCTGTTCTGAAGGCAGGCTGCGTACTCCTGCCATTTTCCCATGAACGAAAATTTCGGGGTACGCAGGTCGCCCATGGGGCACCTGCGTACCCCGAAAGGCGGATCCTAAAACCCCAAAGCCCTCAAAAAATCAAAATAGGGCTTAAAATGAAATTCTAAACGGATGAAAACAAAGAGAAGGATGTTGTGAAATACCTGAAAGAGACGGCACTCGATTCCGACGGTCGGATTCTCCGCAAAGTCCACAGGAAGTTTCTTGCCAAAAGCCCTTTTCTCTCCTTCAACAGTAAAATGGTAAAAATGACATGGTAAAAGGTCTTTTTATAGGTTTTTTTGATAAATGAATGCTAAATTTGTTTATTTTTCACCATGGAAGGATATTTCTCAATGCATTTTTGCTTATCTTAAACAGGTATGAGTAATGTGTCGTTTTTATGCAGGACAATAGGACTTTCAGGGAAAATTATCATTTTTTCACGAACCAAAACATCAGAGTCATCTTTTAAGCCCTTTTCTGACTCCTAAAACATGAAAAGATTGCCGAGTGTTTCTTTTACACTCGTTAAAATGGAATTAAAAGACGGTCCCCTTATAGCTCTTTTCTGACCGTAAAAAAAGGAAAAGATTGTCGGGTTTTTGTCATTTCAAACTCGATATGGAAATAAAACGACGTGTCCTTGATCTCTTTTTACTTTTCAGGTCAGAGGCACTAATCATGAATGTACTCCTTGGTCGCAAGACTAAGCGGTTCTCTCAAGTATTATTTTATACTTTTTCGGGCTTGGGAGACACAACTTTACGAAAAAGTTCAACCTGGAGTCTTCTTTAGTTTTTTTAGACTCTCTAAAAATGAAAAACGCCGAGTTTCTCCTATACTGGACTCGTTAAAATTTCACAGTAAAGGACCTGTTCGATTACAAACAGGAACGGACCACTCCTTCTTAGGGTTCGAATCAAAACTAAGTTGGACTCATCCGAAGGATGAGCTTATAATCAAGCATATGTTATCCTCCTCAAGCTTGTAAAAAATAAAGAGGTACTTGCCAGAAATGGTGGGGGAAAAGAGAGAAAGATGAGCCCATTTGTTATCCTTTGTCTCAGAAGAAGCCTTATTACCACTCTTGAACACGACACTTTTCATTCACCTGGGTTGAGAAATCCTTTGCCTCACAGTTGATCAAACACATTGAATTCTTTAGCCGGGTATTAACTTTGGATCAAATGTCACCAAACCATCTGTCGTGTCATTATGTGTTCAAGAGGTCTCTGCAATAAACATTCATCTGCAAAATACTCGTCATCCATTTTGACCATCCCTGAGTCAGTCTTACAGCTACATTTCTTCAACTTGATCTATGATTTCGTGTTGTGGGCTTGCCTGCAACGGGTCGCTTTCTATCGACATCAGCACATTATCTAGAAAGATGACCTAGGAATCGTTAGTACCTTGAAGTCTGCATGCATCAATGGCAGGTTTCTCGCCTTTGACGACAGTTTACATCATTGACTTTCGATCAAAGGATTCCGTGAAATGTTCGACATCGACTCATTCATTCACATCTCATGGATTGTACTGGGTACTTTGAGAACCATTGACATCATTGGTGGTCTCTCTCACGCTTGTTAACGGTTTACATCATTGAATGGTAATCAAGTGGTTTCTACCATGTTCGACATCAACTCATTTATTCGCATGGATAGAATTGTACCTGTTCGGGAAGTAGAAATGAAGACCCTGGATCTAGTTTCCACCATCTAGGCTGCGAGGATTTTTGTATTCATTATACAGTAGACTAATCATAAACAGATGGTTGCGCCCATACTGTGTCTACAAAAGTCTATGATTATGATGTACTGCAGAATCATTCCTGTATCAGAGCAGTAGATAGTCAATTAGTTAAAGTTTTCAATATGAGTATGGGAATTCCTACCTCAGCGATGATATGATCATATATATGTATTTTGTGTTGAATACTTGCAGGTTCCGACTGGGCTCTCCACAAGATAATCCTTGAAATGATAAAGTACTTCACCCTTCCTAGATAAAATGAAACCCTTATCTACTACAGGCTTCGCACTTTAGGGGGCAATCTGTTACACTAAAATTTGTCACCATGACTATTTGCAGTTAGTATGGCTCCATCAACTGTCATACTATCCTCCTTGGCAAGCCTCATACCTCTGCTCTCCATGTCAAACTCCAAGAAAGAGAGAAAGTCATTAAAAAACTATATATCTCTGGGTACGCAGTTTCTCTTAGCCTTACCTGCGTGTACGCACTCCAAGTTCACAATACCTGCGTACTTGTACGCTCTGTATGTAAAGAAATGGGTGCGTACTCCTGTAAAGGTCAAAAGGCGCAAGTTTCACTCCAAAAAAGTTACTTGTGGTCATTTCTAGAGCCTTCTAGAAACTTGTTTGACGTGTATGAAGCGCCTCCAGATGGTTCATGTATCCCTACCAAAGAGGAACTTATCCCATCAAGAGGGGAGCTATCCCATCCAAAGAGGGGCTTATCCCATTGATGGTGGACCTGAATAACTTCCTCTAGAGCACTATAAATACAGGCATTGGGCCAAAGGGAGGGAGGTTGAAAGCTGAACATTCCTAAGGGTAGATGCTGCTGGAATTAGGACTCCCTTGTAAAGCTTGAGAGGAGAGATTCCCATCCTTTCCTAGCCTTATTTGAGAGTGGGTGAGCTGATCAAAGTAAAGGAAAACTCTTGCTGGACCCTAGGAGGGACTTGCACAACACCAAGGCTCAGGTTGTAATGGTTCCTTTTGTTACCTTTTAATGCAAATGAACTTATTTTTCTCAACAGATTGTTATTCATGGTTTGTTTCATATACTCCTTGGTCTATATGATAGATATGTATTGTTTTATGAGTTTATCAGGTGCTATTTAATCTTTTGGCTTGTTAGTGAATGCAGGTTTCGAAGAGAAGGAGGAGCTCATCCGGATCGGCGAGGCTGGACTACTACAAAGCGTTGGAGTAAAGGTATGTTAAAGATCCCCTAATTACTTGTATTTGCAATGCATGTTTAGAGAAAGGTAGCTTTATTTGTCTTGTTCGTCACTAGAAAGCTTTTGCTTCTAGGGAGGTCGGTTGTGTCCGCACTAATTACTCTTTCCACATGACAGCACTCTTTACATTTGACTTTGCTTTGATGAAGTTGGTATATAGAGTTTGAGTTGGCAGCTTAGGAATAGTACTTATTACATATAGTGAACATAAAATTACATAAAAAAATAAATAAATAAAAAATAAAAAATAAATAAATAAAATACATCTTTTTTTTTAATGAAATTACACTTTGGTATGAAAATCATACTTTGAAACCAAAATTACAACTTTCGAAAACCATTTTTTCACACTAACAAATCTTCTTCATATGATAAAGAAATATTATTTCAATCACTCTCACACTTTTTCTGACCTTATGAGATGAAATGGAGTATTATTGAACCTTGGAAAATGAAACCTAGTGACCTAATGGGACCTTAAATGACCAAACTCCATGTTGACTTGACTGACATAAATACATGATGAAATGAGCTTTTATGATTGATGTATGCTTAGTAAGACACAAAGGTGGGCCAACAAGTATTGATTTTTGAGGGAGAGTGGGGTTTTTTTACTAGGGCTACCATCAGTGAGTAAATTTTTGAATGAGGACCTAGGTGGAATGACAAAAAATTCAGAATGGGACCCTAATATGATATGAAAAGAAGATTTTTTATCACTGATGGAAGTATGCAAATACTGACTCTAAAATCGGCCTTATTAGGGATGGAATCTCCTTGGAGGTGTCAAGAACACCGTAGAAAAAGTGCCTATCCATTGGGCCAATACAGTCAAAAACTTAAACTGAAATGCATGACTGAATGCTGACAACTCAAATAACACAAACTAACTTGAAACTGACTGTAAAATGACTCAATACTGACTTACTTAACTGACGAATGAACTTTGAAAATGGCAGAAAATTAGTGAAGCTCCATGGCCTTCACTTCGGGCTCCGAACTCCAGTGATTCTCTACTTCACACTTGCAGAAAGTTAAACTGTTATTTACAATGAAATTGGGAGATTTCTGAGAAGCATGTTTTCATAAAAGATAGTGCTTAAGGAGCCTACCATTGACGAGTCCTCCTAAGCATGGTTCTCTATTCATCTCATCTAGCATGAAAGCATTTTTCCCTCACAAAGTTGAAATCTTATAAGGACCTTTCCATTGATTTTCAAATTTATCATGCTTGCCCTTGTCCTCATTTCTGGCATCCCAACGAAGTACGACACATCCAATTTTGAAGTCATCTTCCTTTGTTTTCCGTCATAGATTTTCTTTATCTTGTCATGGAGCTTAGAGGTGTTCTAAAATACCTTGTCTCGTGTCGGTTGTAAGTGAATCATTTAATGTATCTGGCATTGTATATCATTCTCCTCACTTCTTTCTTCTTGTAACAACTTCATGGTCGGGACTACTACTGATGAAGGAAAGATAGTATCTACTCCATACACTATTTGAAAAGGAGAAAGTCCAATAGATGTCTTACTACTCACCCGATCTTCCCACAGTGCATTGATCAACCTTTTGTGCCAATTCTTTTTGTTAGCCTCCAACATTTTCTTGATGATGTTGATTAAGGATTTATTGGAGGACTCCGCCAAACCATTCCCTTGCGGGTAGTAAGCTGTTGAATGTCCCAACTTGATGTTATATCTATCACAAAACTCAGTCATCTTCTCAGAGTTGAATGTTGCCACGTTGTCTGTGATGATCTTATTAGGACAACCAAAATGGGACAAGATATTAGTTTCTAAAACTGAATTATAACACAATTTGTTGCTTGCCTAGTTGGAATCTCTTCGATCCACTTAGTAAAATAGTCTGTACATGTCAATATACACTTGTGTTGTGTGGATGATGATGGGTTAATCTCACCTATGAAGTCTAGGGCCCACTGCTGAAAAGGTGCATGAACTGATATAGATTGTAGAGGCAAAGGAAGAAGTTTTCTTTTACCTTGGAAAACTTGACACTCGTGACAACTCATCAATGCCTTGTAGATATCTGCAAAAAATGCAGGCCAATAATAACCCGCTCTCAGTACTTTGTTGGTCATGGTCTTCTAGTACAAGTGGCCCCCATAATCTCCTTTGTGGAAGTCATTTATCACCTCTTTAGAATCATCTTCGGTTAGACAATTCAACAACACACCTCCAGGATCCTTTCAATAAAGTGCGTTGTCCATAATGCAATATTTAGAAGCCTTCAGCTTCAATTACCTACTCTTAGCCTTAGACATGCAAGGAGGGGGGTTTATATATTGCAAAAAATAAATAATATCAGAATATCGTGGAGATGATAAAAAGATATCAGATACCTTAATGAGATCTACTTCTTCTCGATTATTGTACAATGCTGCTACAAGGTTGATATATAGAGCATGGAAATTTGACTCAGCCACGAGCTTGGCTAAGCCTTGACCCTTGATCAGCTTGGTAGGCTTCATCTCAAGGTCATTTTCTAATAATGATGCTATCAATATACCTCTTCTACCTTATGGGTCATTCTGCACGAGAACTTCTTTTACTGTTGCATTAGAAGCAAAAGAGAATATTATGAAATAAATAGAGTAATCGAGACTAATTAAAACAGGGGTAGTGGTCAAGGCAAGATTTACTGCATGAAAGGACTTGCGGGCTTCTTCGGACCACTTTACATCATTATCATTTTTCAACATATTTGTCAACTCTCTAAGATGTTCAGCCAAATTAGGAATAAATCTACATAAGAAATTCATCTTACCATTGAATGCTTGGATTTCTTTCTTGATACGATGAAATCAATTTGTTGAATGGCTTCTACATGTGAAGGGTCAATTCGGATGTCGTCCTTTGAGATGATGTGGCCGAGAAGTTTGCCTTCCTCCATGGCAAATAAAATCTTCTTTGGGTTGAGAGGCATCCCGAACTTTCTGCATCACTAGAATATAACTCTCAAATTATGCAAACACTCATCATCTGAATGTGAAAATAGTGTTACATCATCTAAATATACTACCAAGAGAACATATTTTTCATTAGCGAAGTCTATGTCCATGGCACACTAAAAAGTGGCCCCTGCATTTTTTAGACCAAATCGAATTTTTGCATATTTGAATGTGCGTCAAGGTGTGGTAAATGTTGTCTTGTCCTGATCATCCTCATGCACTAAAATCTGATTGTAACTGGAGTAGCCATCTAGTAGTGTCATTCAAGAAGTGCCAACAACTCTCTGAAGGATATGGTCCATTTTGGGAAGTGGATAATTGTCTTTCAGAGACACTTTGTTTAAGTTTCTGAAGTCTATGCAGAGCCTTATTTCTCCCGTCTTCTTTCTCACCGGAACTAGATTTGATATCCAATCTGAGAATCTGATAGGAACAATGATGCCTGCCTTGAAAATTCTATTAACTTCTTTCTCTATGGATGGAAGCAACCTTGGGTTAATCCTTATTATATTTTGTCTAAAGTGCTTTTGATCAGGTTTAATTGGGATGGTATGCTGAATTATTTTCTTGTCATACTCCTTTAAGTCTGCATAATCCCACGCAAAAACATCAAAAAATTCAGATAGTAAATGAATATACTTTTCTTTTACCTCTGGGGATAATGATTTGGATATCTTGATCTTTTTTTGTTCATCTGTTGTTTCAATGTTCACGTCTTTTACACCTTTCTTTGTAGGAACCAAAGTGGGCTTCCTTGATACATCATCTCGATCAAACAAATCTTCCAAAGGTATAAGACCTTTTGGAATATTGTTGTCCTTTAGTTGTAGCATATCAACTTGAGCTGCCTCGATGACTTGATCATCCTTTTCATAAACTTCATCCATGGAACAATTCTCAAACTCTCCTTCACTCTAAAGAAAGTTATTTACCTACTTATTGTCACACGGAATCTGTCAAGGGTGCGGACACGACTGACCTTCCTAGAAGTCTAAGACATTCTAATGACAAACAAGACAAAAAGGAGTGATCTTTCTCTAAATACACCTTTTATAACATGAAAACTACAAGTGTTTAGGCTTACCTTATTCCAAAACGCTGTTGTTGAAGTCCGTTCTTGACGATCCGGATGAGCTCCTCCTTCAAGTCAATTCCTGCAACCACAAACAATCAAACAATTACCAAGCACTTGCATTTCATATAATAAAACATATATCCAACATGCAGACCAAGGAACACATGAAATAACTCATTAACACAAGCTATTGAGAAAAATAAACCAGTTTGTATTAATAACGAAACAAAGAAACTCTTACAACCTGGCCTTGGTGTTGTGCAAGTTCCTCCCAGGGTCCATCAAGGGTTTTCCTCTACTTTGACAAAGCTCACCCTCTCCCAAGTAGAATCAAGTGAAGACAATCTCTCCTCACAAAGGCTCTAATGGAAGACCTAAATCCTGCAGCATTTACCCAAAGAAAATGTATAGCTCCAACCTCCTCTCCTTCTGGCTCAATGCCTTTATTTATAGTGCTGTAAAGAGGTTATTCAGGTCCACTATCAATGGGATCATCCCCCTCTTTGGGTGGGATAGCTCCCTTATTGATGGGATAAACTCCCCCTTAATAGAGATACATGAACCAACTGGAGGCGCATCCATTTCATCAAACCGACCTCTAGAATGTTCTAGAAGTAACCACAAGTAACTTTTTCAAGATAAAACTCGCGCATTTTGCCTTTTACAGAGGGACGCACCTGTCCCTTAACATACAGAGCGTCCATGGACGCAGTTTTTGTGAACAAGGTCAGCGTCCCCGCAGGTAAGGCTAGAGAGAACCTGCGACCCCAGAGATAAACATGATTTTTACAAGACTTTCTCTCTTCTTTGAGTTTGAGATGGATAACAGAGGCATGAGACTTGCCTAAGAGGGTAGCATGACTGTTGATTTGAGCCATACTAACTGTAAGTAGTCAAGGTGACATTTTTTAGTGTAACAGATTGCCCCCTAAAGTGCGAAGCCTGGAATAGAATAGGGTTTTGTAATTCTAGGAAGGGTGAAGCGCTTTATCATTTCAAGGATTGCCTTGTGGATGGCCTGGTTGGAACCTGCAATTTTCAACACAAAATACATGGATAAGATTATATCATCACTGAGGTAGGCATTCCCATACTCAGATTCAAAACTTTAACTAATGGACTAACTATTCTGATACAGGAATGATCTTGCAGTACATCATTTTTATAGACTTTTGTAGACACAGTATGGACGCAGCCATCTGTTTATGATTAGTCTACATAGATAATGAATACAAAACTCCTCGCAGCCTGGATGGTAGAAACTAGATCCAGGGTCTTCACTTCTACTTCCCGAATTGGTACGATTCTAGCCATGTGATTAAATGATTCGATGTCGAACATGGTAGAAACCACTTGATTACCAGTCAATGATGTAAACTGTTAACAAGCGTGAGAGAAACCACCAGTAATGTCAATGGTTCTCAAAGTACCAAGCACAACCCGTGAAATGTGAATAGATGTTTTGATGTCGAACACTTCACGGAATCCTCTGATCGAAAGTCAATGATGTAAACTGACGTCAAAGGCGAGAAACCTGCCATTGATGCATGCAGACTTCAAGGTACTGTCGATTCCTAAGTCATCTTTCTAGATAATGTGTCGATGTCGATAGAAAGCGACCCGTTGCAGGCAAGCCCGCAACACGAAATCATTGTTCAAGTTGAAGAAATGTTGCTGTAAGGACTGACTCAGGGATGGTCAAATGGATGACAAGTATTTTGCAGATGAAAGTTTTTGCTTGCAGACCTCTTGAACACATAACGACACAACAGATGGCTTGGTGACGAATAACTCAAAGTTAATCCCCGAAACCCGGTTAAAGACTTTCAAAGTGATTTGGTCAACTGTGAGGTAAAAGATTTCCCAACCCAGGTGAATGAAAAGTGTCGTGTTCAAGAGCGGTAATAAAGTTTCTTCTGAGACAAAAGGTGACAAATAGGTTCATTCTTCTCTTTTTTCCCCCACCATTTCTGGCAAGTACCTCTTTATTTTTAACAAGCTTGAGGAGGATAACATATGCTTGATTATAAGCTCATCCTTCGGACGAGTCCAACCTAGTTTAAATTCGAACCCTAGGAAGGAGTGGTTCGTTCCTGTTTGTAATTGAACAGGTCCTCTACTGTAAAAGTTTAACGAGCCCAGTATAGGAGAAACTCGGCGTTTTTCATTTTTAGAGAGTCTGAAAAAACTAAAGGAGACTCCACGTTGAACTTTTTCGTATATTTGTGTCCCTCAAGCCCGAAAAAGTATAAAATAATACCTGGGGGAACCGCTTGATCTTGCGACCAAGGAGTACTTTCATAATAGTGTCGTTAACCTGAAAAGTAAAAAGCGATCAAGGACACGTCGTTTTATTTCCTTATCGAGTTCGAAACGACAAAAACCCGGCAATCTTTTCCTGATTTTGCGGTCAGAAAAGAGCTAAAAGGGGACCGTCTTTTAATTCCGTTTTAACGAGTGAAAAAGAAACACTCGGCGATCTTTTCATGTTTTAGGAGTCAGAAAAGGGCTTAAAAGATGACTCTGAAATTTTGTTTGTGAAAAATTACAATTTCCCTCGAAATCCCTTTGTCCTGCACAAAAGCGACACATTACTCATACCTGTTTAAAATAGGCAAAAATACATTCAAAAACATCTTTTCATGGTAAAAAATGAACTAATTCATCCAAAAAACCTATAAAAAGACCTTTTACCATGTCATTTTTACCGTTTCACTGTTGAGGTTGAAAAAGGAGCTTTTGACAAGAAACTTCCCGTGGTCGCTGCGGAAAATCTGACCGTTGGAATCGAACGCCGTCTCATCCAGGTATTTTACACATCCTACTCTGCATTTCTATCCGTTTAGAATCAATTTTTAGGTTTTAGTTTCATTTTTTGGGGGGGTTTTGGTTTTGGAATGCGCCTCTCGGCGGACGCAGGTGCCCTTCGGGTGACCTGCGTCCCCCGACTTTTTCTCATACGGGAAAACGGTCGGAAGACGCAGCCCGCCTTCAGGCCAGCTGCGTCCGGGCGCCCTGTGCTACAAAGCCGGGGTGCGTCCTCCGAGAAACGCGCATTTCAAAACCCCAACTCTCTCAAAAAACCACCAAAAATTCCCAAATTAATTTCTAATTGCTATTTTTGATATGCAGGGCATTAATCATGTTAGACTGGAGAGAAAGAGAGCATGTAGAGGAAGATGAAGCTGCAATAAATCATCAACCTTCCCTGGATGCCCTAAGAGCATGCGGATTATACAAATATTGGACCATACCGGGCATGAGGGGCCAGGTAAGATTCTTGGAATGGCTGGTTGAGCGATGGAACGTACAAGAACAATGCTTTTACATAGGAGGGCACCAGCTCGAGATAGAGCCCTCGGATGTATACTTTCTCACTGGCTTGCCAAACAGAGGTGAGCAACTCAGTCTTGCGGGGACTAGGCCGGGTGGCCAATCCCTTGATAGTCTCCGCGAGATTGGTGCACACCTGGGGCTCACCATTCAAAAGGCATAGAGATAAAACACATCACTCTGCCGGAACTCAAAGTCATAGCGTTCACGGTTACCAGAATTTGCGGCGCGGCCGCTTTACACATTGCTTCCGGATCCCAAATGCGGATGGCAATTGACTGTTACCAAGGCACCATTTTCAACTGGTGTGAAGCTGTGTCGGCTCATATGAAGAGCCAACTGACCAAGGCAAAGAACGGACGACTAAAGACTTTTGGATATGGGCCTATAGTCGTGAGCTTTGCCTTGGAGAGAATTCCAATGCTGATCCCTCAGCAACTCACTGTTGATATCTTGGGTCCTCAGCAGCCAAAGCTGATACGATGGGTTGCGGTGATGGCCCGGCATCCTGACGAGGGCGCGACAGTAGTTCGATTCTCAGATAGTTATTTTGACTGGTTAGAGGGCCAGCTTTTTGTGATACAGGACTTTCCGTATGCCGGAATGGATTTCAGAGGTGATCCGGACATGGTTCTTCCACAGGGAGAACAATGGGACGACAGAGGTACTTTTTATTTTCACAAGTTTTCTAGTTATGTATTTTTTGTATTTTTTATATATATCGTCTCAAAACTAATAGTAAATCTTTCAAAATGCAGATGTTGGTCCACAGCGTCCAGCCAACCTCCGGCCTTATGATAGACTACATCCAGCTGCACCGGTACCGGCCCCACAGGATGCGACAGCAGAAGTACTAGCTGAGTTGGAGCATGATCTAGAGCGTCTCACGGCAGATATACCTGAGACTACTATGGACGACATTCCTATCAGGCTTCAGCGCTTCGTAGTCGCGGTCCCTGGACCGTTTAGGAGATTTTTGCGTAAGGTAGCCCGCGCAGTGGTGTCGTACAGAGAGCACCACCAGTGATTGACTAGTCACTTTTGTAGTCACATGTGACATTTTGACTTTTTGTACTATCATTTTGCCGATCATAAGGTGTTTTAAACCTATGATCGAAGACGATGTATATATTTTTTGACACACTTCTATCTATATATATCACTATTACCGGCTTATCTTGTTTAACATATGTGATGAAATGTTTTTAAATTTACTTGCATGATTATCGTAAATGTCTGTCCAACATTCGAGAAGCAATTGCATCTGCTAATGTATTCAAAGACCTTGGAATATGTTGATATTCAATGTAATCAAATTCACGTTCCAAGAGACGCACTCTCAAAAACAACCTTAATAACACAGGATTTCTAATGGCATAAACTCTATTAAGCTGTAATACAACAAGTTCAGAATCTAACCTCACTATCAAACGTCGAATTCCAAATGAAATAGATTCGGATAATAATTCAACCACTGCACTGTATTCTGCAATGTTATTCGTTGTTTGACCGAGGCTTACCCCATGCATAGAAACTAACTCGTCAGAGGGCGAATAGATAACCCAAGCTGCGGAAGAGATATTCCGTGTACTACGACAAGCACCATCAGCAAATCCAATGTATGTTTGGAGAGGCGTCGACATCTACAATATCAAGAGTAAAACCAAGATAAGCCAAAATAATGACGAAAAACCACACTTGCTAAGCTAAGCACACTGACTAAACTAACACACTTGCTAGCTAGAAAGAAAATCTAACCTATCTAAAAATTTCTCCATACCCATCATTTTAAGCATAATACCTCTTTAGGTAAAGTCCATTTCTGGGTTTACCCAAAGAGTCCCCATCAAAATCAACTAACTCATAAGCCCCTTTTGCTAGCTTTCGCTTTACAATGTAGGGCCCATGCCACATGGGAACGAATTTTCCGGCACCTAGCTTATCGTTAGCTTGATCATATAATAGTACTAGGTCTCCTTCCGAAAAACTTCGAGGGGTTACATTTTTATCGTACTGAGCTTTCATTCGTTTCGCGTGAGTCTCGATAGCTAAAGTAGCGTCACGTCGAGTCTCATCTAATTTAGCCAAGTATAATAACCGTTTCTCCTCTTCGGAAGTAGCTGGAAGTAATTCGACAGCCATTTGAAGTGATGGGATTTCGCATTCAATAGGTAACACAGCTTCTAAGCCATAAACTAGCTGGAAAGGGGTGAAACCTGTTGAATTTTTCACTGAAGTTCGATATGCCCATAGCGCCGAAAATAACATGTTATGCCAATTCGTTCGATGGATACCAATGATCCGTCGAATCATGATGACTAGAACTTTGTTGATTGACTCAACCAAACCGTTGGCTTGCGGATAATAAGGAGTAGAGCTATCGTGGCGCAAACCAAGCTGGCTTGTAAGCTCAGTCATCATGACGTTTCGAAAATGGCTCCCATGGTCAGTAATGATTGCTTGTGGGACACCAAACCTAGTTATGATATGATTGAATACGAAAACTGCAGCTGTCTTGCCGCTTGCGTCGAATGTAGGCATCGCCTCGGCCCATTTTGTAAAATAATCAACCGCGAGGATGATATACGCATGCCCCCCGGCCGAGTGAGGGTTACAAGTAATAAAGTCAATGCCCCATTTGGCGAATGGACCAGCGGCAATTATAGGGTGGAGAGGAGCAGGTGGAGCGCGCATCTTTCGATCAAACACTTGACAGTTGTGGCATGTTCTGACAGCAAGGATACAATCTTTAAACATAGACGGCCAGAAATAGCCAGCGCGCAACACCTTCTGAGCTGTGGCATACCCAGACATATGACCGCCACATGCTCCAGAGTGACAATCATTCAAAACTCTCTCAGCCTCTTCGTGAGTTAAACAACGTCGAAAAACTAAGTCTGCCCCCCGGCGATAAAGTGTATCTCCAATAATTCTGTATTGCTGGGATCGAAACCGAATTTTTCGACGGTCTTCCTTGGAAGCTTCAGGCCGAAAGGTTTGGGTTTGGAGATAGATGATTATATCCCCATACCACGGATCTAAAGTGCTAATAAGAAACAAAGATTCGTCCGCAATGGACTCCTCTGCCACAGTCTCTGTGTCAGCACTCGGGAAATCACACATCAATTCCGCAAAAACTAAAGATTTCTTAGACTTGGACTTCTCGAACTCCAAGTCGAACTCTTGCAGGATAACAATCCATTTAGAGTACTTGCCCCCTAGCAGTTGTTTTGTCAAAATATAAATCATAGGGTTGCAATCCGAAATAACTGTAGTTTTGCGGAGAAGAATGTAGTGACGAAAACGCTGGACAGCTTGAACGGCTGCCAGGGCCAATTTCTCCACATGCGAATATTTTAACTCAGTGGGATTTAAGGTTCTACTAAGATAATATATCACATGCTCTGCTTTGAATTCATCTTCTTGAACTAACACCATTCCAATGGTGGAATGCGAAGCTGCGAGGTATAAGAAGTAGTCCTGGTTGTAGTTGGGAGGATGCAATAACGGTGCATGGGTCAACGCGTGTTTCAGTGCATCAAAAGATTGTTGGGCAATCTCGTCCCAAAAGAATTGTGCGTTCTGTTTCAACAACCGTGTAAAACCTTTAGTGACCTCGGCGTAGTTTGGGATGAATCGGCGTAAAAAGTTCGCTTTCCCTTGCAAACTTTGGAGTTGGCGCAAACTCGAAGGAGGAGGCAATTTGATGATAGCCTCGACTTTCGAGGGATCGACGCGAATGCCGGTTTTTGAAACAACAAATCCCAGCAATCGACCTGTTTCTATACAGAAAACACACTTGTGGGGATTCAACCGAATTCGATAATGCCTACACCTCATAAAGATTGCTCGTAGGTGGACAAGGTGATCAGCTCGTTGTAAAGAATGAGCAGGCAAATCATCGAGATAGGGTTGCACAATGTGCTTGATGTCATGAAATGCATAAGACATCGCCCGTTGAAAAGTGGCCCCGGCATTCTTAAGTCCAAAAGGTAATTTGCAATAAGCAAATGTCCCCCATGGACAAATGAATGCCGTTTTTGGTTGATCGGCAGGTAGAATATTGATTTGATTATAGCCTGAGAAACCATCCATGAAGGAAAACATCTCACTTCCGGCACAATCATCAATAATTTGATCGATATAAGGCGTAGGATAGTTGTCTTTTGGACAAGCTCGATTGATATCCCTATAGTCGATACAGATTCTTATTGTTCCTTGTTTTTTATTGACGGGAACAATATTCGATACCCAATCCGTTAACGGGATCGGATAAATGAAACCTGCTTTCAACAGCTTTTCGACTTCTGCTTTAATTGCAGCCGCTTTTCGAGGGTGAATCTGACGCAACCGTTGCCGAATGGGTTTAGCATCCGGGTAGGTTTTGATTTCATGAACAACAATGGCAGGATCAATTCCCGGCATTTCCTCGTAAGACCAGGCAAACACGTCGCGGAATTCTTGGAATAGGGCCTTGTAAGTTTGGATTTCTTCTTCAGTACATGCGGCACCTATATGAATGTTCTCCTCGATTCCGGGCTTCACTGAAATATCAATGGGAATAGTACGAGAAATATTCCCTAAATTCAGCTCTGAATCAGAATGTTTCGTTGGATCCTGAGCGTCTTTGACATATTCAGCGGTAAAGATAGATGAAAAATCATTTTCAAATGCATCATCCTTAGGTAAAAACGAAGATCTGTGATGGAGATCTTCCCATGGTAGATCATCTACACTTAGGATTTCGCGAAGTTGTTCGTCAGATGACACTTCTTCGGGAAACGTTATCCGTTCTAAGGGTGAGGTGAAAAGTGACTCTTCACTGACCACATTCATTTGGTCGGTTGAATGAAAGTCGGTAAAAGACATAAGAGCTTCATAAGCAATCTCATACGGACTCAACGGCATAACATCACCGAGTGAGTCTAGCTCAGAGTCAGAGGGAACATACCAAGGATCATCATAAATAATGTTTTCTGACGTGATCATATGAATTGTTGCGAACGAAGGGTCTGCATTGAGTGGAGGGAGAGGAAAAGTTCCCAGTAAACCGGAATCCTTAACTAAACCTACACCAATGTCCCTATAAGGGATTGTCGTTTTACCAACATGCTGGATAGTTTCTAAAGAGGTTGGGTCGGATGAAAAGTATGTCAGCTGATCAATAGTCACGATCTTACCGTTATGTGGAAACTTAATGACTCTGAAGACCGATGAAACGACCGCTGTCATAGCATATGACCAACTTCGACCCAAAAGAAGGTTGTAGTCTAGAGGGGCATCAACCACTTCCACATCCAGACTAACGGTTTTACCTTCGACCCCTATAGGCAATTCTTGTAGAATACCAAACGGACGGAACCCACGGCCATCAAAGGCCTTAAGGATGGTGGGGGATTGGTTCAACGAAGGAGAACCAAGCGATCTCCAACATTGAATCGACATAATACACGTAGAAGCTCCCTCATCAATCACAGTCCGATGAATAGGCCTGTTTTTGACTATCACTGGAATTTGGAAAGCCATTTGATGGGGGAGACGCGGTGTACTACTTTCTAGATCAAAGATCATTAGGTTCGGGTCCTGAACATCGACAGCTCCAATAGCCGACAAAAGCAATTTTCGTTGCGCTGGACATGATTGCAGCACTTCGAGTGCCGACATTGCTGAAGGTGAAACAGCTAAGTCTTCAACAATGTTGTAATTCTGGGCTGCTCTCGCATGTGGATTGAAAGCAGACCTTCGAAGTACACCCTTGGCGGGCGGCTTAATCACTAAGTCTGGGTTAGGTTTTTCGATCTGTAGTGGATCGGAACCAGGAGCTGAGGTTGATGGGTTAGAGTGAGAAGATTCTGCTTCCTTACCATCAACAGGAGCCTTACTACCATAATCTTGCGATCGAGTCGCAATCCTGACATGAGACATCATCAAAATGGGTTCTTCACTGGCATTCGAAGAAGAACCTATCATCTTATTCTCCTGCTCTGGAAATGGATTTTTTAACACAGCAGGAGTGGGAGAACCTTTGACTATTTTCACTACCTCGGCCCGATGAGGGCAGTCTCTCGTAAAATGATCTTCTTCACAAATAAGACAAGGATATCGAGGTTTGCGCTTTTCGTCATTGGTTTCCGACTTTTCCGTTTTCTCCTTTGGAGCCTTGTCTGCTTTAGCCTTCTTCTTTCCTTTCTTCTTTCCACCGTTTTTGGATTTGGCCGTAGATGACTCTACAGCGTGAATGTCGGCGGTAAGTTCAGGAGGAGAAGACTCTCCTGTCGGAGAATCAGGCAAAGTGATAATTGGAGTATTGGAGGCCTTGGAAGACTTCTTCTTACTCTTCGTAGTCACGATACCGATCATACCATCAGCGGCATGAGATCCCGAAGGAGCAGCAGCGATTTGGTTTGACTTTGGAAGATCCGGAATTTTCTCGTGTAACGTACCCGACTGAGTGTAAACTAAGTCAAGGTATTGTGCCTGAGCAATGACTTGCTCCTCAGTAACTACTCCGGCCTTAGCTACATCTTCAGTAATTCTTGGTAATAATGATTTGACAAACCATTCAGCTAAGATTTGGTCCGGGATAAAAACTTTCACTAATCTTCTTCGACGTCTCCACTCATGGATGTGATCAGAAATGTACGTGGATGTCGATTGTTTTAGCGAAGTTAATAATTCTGTACCATTATCGTATCTGACTGGTAACTGAAAATGAGTTAAGAACGAGGTAGCTAACTGGCTAAAGTTGTAAAAAGAGGCCCGTGGTAACTCAATGTACCACTTGGCTGCGAGACCAATGAGTGTACGCTGGAAAAGACGTAAGCGGATGGAATCATCTGAGATGGAATTTGATGCACACCAGAGGTGGTAAGTCATCACGTGATTAGACGGATCCTCTCCAGACTTACCTTCGAACTTGGGTATATCGCTGGGCAACTTATTTGGCATTGGCGGCCAGAACGGAAGATATTGAATTGGATCGTTCGTTAGGCGCGTCAAGTCGGGTAAATCTAAAGTCGCAATAAATGGTAACTGCCGGTTAGGATCTCTAAAACTCTGAGTCACAATACCAGCCCCAGGAGGAGGATATCCAGGATAACTAGGAACAGGAGTCGCATTGGGGATATTATATCCTCCTGGAAAACCAGGATTAACCGGACCGTACTGGGGTTGTTGAGGTGGTTGATAAGTGTACCCAGGATACGGTTGATACTGGTAAACCGGTTGTTGGGCAGCTTGCCCAGGTTGATACTGTCCCTGGTACGGAGGTTGAACAAATTGAGGTTGAGTAGTAACAACCGTACTTGTACCAGGTTGGCCTGCAGGCATCTGGACTGTGGTTTGAACCGTGGGTCCAGACAACGGTACAGATGTCTGAGGAGTGGTTACAGGGACAGTAGAAACCGGAGCTGCCGATACTCCAGAAGTAAGCATGGTAGATGAAGCGGTAGTTGCTGCAGCCGTGTGAGGTGGAGTACCAGGTGCAATTGGCGGCTGAGTAACTACAGAAGTTACAGGGGTCTGAACACTTGACTGGACAGGTTGCGGTTGCTGGGGTGGACCAGGAACTGCAGGTTGTCCTGCTTGAGGTACCGACTGTATACTTGGTTGCGACATCTGTTGACCCTGTGACGGATCCCATGTTAACATTCCAGGGTATTGACTCGTAACAGGTTGAGGATACTGAGATCCATAGCCGTATTGAGGATAGGGTTGATAACTGTAAGGTGCAGTCCCATATGATTGCCCTTGAGGTGGTTGATAACCTTGACCAGGGTATTGACCCGTAGGTTGATAACCTTGAGGTAAATACGAATACTGGGGTTGACCTTGACCTTGAGGTTGGTATCCTTGAGGTTGATACCCTTGGGGTTGATACCCTTGAGGTTGCCATCCTTGAGGTTGATACTGATACTGAGGTTGACTTTGGGGTACATATTGAGGCTGGGGTTGATACCCTTGAGGTTGCCCCCCAGTCACGAATGAAGTACCTTGAGGTTGCCCCCCAGGCATTAACGAAGGTTGCCCCCCAGGCGGTAATTGGCCACCTTGAGGTTGGTTAATGGGAGTTGAACCTGACATCATATAAACGTCACCTATACTCAATGGTACATTACCACTGTTTCCAACTAATAACCCATGATCAACAGGTTGAGGAGATGCTCCCGCAAAGGTACCAGAAAGTGATTGATACCCAGTAGGAACAGAAGGACCGCCATGTAAAAATGATTCAGGACTTTGTGAAAACACAGATGACTGACCAGACATATTTACAGGAGAATGAATTCCTCTAGGTGGAACCGGAGTACGAGGTGTAGAAAAACCTACTGAGTTGTCTAAAAAATTGGTTAATGCAAGGTACCAAGATTCACTTCTAGGAGGACTGTAAAAGATGGATTCACGCTCCCTTAGATCAAGGGTAATTAGATCTTCAGAATCAGAAACGCCTATTTCTTCCTCTGGAACAAGTTCTTCTATAGCAATTAATCCAACAGGAAGATTTTCGGTGATAATTCTTTCTATTCTTGGTGAATCAGGAACACTAGGAGTTGGAGTAACAGGTTCTGAAATTTCAGGTTCTTCGCCTGTTTCACTGGCAGATGAAAAACTACCAGCAAGCTCGGAAACTGTAACAGCTTCGGGATTGTAACCTGTTTCTAAACTTTGGTAATCTGGATGGACTACCAAGGAAGATTCTCCTTCTTCAGGTGATCCTACTCTACTGCCACTAGGAGGAGTTACAAGGACCTTTAACCCTTCTAAATTACCTGGGTCGTCTCGAGGAGGGGATCCCCTAAGTCTACGGGATCTTCTCAACAATTCGGCCACAGAAACAACTTCAGGAGACTGGCCCGCAATTCGACGGGACCTTCTCGGTAATTCCGCCACAATTAAAGATTTTAACTACAACACACGAAAACAAAGTAAAAAATTTCAAATCAAACCACCTAAAGTCTTCTAAAGAACCAATCAAATTTGAAGCACACGCCTAAATAATCTAGAGCGTCAAACCACACACAAACAGTAGTCTTCCGGACCAAAAGCGCTAGTTGGTGATTAGGCCCAACCTCGCAGGATTCAGTACAGAAATAGTGGGTGGAACAGTTACCCCGGCAACCTGCTTAATGAATAGACTGGACCAAGTTCCTCCACTTTAACCGTCTCGAAGTGAAGCGAACCCCCCAGAAAATCCAAGTGAGTATAACCGACGTCTGCTCCAGGTACAGTGGGACCTTCCCTCCACCGTCACCTTGGGTAGAATCCTAGATATTATGGCCACTAAGGTTACCAATCACAACAATTACACCTGGGGGAACAGTCTAAACTCCGACAGCACGCAAGGGCAGAGTAGCAAGCTCCAATCCCCTTACCGGCTCCTTGACAACAATCCAAGGTTTACCGATAAGTGACCCCTGGCTCCTCGACAATGGTTAATCCGAGGTTTACCGTTTGTAATACGTACTGCCTGGCGTCGTTCCCAACGAGGGAGGAATGATCCCCTCACTGGTTCGGACACGAGCTCGTGTTTCTCCTTTAAGAGGAGCTTTCCCAGAATGTAACTGAAACAATTGGATTTGTTCTACTCAAGATAGACTATCTGTTTGGTTTTGTAGTCTTGGAGAGTTAAGTACTCACCTACTCCAAGACCCTAGCCTAAGCTATGTTGGTGCTTCAGAGCCCTAGAAAAATAAAGATTACTAGATTGATTTTAATTTAAGCGTTACTTTTAAGGTTGTTTCTTAAGTCAAAAGGTGATGGAAGTGAAACTAGTGGTGTGTTGACTCGACTCGAAACCACTACAAAATGCACCTAGAATGATTTATCCACTACTTTACTTTTTCGATGAATTGCTTAACTAAAAAGTTGAGAGAATGCAATCTTTATAAAAGCAACTTCTTAATTGAAGACAATCAAAGAAACAATTCGTTTTTCTTTTCCAAGCATAAAAACATAACCTCTCTTTACATGCACGAAAAAACTCTTTTCTTCTTTTGAAAACAAAAAGCTACTTGAAACAAGACTTTTTAAGAAGATGTTTTTGTATTTTTCTTTTAATAAAGCAAGTAAATCTAATATAACAAAAAATCAATCTTAACAACTCTTAAAATCTATGAAAATGCACTCATAAGCAAACTAAAGGCAAATTTACTCTAAGCAATCTTAACGAGGCCAAAACTAACAATGATTATTTCTAAGGTGTTTTACTTGATCACAATCAAATCAAGGACTAGCTTATTGCAGAATCAAAAACTAGCCAAAACAAAATTCTAATCTTTTTGTTCTTTTTGTAAAATGGAAATCAATACTTTATAAACAAGTAATTCGAAATTTGACCCAAAACAACTCAAATGGCAAGTTGCTCACAAAAGGAGACTTTACGACAGGCCCGACTTCTAAGAAGGTTGACTAACCAGAGAGATCTAAGGCTGGACAACTTTCTACTATCAAAGTCACTACAAAGCCTTTCCAAAAATCAAACCCTAGGTCTAAACTTCGTTGAAAACCACTAAAACACTCAAAGCTCACAAAACTAGTTCAGGTGAAAATTCTTGACAGGGTACTAAAGGATCTGGGCAGAAAACACTAAGGAAAAACAAAATCTAAAAGCAATTTAAAGCAAAAATGGAATTTTCTTAAGTTTTACAGGAAGACGCAGGCAACCCGTTGTCACAGGTGCGGCCCCGCTCTGTGCAGACGGCAACAGCGCGTCCAAAGACGCACTGTGCAGTACTAAGAGGGTGCGTCCTTCTGGAAAAATGAAGAAAAACCAAATCTAACTAAATCTAAAGCTAAGCCACCCAAATACTAATTCTCACAGTCAAAAACCAGAAAATAAAAATGATTTTCTCAAAGCAAAGTTCATATAAAGGAAAAGACTCTCTCATTAATGGATTCCCCAGCGGAGTCGCCAATTTGTCACACGGAATCTGTCAAGGGTGCGGACACGACTGACCTTCCTAGAAGTCTAAGACATTCTAATGACAAACAAGACAAAATGGAGTGATCTTTCTCTAAATACACCTTTTACAACATGAAAACTACAAGTGTTTAGGCTTACCTTATTCCAAAACGCTGTTGTTGAAGTCCGTTCTTGACGATCCGGATGAGCTCCTCCTTCAAGTCAATTCCTGCAACCACAAACAATCAAACAATTACCAAGCACTTGCATTTCATATAATAAAACATATATCCAACATGCAGACCAAGGAACACATGAAATAACTCATTAACACAAGCTATTGAGAAAAATAAACCAGTTTGTATTAATAACGAAACAAAGAAACTCTTACAACCTGGCCTTGGTGTTGTGCAAGTTCCTCCCAGGGTCCATCAAGGGTTTTCCTCTACTTTGACAAAGCTCACCCTCTCCCAAGTAGAATCAAGTGAAGACAATCTCTCCTCACAAAGGCTCTAATGGAAGACCTAAATCCTGCAGCATTTACCCAAAGAAAATGTATAGCTCCAACCTCCTCTCCTTCTGGCTCAATGCCTTTATTTATAGTGCTGTAAAGAGGTTATTCAGGTCCACCATCAATGGGATCATCCCCCTCTTTGGGTGGGATAGCTCCCTTATTGATGGGATAAACTCCCCCTTAATAGAGATACATGAACCAACTAGAAGCGCATCCATTTCATCAAACCGACCTCTAGAATGTTCTAGAAGTAACCACAAGTAACTTTTTCAAGATAAAACTCGCGCATTTTGTCTTTTACAGAGGGACGCACCTGTCCCTTTACATACAGAGCGTCCATGGACGCAGTTTTTGTGAACAAGGTCCGCGTCCCCGCAGGTAAGACTAGAGAGAACCTGCGACCCCAGAGATAAACATGATTTTTACAAGACTTTCTCTCTTCTTTGAGTTTGAGATGGATAACAGAGGCATGAGACTTGCCTAAGAGGGTAGCATGACTGTTGATTTGAGCCATACTAACTGTAAGTAGTCAAGGTGACATTTTTTAGTGTAACACTTATCATCCCAGAATACTTGCCAATATCGCAAGTTATCGAGAATTGAGGGTTGATGCTTTACATGAATCTCAAATTTCCTGTTTGAAAAGATGGGGATTTTGAAATTGCTTGCAGCTGTAGCCAATGAATCTGCCATAAGATTCTGACTCCTTGGCACAACTAAAAGTGTATATTCAGGAAACATTCTCAAAATATCTAAAACAACATTCCTATATTGTCTCATTCACGGATGGTGAGCTTGATATTCACCTTTAACTTGCTTGATCACAAGTTCTGAATCACCATAAACAGAAATTCTTTGTGCGCCCAATTTTTTCAATATCTTTAAACCTATGATCAGTGCTTTTTACTCTGCCTCATTGTTGGTGCAATCGAAAGCTAGCTTGTATGAGCATAATATAACATTCTGAGGGACCTCACCTTGCTGATGATGTGGACTTCGGATCCAAATGCCAATACATGCCCCATATTTTCCAAGAGCACCATCAAATTCCATGGTCCAAAGTGTAGAAATTTTGAATAATTTAACACATTCACAGAGATTATCCTGATCATACAATTATAAGTGGAACATGTATAATACATAATCTCCTCTACGTTGATCATCAATTTACAGAAGCAGAAACATTCACAAGCACACATAGAAGCATCAATCAAACTCATTAACACAGTATGTATCCTGGGGAAAGCATCTTGCTAAAAACCCCACACTATCTGTATATTATATTGATTGAATCATGTAACATTACAAAGTAAAATGATTATCACAAGCAATCCAGTACCAGCTCCACCTATTACACACAATACAGCTCAGATCTGATCTCCAAATCTATTCCACTGCTTGCCTGCCTCCACAGCGCAATACCTGCTCAAGAACTTATGAGAATGGCTTACCAAACTCGTATTTGACCTGCAAATAATCACTCACACTGTGTTGGATGTGAGCATAGGCTACAAATCTTGGTATTGGCCAATTCATTGGCATACTCAATCCCTCTGATTGTGCAAATCATCATGCACAGCTATAGTCACAACTGATAGCAATCTGATTCTCTAACACCTGTCCCTGTTGAATTGGACATGCAACTGAGTTAACTGATGTATTCTATAGTTGCATTATGAGTTAATAACTTGTGAATTAATTAATAACTAATTCACCCAACTCATCTCTAGTCTATTGATCATTTAGACTAAATACAACTAGTTTAACAAGGCTAAATTGAACACAACTCCATAAACTGCACCTCCAGTCCACTAAACTCAACTCACTTGAGTTCTAACTAAAGTCCTGCATGCAAATATTAGTCATCCCATAGGTAACCACATATTTCCTTCTGGGATCTGCATGTACCACATCCGTAGCTCATCCTGAAGTGCTCCAAGAGAATAAGACAAAGTTTATAGTCCAAATATTATTATGAGACAATAATATTTGACTTTTCTATTTTTGACAGCCAGTATAAAAATAGACATTGATCACTCACATTGTGATCACTCACACTGTGGTCACCCACACTGTGATCACTCATACTGTGATCACCCACATTGTGATCATCCATACTGTGAACACCCACACTGTGATCATCCACACTGTGATCAAAAATAGAACTTGCACCATAATTTGCCTGCGGGCCCACTTAGTGAAGGCGACTCCTTTCCACTAAGCTCCATCATCTTGTTGCATTCTCAACAAGCATTTCTTGTTGCACACTTTTCAACACTCCCTCTCAACAAGAAAGGCTTCCTCTCAAACCCGATCCTAAAACTCTGGAATGTTCTCCATGCAACACATCTAGCTAGTCCACTTGCTCTGTCATCAAAGTCTCTGACTGCTATTGCCTCTGTCGACTGAAGACTCTGCATCTCTGTGCTCTTCAGTATCTGACTGCTCTAGCCTCTATCACTTTGATCTCTAAAATGCATCCGTGCTGCTGCTGGTTCTATCTCCCAGCACTGCATCCGCACTGCACCTCCCAACTGACCTCCCTATTGGGCTAGAAACACCCTCTGATGTTGAAGCTCTACCTGCTGATAACAAGTGCTCCCTCTCTGACATATGTGCTACTGCAACATCTCCATGCATCTCGCACCATTGCACACCTTTTTGTGCCACCTAGCACTGTGCAAAACACTTGTGCCTCTCGCATTGCTGCAGCCTACTAGCTATGTGTTGTCCTGGGATTCCCTGCACGGTCGCTCTCTCTGCCGCTCCATCCGAATCTGTCTCTACCCAATCAGTCAGTTCCTGCTACTACACATCTGGGGCTCCCATAGCAAGGTCTCATCCAAGAGGTTGGGTACCTCAAGGATCTTGCCCCTCCTCCTTGGGACGATCAATCCACATCACCCCACCTCCTACCTGGAGGTATGGCTGCATGTGATCCCTCAACCCACCTGGCTCGAAGTTTTCCCCTACTGGAGGTCTCTGCATGAGTAGATGTCTCTACTCAATCTCCTCTCAACTTCCCCTGTTGTGGCTCCTCCACAACCTCCTGAAGCTACTGCACCAATCGTGGCTCCTCCACAATCGTCTGAGACTTCTTTTGGCTCTGCATGTTGAGAGGTAATATACGCTCCCTCTCAACCACCAAGTCTCCATCAGTTGCCTCGCTGCTCAAGGCTTTGCATGCATCTTGAACCTCAAGAGCATACAGGTTCCTCACCTGTAAACCAATCTCATGACAACGAAAGCATCTCACCTTCGACTTGTCAACCTTCTTCCCATCACTGGAAGAACTGGATTCAGAAAGAGAAACCTTCCCCTTCCCCTTCTTCGCCTTACTCGCTAAGGCACAGTTCTCCTCATCATGCATAGATGAAGAACTGTCTCTGGTGCTCCGTCTGATCTCCTCCTGCATCAAATCCGACCATGGTCATTCCCAATTTGGCAGTTTCTCCCTTCCATTCACCGAGTCCTGGTAACTATGCCAACTCTTAGGAAGGTCAAGGAGTGCTAGACTCACCATCCTCATCCGACAGTCACCCCCACACTTCCCAGCTCATCCTGGCATTGGGTGAACTTTGTGAGATACTGGGGCATACTGTCTCCATTCTCACACTTAATGTTTCTGAGTTTCATCTCTTGCTTTGGAATTAAATTCGAATTCCACCAGCTCAAAAACTCAACCACTTCCGATCTAGAATTCGTAAGAACAAAGTATTTCTTGTACAAAGATTGACTGTCTGGGCATTCACCGGATATCTCACCTTCCAAAAGAAGGATGAATCCAGAGGCTACCTGGCCCGATTACAGACTCTGCCTGAAGAAATAAAATGTAAACACTTTCTGAATAATAGATCTGATGATCAATCCTTGCTTTGATATCCTATAGAACTTTTTCTACATATCAACCAGCTCCGATACCATATAGAAATTTTTAATAATTTAACACATATTCACAGAGATTATCCTGATCATACAATTATAATCGGAACATGTATAATACATAATCTCCTCTACGTTGATCATCAATTTATAGAAGCAGAAACATTCACAGGCACACATAGAAGCATCAATCAAACTCATTAACACAGTATGTATCCCAGGGAAAGCATCTCGCTAAAAACCCCACACTATCTGTATATTATATTGATTGAATCATGTAACATTACAAAGTACAATGATTATCACAAGCAATCCAGTACCAGCTCCACCTATTACACACAATACAGCTTAGATCTGATCTCCAAATCTATTCCACTGCTTGCCTGCCTCCACAGCTCAATACCTGCTCAAGAACTGGTGAGAATGGCTTACCAAACTCATATTTGACCTGCAAATAATCACTCACATTGTGTTGTACGTGAGCACAGGCTGCAAATCTTGGTATTGGCCAATTCATTGGCATACTCAATCCCTCTGATTGTGCAAATAATCATGCACAACTGTAGTCACAACTCATAGCAATCTGATTCTCTAACACCTGCCCCTGCTAAACTGAACATGCACTGACATGCAACTGAGTTAACTGATGTATTCTATAGTTGCATTATGAGTTAATAACTTGTGAATTAATTAATAACTAATTCACCCAACTCATCTCTAGTCTATTGATCAGTTAGACTAAATACAACTAGTTTAACAAGGCTAAACTGAACACAACTCCATCAACTGCACCTCCAGTCCACTAAACTCAACTCACTTGAGTTCTAACTGAAGTCATGCATGCAAATATTAGTCATCCCATAGGTAACCACATATTTCCTTCTGGGACCTGCATGTACCACATCCGTAGCTCATCCTAAAGTGCTCCAAGAGAATAAGACAAAGTTTATAGTCCAAATATTATTATGAGACAATAATATTTGACTTTTCTATTTTTGACAGCCAGTCTAAAAATAGACTTTGATCACTCACATTCTGATCACTCACACTGTGGTCACCCACACTGTGATCACTCATACTGTGATCACCCACACTGTGATCATCCATACTGTGATCACCCACACTGTGATCATCCACACTGTGATCAAAAATAGAACTTGCGCCATAATTTGCCTGCGGGCCCACTTAGTGAAGGCGACTCCTTTCCACTAAGCTCCATCATCTTGTTGCATTCTCAACAAGCATTTCTTGTTGCACACTTTTCAACACAAAGACCATGCTCCTCTTCCAAGGGTCGGAAATCTGGTTTCTACTTTAGCTCAACTTTCTGAACTTTTTCTTCATTCTTTTCTGAATTTTCCATTACCTTTTTTGATGGTTGTTCTGAGCCTTTCTCTGCCTTGTCTAATGGTTGTTCTGATGAAATTGGAAGATTTTCATTTCTGTGATCTAAAATTGTTCTTATACAATCAGAAATCTCTGGTACATCTTCTATTCCTACAAGCTAGCTGTCTACATCATTCAATCTAGTATCATTATATAAAATAAATGATTCCAAATCTGTATGTACAGCATTTATAGGATGATTATTCAGCCTCTCATTCCTAGTTATCATGAATTTCATTTTGGTTTCTCGGTACAATTTCCTCACTTTCTCGAAAACCGGGGTGGTGGCATAGGAGAAGTCTAACTGCAGTGTGCCTCTTAGTTTCGCTCCTTATGACCTTGACAATATCATACCAAACTGTGGTGGTATATCAGCTACCACCACATCCATTAAAACATTCTTTGTCGGGATTTGGTCTAGGGATACTACCAAATCCTTGATTAGACCAAGACAATGGACCTTACCAGAATCAAAAGAGTACAAGTCATGGTACTTACGAGTTATATCTAGACCTAACTTTTCCATGATGGCTTTGGGCATTAAATTATGGGAGGCTCTGGAAGAAAGCATGGAGTTATGAAGGATCCACTAGTGGATTCTTAGACTCAAGGTAAAATGGAGGAACCTCACCATCTTCTGACTAACCATCTATGGCTGGACCAAAAATTAGTTCAAGTTGGTCATCTTCAGCATTAACCATGTCAGGCAAAGGATCAAATTTCATCATTTTAACTCTATTAGACTTGTAATGGCTATTTTTTACTAGTTCAGTAAGAGGGATTGACACTTTCAACTTTGAAATTTCAGTTTCTAGATTGAATGAGACAGATTTATCTACCTCTCTTTGGATGATGTCTCTCTTCTCGGGCTGATCTTTTGATGTATGATCCTTCTTCTGATTGTCATGTTCCTTGTTCGGATTGCTTGTAGATGGTTGATTTACTTTGTTTTGGTTAGTTGCTGCCAACTCTTTACCTTTACTTTGATTACCTTGAGGATTTTTCTTTTGTTGGGTATCCTTCTGCTGCGATGTCCTTTTCTAAATGGGAGTGATCAGGACATCCTTGTTCCTCAAGGAATACTACTTCTGTTGAGAGCTTAGTGCATTCAAGTATCCTCTTTGATAATCATATGATTGGGTTTCTAATGCATAGTCATTTGCTAGTATGTAGTCTTCATCTTTGGGTTCTTCTGTCTTCTCGATATACTCCTCATTTTCAGTCAAGAAAATGGGATGGTAATCTTCCCTGAAGAAGTGTTTCTCCTCAATAATCGGGTTTGTTTCATCCTCTGATTCTCCTTGAGCATAATTCTACTGCAAGGGTGTTCGAATTTGTTGTTGAGATGTTGATGCCTCAGGAGCTCTCTGCTCTCTTTGTTTTATCATGTACTGAGGTTGTTGTTGGTTTCTAAAATTCAGATTTCTGACTTGTGGCTCTAGTTGTCTATCTGAATTTTTCATTCAGTCGGCATCCTCTCCATGGTTCTGATCAGTGTGTCTAGTTTAAAATTGGTGGAAGAAGAAGGTTCCCCTTTAATTGTCACTTTCTTCTCTAGTTTTTCATGTTTTAATTGAGCTTTTTAATCATTAAATTTTCTTCCACTCTTACTGCATTATCTTTCCTTTCTTCCAAAGTTGCAGGATCTCTTTCCCTTATTTGATAAGCCATCTCTAGATCAAATGCATACGGATAGCATTGAAGTACCAAATCAGGTGGAGGCTTCATGTTAATCGAAATGGAATTGTAGATCTGATTAAACCTTATAGTAAAATCTTGAACCATCTCATTTGGACCCCTCTTCAATGTATTGTATTCTACCAAAATCTGCAATGGATTTTTCTTTTCCCACCACCGGGCTAAGAACAACTCATTTAGCCTTTGAGAAGTATCAATGGAGCCAGCTGCCAAACCACGGAACCATTTTTTCACATCCCCAGAAAAAAAAAAAAAAAAATATGAGTTATTAGTCTCGTTTTGGTATCATCAACATCAAATTCCTCTAGATCAATGATATCAACCATTTTGTCAATATGTTGTTGTGTTGTGACTCCCAGGATGGCATCAAAAAGAGGAAAGTCTTTGGCCATAGTTCCAAGGTAAATTTTCCAACTAAGTAGGCAACACTAAAGGAGAATCTCACCATGACTACTGGGGGTGGGTTTACGGGAACTATAATGGGTTGGTTTGGCTAGGATGAAGATGAAGGTAAGGATGTGAATGTCAAAGGAGGTGGATTTACAGAAGTCGATATGATCGTTGATGTGTTTGAGGATATAATAGGAGATGTGACAATGGATGTATTTGAAGGTGCAGTAGAAGATATATTTGAAGATAATATTTCAAGCTGGTGCTGGATATAGGTTTTTTCTGCAGTAATTTGAAGCTGGTCTGCTAGGCTTTGAAGTTTATCAAAATTAGACCAAAGCTCGTGCTCAAGTTTTGAAAACTGGGATTTCACAGAAGGTCGAGTAAACAAATATTTCGAGGCAAGTAAGTAGGAATCAAACTTTATGGGATCAAACACTATCTTTGTAAGATGAGACTCATACTTTGAACAAAATAGGGATATCTCAAATTGAATATCAAAAGGAATATCCTCAACACTTAGTATCTGATCTGGGAGGGAAGTGGTTCTTTCCAATTTTTTACTTTCAGTCTCGGGGAAAGGGATTTTAGGTTTTCTTAACAATATTTCAGGATCATCAATAGGAGAAGGTGGGTTTGGGTCAGGGTTTGACCTGGTATATCTTTTAGGAGCCAGAGTCTTAACAGGGTCAAAGACTATGTGAGATAATGAGGATTCAGACTTTGATCAGCATAAGGAGGGATTCAAATTTCAAAACAAAGGTATGTCTTTAAGAAAAAGAAATTTAGCAGGTAATGATCAAGACCTTACCAATGTAATGAGGTCTAATTGAAATTGTGATTTGTTGACTTCTTTGCTTTCGAACAAGCTTTCTGAATCTTCAACTGGATCAGCTGGATCAGGATCTGGATTTTGATCTTGTTTGTCTCCTCGAAGCCAGCTCTACAATCTTGACACTGCAATTATGGAATCAGCCTTTCTGAAACTTAGTCCTATCATCTAGAGGACCAAATCCCAATGAAACCTTGTCATACACCCAGGGAAAATGAATATTTCGTTCCCCACCAACGGCGCCAGTATGTTATCACTCCTCCAGATCTTCAAGGCTGAGGAAGAGTCCAGCTGAGGTAACCACAAACCAACCTTTTGACTTGGTAGCTAGCCCTAACAAGCCAGAGAGGGATCTCCCCAAAGAATCACAGCCAAGAGGGCTGGATGGATTAGGGTTTTAGGCTAGGTATAAATTGCAGAGGTTGTTTTGATTTGATTTGATGGGGTTTTTGTTGGATGGTGGTATTAGGTCAAAAAAGCTAGGTCAGGGAAAATTAGATATGATTGCAGACATTTAAAGGGGGGAGGTAGGTAGGTAGGCTAGCACATTAGGGTTTCTTGGGATGAGATTATTTTAGACAGGTGAGGAGCTAGGAAGAGCATGAAAGATGTTTTCTTCCTAAACTGAAGAAAGATGAACAAACTATGAAAACTTCCACAAAACAAAGCATGTGAGATGATTTATCTTTATCCACTTGAAAGAGATCATACAATAGACATGAAATGGAATATGGAGCAAAAACACATTCATACAAATGAAACTGGAGAAAAAAGCAATGCTAGACAACCATACCACAAGTATTCCAAGGAAATAACTGCAACTTGTCTATTATAACTGGCCAAATTTTGATACATTAGTGTCTCTGATCAATACTACAACATCCAACTGATTCCCAGATTTGAAAAGACTAAAAAATACAAGATATAGGCTTTAAAACAAACTCCTCCCAACCTCAGGGGTCGAATCCATGAGAGGAGGAGCAGTTACACCAAAATCTAAACTGATAGCTAGAGTGTAGGGTGGTCTAAGTCACTCCTCCCTAATTACTTTGAAACTTATTCATTTGACTTGATGATAACTTTTACCTGATGAATTTACCCCTAGGTAACTTCTCGACATCATTATTACATTTACCATCCTCAATTACATAGGTTAAAACATCATTTTTTAAGATGAAAGTCAAAATTACTGTGAAAATTCAAAAATATCATCAAATGGTCAAGTGCGCCTTTTTTCTACCAAGTGTGCCCTCACAATGTCAAGTGCACCCTCCCTGTGGTAGGGTGATTTTGACTGAGTTGTAGGTGTCCAAATTAGGCTCAAGATGGCTTGTTGGAAATACCTTCAAGTAAACTTTCTGAATATGCCTCTATTTTGCAAAATGAAGTTGATTTGACCCCTCAAAAATTCATTCTCCCAATACTTCTCAGTTCGCAGTGCCTAGGCCAAAATTGAGAAAGAAACATGATTTTTTGCTTGTTTTTTGCCCTTTTTACCTGCTAGTTTTGCATACTAAGACTAGTAAAGTGGTTTTCCTAGATATAGTGGTCATTTGGCATCCACTTGTGGTATTCATTTTCTAAAAAAGTGGCTCAAAAAAGGGCGTAGCTCCTACAGCGTTGCACGTTTTACCATTTTGCTAATATAGCATTGTCCAGGAACACACAGAAAAAGACAGAACTTGCAAAAAATGAGCCAAAATGATTCAAAATTGGTGAAGTGGCTGATGATGGTGTGGCTAGGCTTGGATTGAAGCCTCTGCAAGTATATCAAGTTTCTTTTTCTTTTCTTGGTGAGTTAGGGCTTCAATCTTTGCATTTGCTGCCTTGAGCTTTGCCCTTGCATTTCTTTCTCTTTTGGCATAATGTTTTGCCATCTTTCTCTGAATGTCATTTTCTTGATTGGCCTTATCTAGGAGCTTCTCTAAATGTTGGTTTACCTTGTCAAGCCAATGCTCCCAGTTCTCATTAATCATGATGGAAAATTGTTCATTCCATGTGAGCTGATTTGCAAGCTCAGCCTCCTTTTGTCTTTTTAGTTCTAAAGCTCTTTTCATCCCTCTAGTCCTAGGTCTACTTTTTGGTTCTTGTTCAGGTTCACCATACCTATCATAGGCTTCATCAAGCAATGCTTTAGCTTTCATTTCTTCTCTTTTTTCCTTAATTAGTTGAATCTCCATGACATCATGTTTGGCTTGAAGTTGTTGGTTTTCTTTCTCATAATATGAAATAATATATTTGGACCTCTCTAATTTGGTCTGGAGCTCCCTGATGAGTACATATTTTTCCTTTATGACAATTCTAGTGTCCTCATTTTCATCATACTCATCTAGGTAAACAAGGTCAAAATCCTTCTCTATCTCATGGAGGTCCACCTCCTCATGTTTGATCTCTACCTGAACCTCTGCTTCTATCATCTTTTCTTTACCTTTGTGTACTTGCTTTGTTGGTGAAGAAGGTAGGGCCCCTCCCACAATATGTGGGGCAAACACCTACCTATGACCTCTCTGATAAGTATGTGCCAATGTGCCCAAATCTACCCTTTTAGGCTTGATGACTTCAACTTTCTTAGTCTGCTCTGGCTCACTGATCTCATCTCTGCTATGTGCCTCAATGTGCTCATGAAATGGCAATGGTGGAGGTGATGGTGAAGGATATTGATCTGATGATGATGCATGATTTGTGGGCTAAGATGGAGGAATGTATGTGGAAGGATGATATGGTGAAGGCACATTTTTAACATTCTGAATAGATGGATCAGTGAATATGTGATCGGGTGTGAAGGTACTCCATGCAATGTTCAGTTCTTTGAGATGATAGAGGACTATGATTTTGATGAGGGAATGATGGAAAATACTTCTCATCTGATGTTCATACTCTCTTTTCTGGACAACTAATACCATCTTATCAATGCTCTGGAAAAGGTAGTAGGGTATGTTGAGCATCTTTACCCTAGTGAAATGCATTAAGATTTGGATGTGATAGGTATAAAGTATAGAAAAAAACCTTCGCTTGAAAAGTATTTCATGATAATCTTCATCATTGGGGCATATCTATCTGGGAGGTAAGAAAAAGGAAAAACCCTCTTTTTCTCATTCTTGTACCTTGGTTTTATGAAAGGCTCATAGTAATGTTCCTCCAATTCACTTTGCTTGAATCATTTCTCCCCAACATTTGGGATCCTAGTGGCAGTTGATATAATGGCAGTGGATATAGTAAAATTGAAACTAGCTAGAGTAACTTGGTTGTCATGGAGGTTAGATATGAAAAGTCTAGTCAACATGGCATGGTGTTGGACTTTTTGAATTTTCTCATATAATTCATAATAGCCAACATTTTTTAAACATGTCACAACCATAGGAGATGCCAAGAGTTCCGGCTCAAATCTGAGTTTTCTCCCCCCTTTGTGTGGTCTCTTCACCTATGTTTCTTCTCCCTCACTATATGGTACGTTTTCTTCTTTTGCCATGGTGTCATAATGTCAAAACCCTAGGGAGGTATGATGTTGGTGGAATGTGGTTTTTAGGAATAAGTAATGGGAAATGGAAATTGAGGGAGATGGTGCTAGTGATTTATGAAATGGGGGAGGGGACAAGGAGTAGTAATATGATGGAATTTAGGATGGGGAAATTATTCACAAGTTGGGGGTTGGGAGCCTAGGTAGTTGTAGCACCTAGGGCTTAGGGTATTGGGATAAAGGGTTTAGCGAGAGAAAACTGTAATGAGGGAAGGGTATGAAAGTGTAGTGGAATGCAATTTGGGAATTGAGAGTGAAATGGTGATTTGAGGGATATACTAGGGTTTGAAACGAGTAAAACACAAAATCTTTAATGAGACTTTCAAAATACCATAAGGAATTACTGTAGGAGGAAGAAGAATGATATATTTAACTGTCACTCACTTTCTGGAGGTTGAAGGCAACGTTGTTGAATCTTTGGAGGCAATTTGGTGAAGTCTAGAAGCGTTTCTGGATTTTCTGGGCAAGTGTGTAGCACCACAAGAAAACACACCCTCTCTTTGGCAGGTGTGCAGTGCCACAAGCAAACACACCCTCTCTTTGGTAGGTGCGCAGCGCCACAAGAAAACGTGCCCTCCCTTTGGAAAACGCACAATGCTTGCTTTGTTTTTTGCAATTTCGCCCAGGAACTTGAAAAATGCTCACTTGGAGTTTTCTCAACGATGGTAGGAGACAAATGAAGTTGAATTTGATGCTATGAAGGCTCTTATACTTGAGTGAATTTGTTTTTTTTTAATTTTAAAACCACTTTCTAATGTTTCAATTCACCTTTGAAAACTTTGCTAATTACCCTTTGCACTTTGATTTTCTTCTTTGCAGCTTGCTGATGTTGGAGTTTGGCACTCTTTACATTTGAATTTGCTTGGATGAAGTTGGCATATAGAGTTTTAGTTGGCAGCTTAGGAACAGTACTTATTACATGTAGTGAACATAAAATTACATAATAATAAAAAATTGCTTTTTTTTTTAATGAAATTACACTTTGATATTAAAATCATACTTTGAAACCAAAATTACAACTTTCGAAAACCATTTTTACATACTAACAAAATTTCTTCAGATGATGAAGAAATATTATTTCAATCACTCTCACACTTTTGCTGACCTTATGATATGAAATGGAGTATTATTGAACCTTGGAAAATGAAACCTAGTGACCTAATGGGACCTTGAATGACCAGACTCCATGTTGACTTGACTGACATAAAGACATGATGAAATGATCTTTTATGATTGATGTAAGCTCAATAAGACATAAAGGTGGGCAAGCAAGTATTGATTTTTGAGGGAGAGAGGTTTTTTTACTAGGGCTGCCATCAGTGAGTAAATTTTTGAATGAGAACCTAGGTGGAATGACAAAAATTTCAGAATGAGACACTAATATGATATCAAAAGAGGAGTTTTGAGCATTGATGGCAGTATGCAAATACTGACTCTAACTCAACACACACACACACATATACCAAAAACTCATTTGCTTCAACCAGCAAATAATTAAGGATACAAAGCTTGCATATGATCAGCCATCTCCCATGTAGCTTCATCGAGCCCAAAGTGCTTCCACTACACTTTAACTTGCTCTATTGCTTAGTTCTAGAGCATGATTTGTTTCTGCTGCAAAATGCATTGTAGCTCGATTTGGAACTCTCCCTATGGAGCCACCTGTAATACAGACCAATCAATCACATGATCAGCATCCTGCACATATATTTTAAGTAATGAAACATGGAAAACATCATGGAATTTCACTGTTAGAAGTAGTGCAAGTTTGTAGGTCACTGGTCCAACCCTATCAAGGATCTCAAAAGGCCCACGATACCAAGGTGCCAACTTGGCACATGATCCAATCCTCAAGGAGCTCCTCTTGGGCTTGAGGCATAAGTACACATGCTCCTTAAATTGAAACTCCTGGAATGCTCTGTGTTGATCTACATAACTCTTATGCTTATCTTGTCCTACCTTCAAATTCCTCTTAATAACCTGCATCTCCCACTCCATCTCAGCCAACATATCCAGTCCAATCAATACCCTTTTCAGCAGATAGGAGTATTTCAACTCCACCCATAAAGAGCTTCAAATGGACTCATCTTCAATGATTCATAATACTCATAATTATATGCAAACACTACTAGTGGAAGATACTCCTCCAACTTCCTCTGTTAATGCATGGCATACATCCTCAACATATCCTCAAGAATCTGGTTAACCCTCTTTATATGTCCATTTGTTTGTGGATGATAAGTTGTACTGAAAGCTAACTCAGTCCCCAAGCCTGTAAACAACTCCTTTCAAAACTTGGGAATGAACTTGGCATCTTTGTCTGATATGATCTTCTTGGGAATACCATGCAACCTCACTATCTCCCTGATAAATATTTTAGCTACCTCACTAGCTGAATTTGTAGATTTCACTGCAGTGAAGTGAGAAACCTTTCTCAACCTATCAACCACAACCTTGATGGAAACATGTTTCTTTGATGTCCTTGAAAAACTGGTAATGAAGTCCATGGAAATGGCCTCCCATTTCCATTCTGGAATGGAAATAGGTTGTAATAGACCAACTAGGTGCTTACACTCAACTTTTACCTACTGATAGTCTAAACATCTAGCAAAAAATCATCCACTTCCTGTAGAAATTTTGAATAATATAACACTAATTCACAGAGATTATCCTGATTATACACTATTTGCGGAATGCATGCATAATACATAACCTCCTCTACCATTGATCATCAATTTGCGGAATTAAAAAACAATCGCATGCACACATTGAAACATCAATCACACATATCAACACAGTATGTCATGGGGAAAGCATACAGTTGAAAACCCCCAACTATCTGTATATTATAATGATAGAGAACATGTAACAATACATAGTACAATATTCCTCACAAGTACTCAGTACTATCTCCACATGCTACACACAAACTAGCTCAAATCTGAACAAGTCACAGGTTCAAATCTCCTCCACTGTTTTCCTACCTCTATTGAGCAATCCTCATTGGCAATCTCAATCAATGATTGTGCAAATCTCATGCACAGCTATAGTCACAACTGATAGTAGTCTCACCCTTTCACCCACCTCTAACACTTGTCTCCACTGAACTGTCCATGCACTGAGTTAACTGATGTATTCTTTAGTTGATTTATGATTTAATAATTAGTGAATTAATTAATAATTAATTCACATCACTCATCACTATTGTATTTGGTAGTTAGACTAAATACAACTAGTTCAACTAAGTCAAACTAAACACAACTCCATCAACTCCTCAATCAACTCCACCAAACTCAATCACTTGAGTTCTAACTGAAGTCCATCATGCAATAGCTCAACTAACCCATAGGAAAAGCGTATTTCCTTCTGGCAGTTGCATGTGCCACATCCGTAGCTCGAACTGAAGTGCTGCAAGAGGATAAGATAATGTTTATAGTCCAAATATTATTAAGATCTAATAATATTCGACTGTTCTATTTTTTGACTGGCAGTCTAAAAATAGACTCCGCCCATATGTCTAAAAATAGAGGTCCATCTATTTTTACCAACATGACCAATCATCCAGAAATAGCATCCTGCAACTCATAGACCATGATCCATATGTCTAAAAATAGACATAGTCTAAAAATAGACTTTGCACCAAAAACAGCCTACGGGCCCACTTAGCGAAGGCGACTTCTTTTCACTAAGCTCCATCATCTTGTTGCATTTTCAACACTCCCTCTCAACAAGATATGGATTATCTGCAACCCCTATCCTGCCTCTGTGGTATTCGAATTTGCTCCTGGTGAGCGCCTTTGTCAAGATATCAGCATCCTGATCCTCTGTGGGAATGTAGTAACATGATTCTCCGCTGCACACAATCTCTGATATGATGGTACCTGATGTCAATGTGCTTGGATCTATAATGAAATACTGGATTAGCTGAGAGTTTAATGCAACTCTGGTTATCACAATAAATCACAGTAGGCTCCAAGTGTGACTCAAACAACCTGACCAGGATCTTCCTCATCCATATAGCCTCGCATGCAGCCAAACTTGCTGCCATATACTCGGCCTCTGCTAAACTGAGTGCCACAGATCTCTACTTCCTGTTGTACCAAGAAACTGTTGTCGACCCGATACTGAAGATCCCTCCAGATGTGCTCTTTTTGTCCATTGGGCTTCCTGCCCAATCTGCATTCGTGAAGCCACATAGCTTCACCTCATCCTCCTATCTGTACCACAATCCATATCCCAATGTACCTCTGAGATAACGCAATACATGCTTGCCTGCCTTCCAGAAGAGCTTGGTTGGCTTAACCATAGCTTGTGAAAGTTGGTTAACATCATAGCATATATCGGGTCGTGTATTGACCAGATACATAAGCGACCCCACCAACTGTCGATAAATAGTGGCATCCACTACCTTTGCTAAAGTAGCATCCTCCTTCCTCCAACCTCCAGGAAGAGGAGTATCAATAGGCTTGCAGCCATGCATGTTGAACTTCCCCAGTATCTCCTGGGCATACTTACCCTGAGAAACAAATAGTCCATCGCTGCGCTGCCAAATTTTGAATCCCAGGAAATAATGAAGGAGGCCCAAGTCCTTCATCTCAAACTCTCTAGCAAGATCCTCCTTGCATGAAAGTATCAACAGCTCATCTCCCATCAAAATCAAATCATCTACATAAAGTACAATGATCAGCAGCTTACCCTCCACCACTATCTGGTATAGGTTAGGATCCGCCTCACTCTTGGAGAATCCAAGTCCGATGAAATAACTATCTATCTGTGTGTACCAAGCACGAGGTGCTTGTTTCAACCCATATAGCGCTCTCTTGAGCCTGCACACATGCGACTCGCTGCTGAAGATCTTGAAACCTTCGGGCTGCTCTATGTAGACCTCCTCCTCAATGACTCCATTGAGGAACACAGTCTTCACATCCATCTGATGGATGTGCCACCCCATCTGTGCTGAGAGAGCAAGAATCGTCCGTATGGAAGAATACCTTGCGACAGGTGCAAAGGTATCCTCATAACTGATCCCCTTTATCTGTGAGAAGCCTCGGGCAACAAATCTTGCCTTGTACTTCTCCACACTCCCATTAGCTTCCTACTTCACTTTGTAGATCCATCTCGAACCCACCACTGATTTCCCTTCCGGTCTTGGGACAATCTCCCATGCACTATTTCTAACAATCGAATCATACTCTTCCACCATGGCAACTACCCATGCGGGATCCTCCACAGCTTCCTCGAAAGAGGATGGCTCAGTCACGACACATTTGCTCACAAGAGCCATGTATCCAGTGTACCGATCATGTGAGTGTCTCTATCTGCGTTGTGCTATAGGTGGTCCTACAACCTTCTCTACATCTTGAGCCAGTCACTCAGCTTCTGTAGTGCACTTTCGCCCTCTGATGGTTGGTGCTGCATGAGTGGTCTCTTCCACTCCATGAACTTCATCTTGTGGCTGATCCACATCCTGAAGCTCATCCTTAGGAACTAATAGCTCCTCATCTGCATGCAAGTGTGGCTCCCTCTCAAGCAAACACTTCATGGCCTTCTCCTCCTGAAATTTGATATCCCGTCGCACAACAGTCTTACGATTGTCCAGCAAATACACACGATAGTTGTTGGGCGTATCAGCGTACCCCACAAATATCCCAACCTCTACGGTCGGATCCAGCTTCTTCCTGGCATCCTTCGTCACATGCATGTAAATAGGAGAACCAAAAATCCTCAAATGGGAAATATCAGGCCTCTTACCAGAATAAGCCTCCTCAGGTGTACTCATGCCAAGTATCTTGTGAGGACAATAGTTCTGTACATATATTGCAGTATTGCATGCCTCCACCCACAAGTGAAGGGGTAGGCCCTGATCATGCAACATCACCTGTGCAGCACCCACGATAATTCTGTTCTTCCGCTCAGCAACCCCGTTCTGCTGTGGGTTATGGGGAGCTATGAGCTCTCTTCGAATCCCTTCTGCCCTGCAGAAGTCCTTGAACTCGCTAGAGATGAATTCACCACCATTGTCACTCCTAAGAGCCTTCACCTTCTTCCTTGATTCCTTCTTGACCAGTGCTTTGAACTCACGGAACTTTGAGTATGTCTCGCTCTTCTTCTGCATGAAGAAGATCCAGCACTTTCGAGAGAAATCATCAACAAAGATCACATAGTACTTGTGCTTTGTTGTCGAAGCTACTGAGAAAGCTCCACACAAGTCTGTGTGAATTCTTTCAAGGATCGTCGTGGCGCGACTATCCTTCTCTTGAAAGGTGGCTTTCACAAATTTTCCCAAAGTACACCCCTTGCACTGATCTGACTACGCAAGAGTGCCTTTAGGAAGCCCAGTAGAAATTTGTTGCAGTATCTTCAAAGCTCCATGGTGAAGGTGGCCCAATCTCCGGTGCCACAGCTCGCCATCATCCCGGCTCACCACTCCTTCTGCCTTGCATGCCATTGCTACGCAGCCATCTACATGCAATTGATAAAGGTTCTTGACTCGAACCCCTATCTTCCGGGTTTCTCCAGTTGTCTTACTGCGCAGGAAAGCCTTTCCCTCGCTGAAGACAACATCATATCCCTTGTCTTCTAACATCGCCACAGAGATAAGATTCTTCTTCAATCCTAGAACATGCATCACTTCCTTCAATACGAAGGGTTTACCAAACTCCCTCTCAAAGGAAATGGTACCGATACTGGTCGCATGGTATCTACCATCATCACCCATCTCGATGTGCACTCCAAGATCTTTCTCATCCAGATCAGAAAACAAATCTCGATCTCCTGTCATGTGAAAAGACGCACCATTGTCCAAGAACCATATTGATCCCATCACACTTGATACCAAACATGCGATCAGTGAAAAATCCAGCTCAAACTACGAGGCTAAGGCCTCTCCCACTGCAGATCCAGCAGCTTGCTTATTTTTCTTCTTCTACGGACAATTTGTGGCATAATGTCCGTGCTGGTGACAGTGAAATCACTTCACCTTGGACATGTCCTGCTTCTTTCCTTTCGCACTGGAATGAGAAACTTTCTTGTTCTTCCCCTTCTTTGCTTTGGCAGCCAAAGCGCAATTTTCTTCATCAGATGCCTTTGATGAAGATTCGTCCCTGGTATTCCGCCTGATCTCCTCTTGCACAAGATCAGACCAAAGTCTCTCCCATCCTGGCAATTTCTCCCGACCATTGACAGAGTCCTGATAGGAATTCCAACTCTTCGAAAGACCAAGGAGAGCCAAGATCACCAAGTCCTCATCATCGACAGTCACCCCGACACTTCCCAGCTCATCCTGGCATTGGGTGAACTTCGTGAGATACTTGGGCATATTGTCTCCTTTCTCACACTTAATGTTTCTGAGTTTATCCTTGAGCGCCAACTTCCTGTGGTCGCTCTTGCTTTGGAATAAATCTGTCAACGCTTTCCACATCAAGTATGGAGAAGCCTTTCCATGCAGGTTGGATACAATGTGATCCTTCACGCCCTCTAATAGAACCCTTCAACACTTTGTTGTCTTCTTTTGCCAAGCCTCAACTTGAGCAGCATCAGTAGGCTTTGGGAAATCAGCATCTATGAACTCCTTCAACCCATTGTCATCTTACACCCCCTCCATCCTGTCTTTCCATGCAATATAATTCGAGCTGCCTTCAAGGGCATACTCCAATCGTAATCCGTTGAAAGACATTTCAACTTCGACACCAAGAAAACACTGCTACAAATTCGAATTCCACCAGCTCAAAACTCAACTGCTTCTGATCTAAAATTCGTGAGAACAAATTATTTCTCATACAGAGATTGACTGTATGGGCATTTAATGGATATCTCACCTTCCAAAAGAAGGATGAATCCAGAGGCTACCTGGCCCGATTACAGACTCAGCCTAAAGAAATAAAAAGTAATCACTTTCTGAATAATAGATTTGATGATCAACTTCGCTCTGATACCATGTAGAAATTTTGAATAATATAACACTTATTCACAGAGATTATCCTGATTATACACTATTTGCAGAATGCATGCATAATACATAACCTCCTCTACCATTGATCATCAATTTGCGGAATTAAAAAACAATCGCATGCACACATTGAAACATCAATCAAACATATCAACACAGTATGTAATGGGGAAAGCATACAGCTAAAAACCCCCAACTATCTGTATATTATAATGATAGAGAACATGTAACAATACATAGTACAATACTCCTCACAAGTACTCAGTACTATCTCCACATGCTACACACAAACTAGCTCAGATCTGAACAAGTCACGGGTTCAAATCTCCTCCACTGTTTGCTTGCCTCTACTGCCCAATCCAAGTTGAGAATGGATCAGATCCAAGTTTCAAATTCCCTTGGCTTGTACTGCGCAATCCTCATTGGGAATCTCAATCAATGATCGTGCAAATCTCATGCACAGCTATAGTCACAACTGATAATAGTCTCACCCTTTCACCCACCTCTAACACTTGTCTCCACTGAACTGTCCATGCACTGAGTTAACTGATGTATTCTTTAGTTGATTTATGAGTTAATAATTAGTGAATTAATTAATAATTAATTCACATCACTTATCACTAGTGTATTTGGCAGTTAGACTAAATACAACTAGTTCAACTAAGTCAAACTGAACACAACTCCATCAACTCCTCAATCAACTCCACCAAACTCAATCACTTGAGTTCTAACTGAAGTCCATCATGCAATAGCTCAACTAACCCATAGGAAAAGTGTATTTCCTTCTGGCAGTTGCATGTGCCACATCCGTAGCTCGAACTGAAGTGTTGTAAGAGGATAAGATAATGTTTATAGTCCAAATATTATTAAGAGCTAATAATATTCGACTGTTCTATTTTTTGACTGGCAGTTTAAAAATAGACTCCGCCCACATGTCTAAAAATAGAGGTCCATCTATTTTTACCAACATGACCAATCATCCATAAATAGCATCCTGCAACTCATATACCATGATCCATATGTCTAAAAATAGACATAGTCTAAAAATAGACTTTGCGCCAAAAATAGCCTGCGGGCCCACTTAGTGAAGGCAACTTCTTTTCACTAAGCTCCATCTTCTTGTTTCATTTTCAACACTTCCTTCTTCACGTTTGGCCAATGATATAACTTCTTAACAGTTGTCAAACTCTTATGATATCTTGGGTGTCTTGAGTATGGCTTGACATGAAACTCCCTCAAGATAAGCTGCATCAACTTACTATTATCTGGCACATAGATCTTGTTCCTGAATCCCACCAAGCCATCTATCATGAGATGATACTCCTCATCCCTATCACCTTCACCCTGTTGTTCTAACCTATGCTTCAGTTGTTGGTACCTCTCATCATGTTACCTTACATGCAAGATCCACTCCTACAAATTTTTCCCATATGAAATCACAGCTGAAATGTGGTTCACCTACACTCTCCTACTGAGAGCATCTCCAACTTGATTCTCTTTGCCTTTTATGTACCTGATCTAGAAATAAAACTCATTGAGGATAGCCAACCATCAATCTTTCTTGGCATTTAGATTAGGTTGGTAAAAAAAGTACCTTTGTCCACTATGAGCACTCGTCAAAATAAACCTCTTTCCAAGGAGATAGTGTCTCCACATCTTCAATGCATAAATGACTGTTTTCAACTCAAGATCATGAGTCACATATTTTTGTGTGTGCTCATTTAGCTTCCTTAACTCATAGAATACCACTTGTACTTATTGTATCATGACTCCACTAAGTCCTTTCTTGCAAGCGTATGTACAGACTACAAACTCCTTATCAGGATCTGCAATCTTTAAGATTGGAGCATTTGTAAGTAAAAGATTCAACTTCTCAAAACTAGTTGCACAATGCTCAGTACATTCAAACTTCTTTCCTTTCCTCTGCAAAGATTTGAAAGGATATCTGATCCTTGAGAATTTCTTGATGAACCGCCTGTAAATACCTACTAGTCCCATGAATGATCTCACTTCATCCACATTCCTAAGAGTTGGCCACTCCATGATAGTTTTAATATTTTCCAAGTCTGTTGTTATCCCCTCCTTGGAAACAACATGTCATAAGTAATGAATCTGAGACTGAAATAAATTGCACTTGTTGGCTTGGCATTCAATTAATGCTCCCTCAACAATATCAACATTTTTTCTAGGTTCTTTGCATGATCTTCCTCATTCTTGGAATATACCAATATATCATCAATAAACACTATCATAAACATGTCCATGTAAAGATGCAACACATTATTCATCAAACACATAAAGGTGGCTAGAGAATTGGTAAGACTAAAAGGAGCCACCACAAACTCACAGTGTTTATACCTTGCACGAAATGCATTCTTGTACGTGTCTTCTTCTTTGATGTGCACCTAATGATATATTGATCTTAGATCAATCTTTGGAAACATCGCTTCACCCTTCAGCTGATCAAACAAGTCATCAATCTAAGGTAAATGGTACTTGTTCTTGATCTTCACCTTGTTCAGCTACTTGTAATCAATGCACAATATTAGAGTACCGTCATTTTTCATTACAAACAACACTAGTGCACACTTAGCCTTATGTATCCCTTATCATTAATTTCCCTAATCTGCAACTTTAGTTCAACCAATTTTAGAGTGCTCATCCTGTAAGGTGCCTTTGATGTTGGTGTTGCTCTCAGTACCAACTCAATAGAGAAATCCACCTCTCTATGGGGAAGAAACTTTGGAATCTCTACGAGAAACACATCCTAAAACTTCTGCAAAACAGATTACTTCTTCAAGGCTTTATCTTCCTCGATATCCTTCCCTTTTTCATTAGAAACATGAACTGCAAACAATACACACCCCTTCCTACAACTGCGCTTTTCTTGCATAGTTGTAACCATTCTCACTGATGTAGGTTTATTCTTTCACTGCAAGATTCTATTTTTCTCCATCATCATCCAGGCACTTAATAGCCTTCTCATAACAATCTACCTTAGTCCTATGAGTGAACAGCCAATCTATTCCCAAAAGCATGCTACATGAACCCAAAGGTAGTAAATTTAGATGTGTTAATGTAGGCATACCATTAAGCTCAAACGCATAACCTCTCACCCAATGATGAACTCTTCTCTTGGTCCCTGTAGCCAACTGCACCAACCAATATTTTTCATTCACTTATTTTCTCAAACGACACAGATCTACAAGGTCAGTACTAACATAACTATAATTAGATCAAGGATCAATCAAAATCGAAACAACTCAATCAAAAATCTTACCTTCCATCTCAATAATGGATGCCTGGAGATCTTCTTGCCTATTATCAAGTGTTGCATAGATTTGAGGAATGCCCTGACCAACATCCCCAACCATTTGCACCTCCTAAGAACTGTAGATCTGAGGCCTACCACCCTAGTATAATACAAAATCCTTCTTGCAATGCCCTTTGCCACAAATACAAAATTGCAATGGTCCCCTACTATTACCTTTATCTTGCTTCTCTCTAGGTTGTGACCCATGTCCTTTCTCAATTGCATTAAACTTCTTATAAGGAGCCACATTTTCTTTATAACCTGCATCCTGAGATATTCCCCGCTTCTTAGACCATTTTTATTTAGTCTTCTCATTCCCTTTTTAATCATGCTTGACCTCAGGCTTCCACTTTGACTACTCATAACAATGCTTCAATTTCATGATGCCTTAGTCTAAAGACAAAGGCTCATCAAACTCAATATGGTCTCTGAATGTTACTGGAAACCCACTGATGAACCTTTGAATCTTTGATTTCTCATCCTTGAGATAAGGAGCATACCTCAAAAACTCTAGGAATCTGATTGTGTATTCATCATCATTCATAGAACCCATCCTGAGCTTATAAAACTCCTTGGCCTTGTCATCATAGTATCTTACGGATAGGTACTTCTTCTTGAAGAGTCTCTCAAACTCATCCCAAATCAGATCTTCTTCTCTAATACCTCTAACATTCTTCACGTATTCCCACCAGATATATGCTTTCCCTTTAAGGCCAAAGGTGGACATCATGGCTTTCATGTTCTATGAATAGTCATTCAATTTGAAGAACTTCTTCATCCTAAGTAGTCATGCTTCTGCATCTTCTTATTTCTTTAACTTTCCATCAAAAGTAGGAGGCTTGAATTTCTTGAACTCCTCTAGCAAGTACTCACTCTTCCTATGGTGATGGAAGAGATGACAATGATGTCTCCTAGAAGAAGAACTAGAATAAAACCCAGATGTACCAATCCTCTTGTTAGGTGTATCCAAGAATCTGCCACTCTTCATTGTATCCTCCTTGTCCAACCTGTGTCTCCTTTGAGACCTACTACCATCTTCCCCATTAGTCTTCTCCTCCTGCCTATCTCCATGACTAATCCCCATATATCCTTGCTTCTACAACTTTGAAAGGATCTATTGAATCACTGCACTAACTTCTTCTTGCTTTTCCTTAGCTCTGTCAAGCCTTTCATGTGCCTCAATCCGTCAGTTATTGTCAGCCTTGCAAATTCTAATTTCTTCCCTCAGCCTTGTTAGTGTATCTACTAGATCGGGAGAATACTCTTCTCCTTGCTACTTAACTAACCTTTCCCATTCCCTGGAATTCACATCAGACCTATAAGGGGAGTCATGTAAACTATAATCCACCATCTTGCTCTTCATCTCTAAACTTCTCTTTCCTACAAACATGCCATGTTATATAAACCAATGTTATACATAAAATGACCTCCTCATCAGCTCAAAGGAGAAGGACACTTTGACTGGAAGAAAATCCTAAGTTACAGGCCCATTTGCAAGGGTAACGCACCCTAGAAGCAGACAAGAAGCATTCAAACGCTACCTATGACCCAGCAAAGGGGCATTAATCCATAGGTTAACGCTCTGTTTTGCCTAAATGGAAGCGTTACTCGATTTTTATGAGATTATGGAGGTGAAATCACGAGTTGACTAACTAACACTCCACTTTTCATTCAAATGTCAGCTCAAAAATCCAGAAACATTTTCCTTAGTCATGTCTAAGGAAATTTCTAATCCTAACAATAATACAAAAAGAAGGAAAGAGCAATAAACCGAGGCAACATCTAGATTTCCTAAATGGAACTTATGAAGAAATTGGCAAGGATTGAGCCTCTCCTCATCTATAAATTAGAGGCTAGGCCATTGTAAAAAGGATCAAAATTTGAGCATTGTTATGTTATCAAGAAGTTGATCGAGAGAGAGAGAGAGAGGAGCTAAGGAGCTAAGGGAAGACTTGATTCAGCAACCATGGTTGTAATCATTCTTCTCTCATATGATAATATAAATTTTCTCCTATTTTTTCTACTTAATGATGTTGATACCTTCTTTCTTTATATGTTGGTTCAATGCGAGGCTAAATATTATCTTAGATGCATGCTAGTTTTATATATTGTTATATGTTGATGTTTTTAATCGTTAAAGTTTCATATGTTGTGAAGGTTACTTCATGTATTTTCTATGTGCAATTCCTAATCTAAGAGATGGTGAAGGATCTTTCCCTTGTCACACTGAGCACTCCAGCGGATATACACCAAGGATTGGAAGGTAATCCTTCTCTTTTACCTTGTCGATTGCTAGATTAACATGAGTATTTTCATGTATCTCTGAACAGTTGCAGGTCGTCGCATTTTGTTTGCCTTAGGTCCTAGGAGGCCTGGGAGGATTTTCTGTCCACAACCACCTGTGCAATAATCCTTATAGTAGAAATGGTGACTCCACTAGGGAACTCTCTTAGGTCTCGGATTTTATCTCCTAGTTCCTGAATATTTCTTTCTCTCTAGATCTTTCTGTTCTTCTTGGTCTGAATTATAATCACCCTATATGCTTCTTGACCTCTTCTGTTGCTCACGGCTTCTTCTCAGACCCTGATTAGACCCCTTTTGCACCTAATCCTCTATAAGGCACCCTCCTAGTGTTGTCCAAAGTGTTATAATGTTGCCTAGCTTCTTGGACAAAGTGTTAGCCCTACTATTAATGTTCTTCTTATCCTTATGGGCTGCACTACTAAACCAATATCTTGACATCCACCCAGTGCTATGGATTCTTGGGTTGATAATTTGCCTGTGGTCTACCCTTGGGATCTGCAATTGTGAGATTTGTTTGGTTGGATGCTTGCATGGTCCTTTTTCTTTTGGAGAATAGCTTAATTGCATTTAATTTTCAGAAAAAAAGGAAAATGAAAAAATTCTTTAACTTACTTTTTTAGCTAGATTTGTTTTGTTATATTGGGTTAGTTGTAAGAGCATTGTATGTCTATGTTTCTTTGCATGTGTTTGGAATACATTTCGATTTGTAATCTCTGAAATGGTTTATAGATACTCTCTCCCTGAAATAACTCTTTTTCATGAAATTGAAAACTAAAAGCATTTATCTTGCATGGTTTGAGTCAGAGTCTCACTAAACTCCATATGTCAACACCCCCTCTAGAGAAATTAATCAAGTTCACATAAAATCAATCGCTTAATAAAATTAATCAACAACTCTCTTTTTAGCATACACACAAATTAGTTTAAGCTAGCATATTGGGCTATGATGTGGTGAGTAAACTGCCCAAGATTTCGAAACTAATACTAGTGTCATTAATGAGAGTAAAATCTTGTTACACGCATATCATTTGGGACCACTCCACTTACAATGGAGTTAAATGCGATACAACATCAGAGTGTGAGAGAAGGTAGACCACCTTATATTTCATTTCCAATGGGTATTTTTTTTATTTGGGATCCCCTCGAGGATATCAAAGTTGAGTCGGGGACTCAGGTGTCCTACCCACACAGTGTGTTGTCCCTGACCGTGACACCCTCGGTGGTGTCTATGATTTGAGGTAACCTTAGTGGCTAGAATTTTTAGGGATGAACAAAAGGTGAGTAGGGCGGGCTGCCCTGGTGCCTAAACAGATGGACCTACTCCGTCTTTAGTTTTTTGGGAGTGTGCTCATCTTCACGAGAGTACTTGGCCCCTTTGATGAACCCCAATTTTTGGTACAATTTGGGCTCATTTGGCCTACTTGCTTTGCTCAAACCATTCATTTTTATTGCTTATGCATTCATTTCTTGGTTTATTCGTGTTGTTTGTAGGAAGAAGGATAGGCAATCTATCTACGTGACTTATACATGATGATTTCAGGTTTTGGCATTAAAAGGGAGCAAAGACCACGAGAAAGGAGACAAGGAGACAATAAGGTGGCACTGCTGGGTTTTAGGAGAGGATGTCCACGGTCTTGGGGACCTTCCTCGTGATTCCCACCGTAGCTCCAAGATCCAATCAATCTCCCCACTGATCTTAGAGGCAGCCAACTGTTCTACAGCAACAGTAGTTACAACTGTTCTACAGGATCAGTAGTTTAACCTTCAGTTGGACAGCCGAGCTCCACAAATCAAGGAAACCTGTTGGACTATCATTTTGCATAAATACTGAGGTCGTAGCCTTTGATAGGATCTTTTTGAACTTTTTTATTGCTCTTGTAATTTGGATGTACGAGCTACAGCTCGGTGTTGGTTCTTTTTGTAAGCCAGTTTTGGCATGACATCAGATTTTTGGTTATGAATAAAGGCAGGCAGATTTTGATCTCATTCTGAGTTTCTAAGGGAGCTATAGCTCTCAGGTTAGGGCCCGACCTAAGAGCAATAGATCTCCTCGGTGTTGTAATGTTATTTGCATTTCGTTCCAGCACTTCGTTCCTTTACTTTGACATGCAATTCGAATTTACAGTCTGCTAATTTAGTCTTTTTCATGAGATTGAATAGGATTATTTTATGGTGAATTTGCTTCCAATTGCTTAGGTTAGAAGAGGATCGTTATAATTTATTGGAGCTCCAGAAAAAGGTTGTTAGAGCTCACTGCCATCTCTGCTTAGGGATTGGGGTGCAGTCCATATCAACCACCAAAAAGAAACGCAGTTCTTCTCACTTCCATGCAAGCTGCAACATAGACATTTTCGTTGAAGATCCATCCATGCACTTTTGATATTGAACCATACTTCTACATTCTTCATTCCATGCACGGTTTCTTTTCTTGGTTTTACATTGTTGTTCATAGGTTTAATGGCACAGGTATCATAGGTTAATGAATTCTCGTTTTTGGTGCATAAGTCATTTGTTTCATTTACACTGCTCCATATCATTCCACTTCCTTATTCTTCTTCTTAACCTCTCCTCAAGCCACCTACTCGGCCTCTGTCTAGCTCGTTTACCCTCCAATTCATCCACTGCCATGTAGCTTCATCTTTTTGACCTTTTGTTAATCCCATCCTTCCAGCCATCAACCCACTGCATGCACTCTTCCTCCATCTGACTTCTCTGCTCCTGAGCCATCACCAGTTCCATCTCCATCTCACCTATCCTCCCACACCACTCCAACACTTCACCATCTCCCAAAACTTCCACGGTCAAACATCCTGTAGAATTGCACAGACTTCCTGTAGAATCCCTGAGTTTCCTGTAGGATCCCCTGTATACTTCCTGTAGAAGCCGGAAAACTCGGTTGCTGAGCATCCGAACGTGGTAGACTTATGTGGACTGATGCTAGAGACCCTCAGGGACCTCCCCTAGCCATCCTGACCTTGCCCATGCTTTCCTCCCATTCAAACCGCTCCTGCACAACCAAACCCTAATCAAAAGCATCATCACAATAAATCCAACCACTTAATGAAAAAAAATACAAAAACATGTCTTTTCAGATGCAAGTAGCTTAGATGCATGTATTTCAGCTCACTGCAAGTAATGGCATTAGTGGTAGTAGCTTCATTCACAGTTTTGCATTGTAAGGGCCTAGCTAGTCAAATTAGGGTTTACTAGGGTTTTCATGCTTTGTTGGCTTTCAGTTTCTTTTTTCAAATAGACTAGTATCCTTTGAGTTAGCTTTCGTCCATCATTCATAAAGCTTCTTCTGTGAGCATATAGAAGTTGGCTTGAGCCCTAGCGGACTTGTGCCAGCTGACCAAGTGACAGCTGCGACAAGAGCTAGTACTTGTGCATACAGCACCGTCGCTTCCAAGTTTGTACGAACTACCGGGTTGATAAAATTAGAGATAGGAAGCTCCAGGAGTTGTAGCATTATTGCTACAATACTGGAGCCTGCCATCTTTTTGGCGCCGTTGTCGGGGAAGCGTCAAAGTATTAGTAATTGTTGCTTTTCTTCTACTTTCTTACTCTTGCCTTCTGCTAAGTAGTTTACTTCATTTCCATTCTGCAAAAGTAGCATAAGACATTTCCTGCTTTCATAGATTAGCATTTCCTGCTTTCATAGATTAGCATTTCCTGCTTTCATAGATTAGCATTTCCTGCTTTCATAGATTAGCATTTCCTGCTTTCATAGAATAGCATTTCCTTTCTGCAAGCGTAGACTAGCATTTCCATTCTTGCAATTTCATTTGAGCAAAGTAGATTAGTTCTTTCCTACTTTCAGTTTAATTCTGCATCTTTCATAGTTAGTTGTAGATCAATCTGTCTCAGTTTTGCAGGTACCAAAAGAAAAGCAAAGCAAAAGCAATCAAAAGAAAAAGAAAGTCTTTTCCATTTCATGCCTCGTAGGAACCGAGATAGATCAGGCAAATTCCTACCAAACACCCCCACCACATCACTGAGTCACCCTTCTCTCTTCTTTGGTGACAGTGACCCAGAGGAACCTATAGGTGAACATCCTGAGATATACAAAGATCCTATAGTAGAAGAAGAGTTAGAGACCACTCCATCTGAAGCTATGGCTGACAATAGAAGAGAAGATGAGAGAATAGAAGGTGCCTTCCCCATCCGAGAGACCAATGGAGAGATGAAAATGAAGAACATTAGCCCCTCTGCCTTACCTCATTTCCATGGGCTGACTACTGAAGATCCGGATACATTCCTGTTTGATTTTTCTGTCCTTTGTAGAACCTATGACTATACTGAAGATGAGCAAAAGCTGAAACTTTTCCCTTCCACTCTTAAGGATGCAGCACTACGCTGGTTCATGGGCTTACCTGGGAATAGTATCACCACTTGGGCTCAGATGCAGCAAGCTTTCAATACCAAGTACCGGGATTACTGTAGGTCCAAGGAAACAAAGGGGGAAATCTTTCGGATGACCATGGGAAATGATGAGTCCTTAGAGGATTATGAGGAGAGGTTCCAACTAAGCTATAAGCGGGCCAGGTGCACACTTGACCCTGAATCCCTCAAGTTGGTCCTGCTCCGAGGAGTCCCTGAAGACCTCTTAGATACCCTTCACATGTTAGTTGGGGGGTACATTTACCAACTGCCTTATGAGGACATCAAGACTGTGTTTAGAAACCACTCCAGGGCAGCTCGGAAACGAGGTAGAGGAAACCACCTCTCAACTAGTGTCCCTTTCTCCAAACATGAGCTTGCAAATCAATTAGAAGATCTTAAGAGTGAGGTGAGACAGACCATTTCCATGCAGCTTGACACATTCAGGATTCAGGAAAAGAAAGAAGAAGTTGAGAGAGCCTTGGCTGTCTTCTGCCCTAGGTGCACAAGGAGACACCCTAAGAACGAATTTCCATTGCATTCGGTTGAAGTGTGTTTCGTTTGTGAGGAGGACCATCCCACAAATCAGTGTCCAACCTTACCTGGGTTTAAAGCCATGTACCAAGGGACAGAAGCTCCCACAGAGCCTCTCTATTACCTCAACCAAAGGAGGCCACAAGGATCTAGACCTTATCAGCAGGGGATGCAAGGGGCATCTCAAGCTTATTACAGCCCCAACCAATCGACTCCTATGCCTTCCTGGGGTCCCCCTGCTCATCCTTCATGGTCCATGCCTCCTCCATGGTCTTATCCACCTCAGTACCCCACTCAACCTACTTCTCATTCATATCACTCACATGCCCAGCCACAGCCTCAATGGAATGCACCTCAGTCGGGGTGGAGGCCCCAATACAACACTCCTCCTACCATCTTGCCTCCACCACCAGTTCAACCTCAGCCATTACCTCCTGCTCCTCCAAGGCAACCTCAAATGCCTGCTCAACCGAACCCGAACCCCAACAATAGACAGGCCCAGCAGGTATACACTGGGGAAACCTCATGCCCTACCTATGCTGTGGAGATCCAGGAGATCAATCTTCGATCTGGAAAGACTCTACCAGATCGCCAACCTCCTCCCCCAGAGGATGAGGAAGATAAACAGGAAAGTGAAACAAAGGCTATTCCACCCTTTCCGGAGAGACTAACAGCCACCACACAACCCAACCCAGAGGAGGATGAGCTTCTGGGTGAGCTCAATCAGTTGTGTGTAAAAATACCACTTCTCCAAGCCATCAAGGATGTGCCAATATACAACAAACTGGTTAAGGAGAAGTGTTTCAAACACCCAGGCAGATGGAAGAAAGATGCTTCAACTATCAATATCATAGGAGAACTATCTGACCTTATGTTAGGACAAGTCATCTGCCCAAAGTACCTAGATCCTGGAAGTCCTGTAGTAGATGTTCACATCAATGGCACCATTATACCTCACACCTTGATTGATCTGGGGGCTTCCATTAATGTGATGACCAGGGATACCATGCTTAAACTTAATCTTTAGGGTTCCTTGAGGAAGACCTCGACAGTACTGCAATTAGCAGATTGCTCCACCGTGACTCCCGAAGGGATTGTGGAGGATGTCTTGGTATCTATTGACTCTTGGGAATACCCTGCAGACTTCCTGGTTCTGCAACCAAAGGCAAAGCTTACTGGATATCCTCTCATTTTGGGAAGGCCTTGGTTAGCTACTGCAGATGCTTACATAATTTGTCGTGCAGGAAACATGACCATCAAAAATGGTCCCATGTCCAAGCAGCTAGTCCTATACCCTCTTGCCCAACCCTCCTTAGAGCATGACTTACCACTCTGGTTGGAAGAAGGAGAGGAAGACGAGGTGTACTCAGCACCTCTGTGCACCTTAGATACCACTAGAAGAGACCCCCCAACCGAGGATGACTTGATCGAGACCTTGATCCAGAATCCACCTTCCAGTGCACTACCCTTAGAGAGATTGGTGGAGGATGCCCAAGCCAGCACCTTAGTGGATCTTTGTACAACCAACCCTGTTACTCCCAGAGTCAAGAATGTGGAGTTCAGCCCTGAGAAAGCATTGAAGATCAGCTCCTCCCTATCTCCTTCCCAGGAAAAGGAGCTGTGTAGTTTGTTGGCCAACCACCTAGATGCTTTTGCTTGGAGATATAAGGAAATGAAAGGAGTCCATCCTTCGGTCTGTACCCATCATATATACATCAAAGAGGATTGTAAACCGGTTAGGCAACCTCAGAGGAGAATGAATCCGGCCCTTAAGGACATTGTCAAGGAAGAATTGCAAAAACTTTTGGATGCCGAGTTCATCTACCCCATCTCAGATAGTGAATGGGTGTCCCCTCTAGTGTTGGTTCCCAAGAAAAATGGGAAATGGAGAATCTGTGTGGACTACCGAGAACTGAACAAAGCTACCAAGAAGGACCATTTCCCTCTACCTTTCATCGATCAAGTTTTGGATGGACTGGCAGGAAAGAAGTTCTTCTCTTTCCTGGATGGGTTTAGCGGGTACAACCAAATCCAAATCAGCCCGGAAGACCAAGATAATACCACCTTCACTTGTCCTTGGGGTACCTTTGCCTACCGAGTCCTTCCCTTTGGGCTATGCAATACTCCTGCTACCTTCCAGAGAGTTGTCTTGAGCATCTTCTCGGAGCTGGTCCATGATGCGGTAGAAATCTATATGGATGACTTTACTCCTTATGGGGCCAACTTCCAGGAAGCATTGTCCAACCTGGGAAAAGTCCTAACCAAATGCACCGAGATGAACTTGTCCCTTAGTCCTGAAAAATGTGAATTCCTAATGACTGAAGGGACCGTGCTAGGCCATACCATTTCTTGCCAAGGGTTGCAGGTGGATCCTAACAAAATTGCTCTCATCAAGAGGGTTCCACCTCCTCAAAAGGTAAGGGATGTCCGGAGTTTCTTGGGATTAGCAGGATACTACCGGAGATTCATTAAAGATTTCAGCAAGCTAGCCTCACCATTGTTTGGCCTGTTGGCAAAAGATGTGGAGTTTAATTGGACTGACGATTGTCAGAGGGCTTTAAATGAATTGAAGGACAAGTTGGTGTTAGCCCCAATCCTGAGAGGTCCAAACTGGGCCCTACCTTTCCACATCCACACTGATGCCTCGAACAAAGCCATAGGTGCAGCTTTAGGACAAGCTGAGCAAAAACTTCCATATGCCATTTACTTTGTTAGCAAAAACTTGTCCAAAGTTGAGCTGAATTACACTGTAACCGAGAAAGAATTCTTGGCTGTGGTCCATGCATTGAACAAGTTTCGACATTATATTACTGGTTACGAGACCTTTGTACATACTGACCATGCTGCTATTAGATATTTAATGAATAAACCAGATGTGAATGCTCGTATTATTATATGGTTACTTTTATTGCAGCAGTTTGATTTGACCATTGTTGACAAACCAGGTAGAGAAAATGTTGTTGCTGACTTTTTATCTAGATTAGATTTGTCTGCAGATGAGGATGAAACAGTGGATGACCAGATGCCCGATGAACATCTGTTTGCTATTTCAGTACTCTCTCCATGGTTTGCTGATATAGCAAACTATCTTGTTTCAGCACAGTTCCCTCCACACCTATCTTCCAGAGAGAAGAGCAGAATCATCAGAAAAAGTGCCTCATTTACTTGGATCGGGGGCAATCTGTTCAAGCTTGGCCCCGATCAGATCTTAAGGCGTTGTGTAAGGGAGGAGGAAGTCTTTGATATCCTCCTCACTTGTCATGATGGGCCTTGTGGAGGACATTTTGCAGCAAAGAGAACCGCCTTCAAAATCCTGCAGGCAGGCTACTATTGGCCCACACTTCATCAAGATGTCAAAAGATATGTCAGTTAGTGTGACCAATGCCAAAGAATGGGGAAACCGACCCAAAGGGATGAGATGCCTCTCCAACCTCAAGTGACTCTTAAGCCATTTGAGAAGTGGGGCATGGACTTTTTGGGCCCAATCAACCCCTCTTCGAGGCAAAGGACTTACATCATTGTGTGCACTGACTATTTGACAAAGTGGGCAGAGACCAAAGCAATCAAAGCAGCAACAGAAGAAAAGGTGGCCGAGTTCCTAAGAGAAAACATCTTCTATAAGTTTGGCTATCCAAGAGAGCTGGTCACCGATCAAGGGAGCCAGTTCACCTCCAACCTAGTTGAAGATCTACTAGCTCATCACAAGATCAAGCATAGGACTTCCACCCCTTATCACCCTCAAGCAAATGGGCAGGTGGAAGTCACCAATAGAGCATTAGAAGGGATCTTGACTAAGGTGGTGAGCAGCAGCAGAAAGGACTGGGCAGATCGCCTGGTTGAAGCCACATGGGCTTACAACACCACTTGGAAGACCACCACCGGCTTCACACCGTATGAGCTGGTCTATGGGAAGAAAGCTTTGTTGTCCATTGAGTTTGAATACAACACTTTGAGGATGGCAGCTCAGCTAGACCTAGATCTCAGCCATGCACAACAAGAAAGGCTACTGCAGCTGAATGGCCTGGATGAGCACTGAATGCAGGCCCTCCTTCACTCAGAAGTGGTTCAACTTCAGAGAAAGGTGTGGCATGACCAACATCTCCATGACAAGCAATTTCAGCCGGGAGATTGGGCTTTGTTGTATGACTCCAGATACAAAGATTTCAAGGGGAAGCTGAGAACCAGATGGCTAGGACCATATGCAGTGGAAAAATTCCATGACAATGGATCTGTCCTCATTCGAACCATTGATGAGGAAGCCATTCCCATGCTTGTCAATGGGCATCGATTGAAGATCTACAGGAGACCTCTCTCAAGACAAGAGTTCATCAAAACTATGGAGAAATCTGTATTGGTCCTAGAGAGGGGTTCTGCCTCTGCTTCTGGCATACCCTGAGGTATATATATATATATATATATATATATATATATATATATATATATATATATATATATATATATATATATATATATATATATATATATATATATATATATATATATATATATAAAGAAAAAAAACAAAAAAAAAAATTAATAATAATAAAGATCCTTGGGTGAAAACCTCTCTGAGGCGCCCAAGGCAGGTGGTAGGGGTGAAAACCTCATTGAGGCGCCCCTATTGTCTTTCAAAAAAAAAAAAAAAAAAAAAAGTTTGAAAAAGATCCTTGAGTGAAAACCTCTCTGAGGCACTCAGGGCAGATGGCACGGGTGAAAACCTCTTTGAGGTGCCCTTGTTATCTTTCAAAAAAAAAGAGAAAAAAAAAAGAAAAAACAATAAGCAAAATATGGTAAAATTGCATGCAGGTTGCAGATGTTCTATGGAGGAGAGAAAGCCCTTCAACTCAAAGCCAAGGGTCCTTATCATGCTGTCAAGAGACCTCACCAGCACCTCCTCCAAGGGTACCCATGCTTTTTCAAGGTATGTGCAATTTTATCATGGTTTGAGTCTTCTATAGGAAGATGCAGTCTTTCTACAGGAAGATGCAGTCTTTCTACAGGAAGACACGGATTTTCTACAGGAAAGTGCAGACTTTCTATAGGAAGCCCGAAAACAAAAACAAAGGCTTCTACAGGAAGCCCGAAAATCATTGAGAAACAGGCTTCTACAGGAAGCCCGAAAACAAAGACAAAGGCTTCTACAGGAAGCCCAAAAATCATTGAGAAACAGGCTTCTACAGGAAGCCCGAAAACAGAGACAAAGGCTTCTACAGGAAGCCCGAAATTGCAGAAACAGGCTTCTACAGGAAGCCCCGAAAAGGCGAAACCCAAAGAGAAGAAGGTGGACATTCTGGCACGGGAGGCAGCAGCTATATTAGCTGGCCTCAGCATGCCACCTAAGCCAAAAGAAAAGAGGAAGAGGGAGACCCCTCTATACTTTAAAGCTCGAAGAAGTGTTAGGATAAAGACGGGAAAGCCACAGCCTCAATCCAGTAGCCCAATCGTCATCAAAGATACACCTGCTTCTCCCAAGGAAAAGTCACCCTCCAGGATCACAGTCACCTACGAGAAGGGGAGTCCAAAGAAAAATATGTGGCAAGAAAGGTTGGACCTGTTGACCGAAAAAACTCGGCTACAGGAAGCTGAAAATGTTCTACAGGATACTCTGGCCCGGCTATAGGAAACGGAAAAGAGGGAAGGAGAAGGACTCTCATCACCACCAAGGGAGGGTGAGGTAGAACCACCCGAAGAGATAGAAAGGGAACATATACCAGAACCTAGCCCTTCGCCTAATCTAAATTCATACTACACCTTTTTAGAGGCGGGCAAAATCATACCGCAGAAATTTACTGTGCCTCTATTTTTTGCACTAGAGGAAGAAAGAGTCTGTTCCCACACCTGGATGCAGATCGCCAAATCAAAGGGTGTGGCGGACATAGGCCCTTTACAAGAGCAACTCAAGGAGGTTAGGAGTGAATTCACCATGGCTAAACATGTGGCTAATTGCCAACGTGTGCTTCTACAGGAAGAAAATCAGAAGCTGAGGATGCAGCTACAAGAACTAAGGGTAGGGGCAGGAACATCCTCCAAGGACATCAAAAATGAACAACAAAGCAAAAAGGAGCTGACCACCAGCCTTGAAGAGCCAATGACACTTCTACAGGAAGCAGAACAACAAACAAAAATTGAAGTGCAAGCCCTAAGAGAACAGTTGCAACAAAAGGAAGCACAATTGGCCCGCATGGCCAGTTGGTCCATGGAGGAAATTCAGTGCAGACCACCTGCAAAATCCTATGGATTTTTCTTAAAGGATCAATGGCTGCAGTTCCAAATAAACACTCTAGCACAAAGAGGTATTTCACATATCCAGAGCCCACAACAATTTTTTGAATTGTGCAGTACTAGTTCGTCAGAAGACAAAGCCAAATTAGCAGAGTTTTACCTCCACAATTTGGCTTTGCCTAATGAAGTCTCCTGGGATCCCAATATTGCCTTGGGGGATATGCAATTGATGGCGTTCGCCTCATGGTTAAACCATGAGGATCAAAGAGCAGCTGAAGCAAAATCGGTCATGAACCGAGAAGTGAGCAAGCCACTGTTCATTCGACCAGAACTAGAGGATCCGGTGGCACTCATCTCAACCCACCAACAGTTGGCTACGGATCCCATAGCTTCCTTGAGATTTATGGACCAACAGGCCCAAGCCATAGCTCACTTTGAAGACATGGAAAGGTTGTTGGGAGAAAATGCTGCCCAAGCATGTGCACGCAGATGGAATACCCTGGCACACAGTTTGAAAATCCGAGAGTACCATACCCCCATTCGGATGAGGGAAGCTTTGGCAAGGGTTGAAATTTACAAGAAATCCATGCAAAGCCTCCAGGCCAGCTGGATTGGCCTTAAACGCAGCCCACCACTACTGCTAGGATTGACTGAAGGCAATACAGAGGAAGATGACAGTCAACAATGGGAAGAGGTGAACAGGAAAGCAGGGTTTCATATCCACAGAGAAGACACTACCACAGAGCCTTGGGATGCAAGGGAAGCAGTGAAAGCAATGAAGGATGAAGATTTGGACTAAGTTGCTCAAGGATGAGCAAATAGTTTAGCTGGGGGGTGATGATGAGCCCCAATTTTTGGTACAATTTGGGCTCATTTGGCCTACTTGCTTTGCTCAAACCATTCATTTTTATTGCTTATGCATTCATTTCTTGGTTTATTCGTGTTGTTTGTAGGAAGAAGGGTAGGCATTCTATCTACGTGACTAATACATGATGATTTCAGGTTTTGGCATTAAAAGGGAGCAAAGACCACGAGAAAGGAGACAACGAGACAGTAAGGTGGCACTGCTGGTTTTTAGGAGAGGATGTCCACGGTCTTGGGGACCTTCCTCGTGATTCCCACCGTAGCTCCGAGCTCCAATCAATCTCCCCACCGAGCTTAGAGGCAGCCAACTATTCTACAGGAACAACAGTTACAACTGTTCTACAGGATCAGTAGTTTAACCTTCAGTTGGACAGCCGAGCTCCACAAATCAAGGAAACCTGTTGGACTATCATTTTGCATAAATACTAAGGCTGTAGCCTTTGATAGGAGCTTTTTGAACTTTTGTATTGCTCTTGTAATTTGGAAGTACGAGCTACAGCTCGGTGTTGGTTCTTTTTGTAAGCCAGTTTTGGCATGACATCAGATTTTGATCTCATTCTGAGTTTCTAAGGGAGCTATAGCTCTCAGGTTAGGGCCCAACCTGAGAGCAATAGATCTCCTCGGTGTTGTAATGTTATTTGCATTTCGTTCCAGCACTTCGTTCCTTTACTTTGACATGCAATTCGAATTTACAGTCTGCTAATTTAGTCTTTTTCATGAGATTGAATAGGATTAGTTTATGGTGAATTTGCTTCCAGTTGCTTAGGTTAGAAGAGGATCGTTATAATTTATTGGAGCTCCAGAAAAAGGTTGTTAGAGCTCACTGCCATCTTTGCTTAGGGATTGGGGTGCAGTCCATATCAACCACCAAAAAGAAACGCAGTTCTTCTCACTTCCATGCAAGCTGCAACATAGACATTTTCGTTGAAGATCCATCCATGCACTTTTGATATTGAACCATACTTCTACATTCTTCATTCCATGCACGGTTTCTTTTCTTGGTTTTACATTGTTGTTCATAGGTTTAATGGCACAGGTATCATAGGTTAATGAATTCTCGTTTTTGGTGCATAAGTCATTTGTTTCATTTACACTGCTCCATATCATTCCACTTCCTTCTTCTTCTTCTTAACCTCTCCTCAAGCCACCTACTCGGCCTCTGTCCAGCTCGTTTACCCTCCAATTCATCCACTGCCACGTAGCTTCATCTTTTTGACCTTTTGTTAATCCCATCCTTCCAGCCATCAACCCACTGCATGCACTCTTCCTCCATCTGACTTCTCTGCTCCTGAGCCATCACCAGTTCCATCTCCATCTCACCTATCCTCCCACACCACTCCAACACTTCACCATCTCCCAAAACTTCCACGGTCAAACATCCTGTAGAATTGCACAGACTTCCTGTAGAATCCCTGAGTTTCCTGTAGGATCCCCTGCAGACTTCCTGTAGAAACCTGCAAACTCGGTTGCTGAGCATCCGAACGTGGTAGACTTCTGTGGACTAATGCTAGAGACCCTCAGGGACCTCCCCTAGCCATCCTGACCTTGCCCATGCTTTCCTCCCATTCAAATCGCTCCTGCACAACCAAACCCTAATCAAAAGAATCATCACAATAAATCCAACCACTTAATGAAAAAAAATACAAAAACATGTATTTTCAGATGCAAGTAGCTTAGATGCATGTATTTCAGCTCACTGCAAGTAATGGCATTAGTGGTAGTAGCTTCATTCACAGTTTTTCATTGTAAGGGCCTAGCTAGTCAAATTAGGGTTTACTAGGGTTTTCATGCTTTGTTGGCTTTCAGTTTCTTTTTGCAAATAGTAGTCTCCTTTGAGTTAGCTTTCGTCCATCATTCATAAAGCTTCTTCTGTGAGCATATAAAAGTTGGCTTGAGCCCTAGCGGACTTGTGCCAGCTGACCAAGTGACAGCTGCGACAAGAGCTAGTACTTGTGCATACAGCACCGTCGCTTCCAAGTTTGTATGAACTACGGGGTTGATAAAATTAGAGATAGGAAGCTCCAGGATTTGTAGCATTATTGCTACAATACTGGAGCCCACCACCCTTCTTACCAAGGTTTGGGAAAAGCTCAAGTGTAATTGTAACTGTACATTTGGTCGGATCTCTCTTTTATCTACTATGATATTGGGTTTCATCTCGAGATAGTGGTGGTTATTAGATATAGTTATGTTCCCTAGTTGCTTGTTGATTTCCTTTAGAGTATTTTCTTGTTTTTAGGTGTTGGCTTGTTGACACTGAGACTATAACAAATATCACATTTAAAAATTTGATAAAATATATTTTTCACCATGGCTACATTCATCCCTCGTCATATATCTAGATGACAGTGAGGTATTCCTCCACTGACTCTGCAGGATCTGTCGAGCTTTGGTGAATCAAATTATCCTTCATGAGGAGATCAGTCTCCAGTGTCTAACATTGAATCATATAACACTTCCCAAGAGACCTTGTTTCCTAAGGACTTCTTTAATGAAGGTGTTGTAACTAATTATAGTCCTCCTCTTACTGATCCTCTTGGACCTGTTTTGGTTTAGGTAGCACCTATACCTGTCATGTCTTCATCAGTTCCCACATCCAATATTCCTATGGTGACCAATGGGTCGTGGTATTTTGTGGACAATTTTGCTCCACCATCACTTCCCCCACCTACTGTCAGTCCTACACCGTTGATTGGTCACCCTACTATTCAATCTATGCCTAGTCCAGGAAACTCAGTTACACTTGTTATGATTGGGTTTAAGTATCTCCTAGTCTTCACCCCTTTTGTGTCAACTCCTGGACCACCAATTATCACTCCTAGTAGTACTATTAACATGACCACCTTCAGCAATGCTTTGGGTTGGAACCCATTTCTAAGTTCTAACCCATAGGCTCAGATGCCTGGGGGGAATGTTTCCAATATGCATATACTTTTCGAAGGCATTCTTGTTTCCCTACCACTTATAAGACAACTTGGTTCTTCATTGATCAACTTGCTTCCTCCAAGTGGACATTATGTCGGTGTCAGTCATGCACCTACTGCAAACTATGTGGCTAGGAGTATCCCTCAACCCAATCCTATTGCATCCATTTTGACGCCCCCTCCTCAACCATAATTGATCCAAGGAGGAAATTTTTATCTAAGGGGGAACCATCCTTTTTCCACCCAGTCTAATATCCCATATGGCATGCCACCTTATATGACCGCATCACCATAGCCAAGAAGTTATTATCTGATGCATACGATGTATCACGTTGGAAATTGTTAGTGTCCATTAGTTCCAGTGATCAAATGTACACTTTTCATGTGATTGATAGAGTCTTAGGTAAATTTGTTATATTTTCAAATAAATTTTCAAAAAAAAATTGATACCTCTTGGTTGTCAAATGATTATTTAGTCATGTCCTAGGTGTCATTACTACTCCCTCCATTTTTCAAGGTCATAAAATTTCATCATGGTAATATCATCATTCCTTGTGACAGGTCACCAAATGAGTGCCCTGGTCACCATTTTGGTCATTATCTCATTCACATACATACTTAAAGGGTTCGAAGTTCTAAATTATGGTTGAGATATGCAGTAGGTGTCATCATTTGCTCATGTCATCAAAATCTACATGGGAGTCATGTCATCACCATTGTCACCATCATGGGAGTTAGTAGTTAGGTATAAGTTTTTTAAAAAGGTATCAAAGGTATATTTACCCCACATGGAGATGTAAGCTTTCCAAAAATAGCAATAAATTTATAATACACTACCTCATCATGTCATTTCTCAAAGGTACAAGTGATGTCACACCATCACCAAAAGCAAAAATCGACTTTCAAGCTATAAAGTGATCATCTAAGCATTTAAACACCTCATTTCATTTTCCTAGAGCTCTCCTACATCATTGAGTTTCACCTCAGCCTTCAAAACTCTGCTTTTTCCATCACGAAGTCCTTGCCAACAAGCACATTGCACTTCTGCCCTAGCACGTTGCGTTTCTAGACAACTCGTTGTGGTTTTGGTTTGGAGGTTAAAAGAAGAAACAACAGGGTTCATTCAGTAATCTATAGGTTCCATAGACTCTCCATCAAGTAATTATAGCATCTCATCAGTCCTCACGCAGTGATTTTCCTTCAGAAAAATGATGAAATCACTCTCCTAGGGTTCTTCATTGTGCTTTTGGTTTTTTAGTGTTTGCTTCATTTCAGTGATAAAATCGCTAGCTTTTCTACCCTAACACCCTTATACACACTTAATACACCTCCTCCAACCATTTCCCACACTCATCTCCCTCATTTCCATCATTTTCCCAAAAAACCCTATCCCACGCTACTTTTGCTTCATTTCTGGGTGTGGACTTTTTTTTTTTACTTTTTCCCCTCTTTCCCTCACCCATTGTTGAAAATGGCAACAAGAAATGTTAAAAATAGAAGTGCTAAAAATAGCATTCTATTTTTCGCAGTTCAGGATGGATTCCAATTTTAGTCATTTTAGTCAGTCCCTGGACTAAAATAGGAAGTAAAATTCGAATTTGAACTTAACAGTTGTTTGAAAATAAATTAATTAATTCACCATGAGTTAATTAGTTGTGAAAAATCAAACATGAAGTCTATGTGAGGACATGCAATAGTTTCTCTATTAATTGAGGAATTTATCCATCAGTTAAAGAGATAAGGATGAGTTCTAATTTGAGTTGTAATTAGTTGGCTTAGTTAACTGAGTCAAGTCCAGTTAGATTGATTTAAACAGTTTGTTTAAATTAATGTGAGTTTAGTTAGTTAATGCATGCTTGCATTTAACTGTTGCACTTCAGATAACTGAATATTCTCTCAATAATAACTCATGCATGTCAGTTCAAACAGAGACCCAGTTGAGATCAGAGGAGGGATAGTGTACTATCAATTGGATGGATTTTTCCTATGAAGGAATCTCATCCATGGAGAAGGATTTATCTCCTTCAGGACTGCGCAGTTAGATCGGAGGTTAGTAAGTGTGTGAAGAGGCCAATTCACACAAGTGGCTGCACTGGACCCCAAGGAAAATTGCGCAAAAAAATATGAGGCTTGGAGGGAAGAGGAGAAGGTTTGAGAGAGGCCCTTGACTGTCTATGAGCAGCAGAGGGACTGCAAAGAGAACAGGATAGCTTGTGAGTTGATTCTTTTTGTAATCTGGACTATATTTCCACTTGTATGATAATATAGAGTTGGGGTTTTATGTTGAGGATTTCCCCGGGTTATTTCTTTTGTGTTATGTGTGATTGCTTCTCATTCTTAGTTATATCTGTTCTTGGTTGATACTGCTCATATGTGATTAAGCTTCCACAAAGTTTATGGTAGAAGTAGATCTTGTATTTTGTTTTAGTATATTGCATAATCTATTGATCTACAGTGGGAATTTCTACATGGTATTAGAGAAAAGGTGATCAAACGAGAGAATAGTATACTAAGAGGAGATTTTAAAGTTTTGAGTTTTGGACCGAGAGTTTGCAGAGCATATCTGAAAATTTCTGTACAAAATTTTCATTAACAAATAGCAGATTTGGATTCTTTGTGGAAAAAGACCCAATTCAAAAAAATAATCGGCTAAATCAGAGTTCGGACTAGGGCGATATTGCTGATTTAAAATCAACTCTTTTTTCAGAAAATTTCGTGATGGCGGGAAATATGAAACAGATTGGTGTGCTAGCCGAGAACCTGTATGCACTTGAGGTACAAGATACATTCAAATCCTTGAGAAGCAAGGAAAAGGTTAGATACTTGGTGGTTGAGAGGGGGAGTACATTACCTCTCAACATGCAGCCACAGAAGAAGTCTCAGACAATTGTGGAGGAGCCACAATTGGTGAAGCAACTTCAGGAGGTAGGAGGTTGTGGAGCATCCACAACTGGGGAAGCTGATAGGAGATAGAGTGGAGGCATCCACTCATGCAGAGACCTCCAGTAGGGGGAAATTTTGAGCCAAGTGAGCAGAGGGATCACATGCATCCATACCTCCAGGTAGGAGGTGGGGCGATGTGGAGTGATAATCCCAAGAAGGCTGGAATAGGGGCAGGATCCTTGAGGTACCCAACCTCTTTGATTAGACCTTGCTACGGGAGCCCCGATGAGGAGTAGTAGGATTGGCGAAGTGGGTAGAGACAAATGCAGATGGAGCGGTAAAGAGAGCTAGCAGGCTGCAACAATGCGAGAGGCACAGGAGTGTTGCACCAGTGCAGGATGGCACAAAGAGGTGTGCAATGGTTCGAGATGCATGGAGTGTTGAAGCAGCTCAGAGGTCAGAGAGGGAGAACTTGTCAGCATCATGTAGAGCTTCACCATCAGAGTATGTTTCTAGCCCAACTGAGAAGTCAGTGGGGAGTTTTTTTTGTTTCTAGAGTTGCTGGAGCAACCACACTTGGTAGAAGTGTTGCATGCAGAAAATTCCAAAGGTACAGGATCAGGTTCAAGTTGAATGCCTTTCTTGTTGAGAGGGAGTGTTGAAAATGGAAACAAGAAATGCTAAAAATAGAAGTGCTATAAATAGCAGTTTGGGTACCAGTGCTGGATTGAGCAACAGGGAATGAAAAATGGAAGTGCTAAAAATAACATTCTATTTTTAGCAGTTCAGGATGGATTCCAATTTTAGTCAGTCCCTAGACTAAAATAGGAAGTAAAATTCAAATTTGAACTTAATAGTTGTTTGAAAATAAATTAATTAATTCACCATGAGTTAATTAGTTGTGAAAAATCAAACATGAAGTCTATGTGAGGACATGCAACAGTTTCTATATTAATTGAGGAATTTATCCATCAGTTAAAGAGATAAGGATGAGTTCTAATTTGAGTTGTAAGTAGTTGGCTCGGTTAATTGAGTCAAGTCCAGTTAAATTGATTTAAACAGTTTTTTTAAATTAATGTGAGTTCAGTTAGTTAATGCATGCTCGCATATAACTGTTGCACTTCAAATAACTGAATATTCTCTCATGAATAACTCATGCATGTCAGTTCAAACAAAGACCCAGTTGAGATTAGGGAGGGACAGTGTACTATCAGTTGGATGGATTTTTCCTATAAAGGAATCTCATCCATGGAGAATGATTTATCTCCTTTAAGACTGCGCAGTTAGATCAGAGGTTAGTAAGTGTGTGAAGAGGCCAATTCACACAAGTGGTTGCACTGGACCCCAAGGAAAATTTCACAAATAAATAGGAGGCTTGGAGGGCAGAGGAGAAGGTTTGAGAGAAGCCTTTGACTATGAGCAGCAAAGGAATTGCAGAGAGAACAGGATATCTTGTGAGTTGCTTCTTTTTATAATCCGGACTATATTTCCACTTGTATGATAATACAGAGTTGGGGTTTTAGGTTGAGGCTATCCTCGAGTTATTTCTTCTGTTTTGTGTGTGATTGCTTCTCATTCTCAGTAATATTTGTTCTTGGTTGATACTGCTCATATGTGATTGAGCTTCCACAAAGTTTATGGTAGAATTAAATCTTGTATTATGTTTTAGTATATTTCATAATATGTTGATCTACAGTGGGAATATCTACACCCATTTCAAATAATTCCACTTCCCAAGTATCCCTAACATCTACCCATACCCCCTGGAATTTCACTAGAATTTTCCCTAATCCCTATCCCCCCATTCCCTTCCCTAAACTAGTTGCCCTTTTTTCCCTTGTTTTCCCAATCCTACCCTACCCTTCCCTCCTATCAAACTAGGGTTTTATCAAGCACAACCAACATTATGCCCAATGAAAAGAAGAAGTATAACAAGGGGGGACATGTCTGCATATATGATACAACTCGTATGCAAGAGATAAATGCTTCACCATTCATCAAAAGATCATTTGAAGAAGTAGGTTGCCTAGGGTTTTGTGAGAAAATACAAGAGGTAGACTGCCATGCTAAGTTGACCAGCCTTTTTGCCACCAATTTCAAGAGGGATAAGACCACCATAATAGGGATGGATTTCATAATAAGGTCATAGCTTCAACCACAGGTATCCCGAACCAAGGAAAAATTTGGTTTAAAGGGATGGATTTGGAAATTGAAAACTACAAAGTATTCCTGAAACCCCATTATAAGGAAATACCATCTCATATCTTTCCTAGCAGGCAGTTGTTGGATAAGTATACTACTTTGATGAAAATTATTATGAAATATTTCACTTTTGAAGGTAGGTTCAGCAGGTTGTATCATTATCATATCAGGTTGTTGATGCACTTCACATCCATCAAACCACTAAACCTAGCAAATTACTTGTTTAGAAGCCTGGTGAAGATGGATGAAAAGGTGCAGACTAAAGGGAGAGATAATTAAGAAAGCTTATTCCATCATGCTTTGATTAAATTCATAGTTCTCCACCAGCGCACACAGGTCAATATGTTATGGGAATCATTCACGGAGGTAGATTCTCTCTTGCCTGCATCTCATCAGTCCAAAAGCTCCAATACTCCTACATCATCTGGGCCACAAAGACCTGAGCCATCTAGTATACCATCAGTGACAGAAAGACAGCCTAGGGTAGAGGTTTCACAAACATACAAGAAGGGGAAGAGGCTAGTTTTTTCCCCTGAGATAGAAAGAGACATACCTACTCCTAGACCTATGACTAGGGCTCAAGCAAAAAGAGTGCCTAAGGAGGTTATCATTGAAGAAGTTCAAGATGAAGCCATGAGAGAGAAATTACCTAGGGGTAGAGGAGATTCACACTTGCAGCATCATGGAGAGGTACCTCCTGAGGTAAATATGACTGATTATGGGAATAAGGTAGCAGAAGACATCATTAAAGAGCAGCAGACACAGATCAAAGAGTTACAGGATGACCTTTCTAAAGCCAATTTCATGGTGGCTCTCTTGAAACAAGAGAATAGGAAACTGAAGCTAAGCCTAATGCAGCAAGGTAAATCACATGAAGAGCCTCCATCATCTAGCAAGGCAACTAAGGACAAAGGTAAGGTAGTCATTGATGAAGCAAAGCAGGATGAAGACACACAGGTACAGCCAAAGAGACCCACAACCAGAGCCATGGCTAAGAAGGGACAGCAAGCAGAAAATCCTCCTCCTCCTCAAACCCTAAAAACCTTTCATGACTCCATAGCAACTGAAATTGAAGAGAACAAGGAATATTGGTTTGAGAGAGTGAATGTGCACCTAGAGAAGCTTGTGAGGAAGGAAAACAGAAACACTGCCCTGCAGAGGCATATGGCAAGGCACTATTATGTAAGAAACATGGTGTGCAAGATTAGGGTTAAAAACATGAAGAAAAAGCTTAAGAAAACCCTAAGAAAGCTCAAGAAGAGAGACAACCTGGATTTTCTAGCTGATGCATCTCTAGTTGTCTAAGCCATGACTAAAAAATGAAGAAGCAGAAAAATTTGGGAAATTTTTTGCAAATTTTGAGTTTTTGGTTAATTCTAGAAATTTTAATGTACAGAAGTGCAGCGTGGCCACGCTACGCTTCTTCTCAGAGCATCCAAATGAGGAATGGAACACATGTGTGGATATATTTTTACCTCTAAATTACATATATGTACTTGGTCTCTCATGTTAGCTCACAGTTTTGAAGAAAAAGGCAAAAAACTAGCAATTTTTCATGTTTCTGCCACTATTCTGGACGCCATGTTGCGCTTCTGGAGTAGCCTTGGGAGATTTAATTTTTAGGTGCCTTGGAGGTTGATTTTTGCAGGCTTAAACCTTTATAGGCCTAGTGGACATCCCCAGCTACCAGTACTAGCCTTCAGTTTAGATTGAAGATGCATCAAAATCATTCAATCAACCTTCAAACTTTTGCTACGCTTTTGTGACTACACATTGTGCTTCTATGGGAAAGCCATATTTCGAGTTTTTCTTGGTCAAAGTCAACTTTGGTCAATGTAATTATTGTCAAAATATTTTTACCTGATGCAGTTGAATATTATAATTATGGTTAGAGTGAATAATTTGTAATTAAATGCTTTCAAGTCAAATTCAAATTAATTTATGTAAAAGAGGAAAGTAGTTTCTAACCACTCATGATGTGGCAAGGATTAGGTAGGAGTAGGAAATAAGTTCCTAAGAAGGAGGATTCGACCCTTGAGAGGGGAATTTTGTTTTACATCTATATGTATTTAGAATGAACTCATAGAGGGTGATGGATTCCTTAATCTCGTCTCTTGGACTAGTGTACTAGACATTTTTGCATAAATATATGCAGTTGCAGCTATTTTCATGGGATTCTTGTGATGTGATTTGTGGCACTATGTTTCTTCAGTTTTATTTATGAATTTGATGATTAATTATTTCTAGCATCCATTTATATTCTTCTGGTGATTATCTCTTAAGTTTTAAAGCAGATTTCATGATCAATATGCTCTGTTTTGTTTCAGGTTTTCACATAAGTGTTTTCTCTTCTAAGGAAATGAATTCATACTTATTATGTTCATTTTGCTTCTTCTTTTTCCCTCACCATACTACAATGACAAATTTACTTTGTGCCAACCATTATATCTATATTGCCCCATCTTATCTCTGTAACTAATCATTTGGGATACTTGACCGAGTTCTCAGACCTAGTGCTTCTGTCCAACAAATCCTAGATCAAAACCTATTGTGTTAAATACCTAGCCTAAGATCTACATACTCTCCACTCACTTCCATTGACTATGAAATTTTTCTTGAGAGAGCCCTCTCTGATTTGGTAGGGCTAGCTACCAATTCCAAAGTTGGTTTGAGGTTACCTCCTTGGCTTCCTTTCTTAACCTTGGGACACTGAGGAGTGCTAACAGAAACAACTTGATGGGGGACTTTTTGGTCCTTCAAGTCATCATGCACCACCTTGGTCAGACTCGGGAGAACCTACACCTTTTCCCTTCTTAGAAACTCTAGACATCTTGGATCTGCATAAGCTGAATAATGGCCCCATCAATCACAGCTTACATTGGCCTCCAATCCCACACAAGATACCCGCGGACATTCTGAAATTCGAAGGGAAACAAGGGGATGACCCAACTATGCATGTCACCACTTACCATTTATGGTGTGTATCGAAATATATGATTGATGATAGTATTTGGCTCAAACTCTTCCCCCACACCCTTACTGACAATGTTGCCAAGTGGAACATTGAGTTACCACGAGCATCAGTAAATACCTTTGGTGCCCTCATAATGGAATTTCTAAATAAATTCTAGCTTCCTATCTGCTTTGAAACTAGATCAGAAATCCTTACTACTTTACACCAAGAAACTTCCACCCACATCTCTAATCACATCCATGAATGGAGACGTAGGTGGAGGATTGTCAAATCCCCCTTTCCAGATTACCTCTTAGCAATTTGGTTCTGCAAATCACTTCCTCCCCACATTTCCAAGGATGTTTCCATGGTTGGTGTGGTTACGGAAGACCACTCTATTCATCATGCCCATCATTTAGATTTTATCTACTTGAAATTTGGCATGCTTTATGATTTTCTCCCTAATTCCCCCCGAAATTCCAATGCTTATGCTACTTAGCAACCCGGTTGACACGCTGAAGGCATCATCGGTGCTACCTCTGGGGTTGTTGTAAAACAACTGAGAGAGAAAGCTGCCTAGTTATCTGTTGTGTTTAATACCAATTCTACTACCCAATTTGTTTCTCCTTCAACTACTATGATCAACTTTTTGTAGTCTACACAAAAACCCAACAGTAATATCAAGAAGAATAAGAAAAATACCTCTCCTTCTAAGAGGAAGCCTTCTACCCGGAATAATCCCAATTAGAAAATTGTTGCTAAATCTGAGAAAGGGAAGGAAAACACTATCAAGTTCCCTTATAAAATATATGGTGAGAATCATATGACCTATAAATGTCCTAGTCTTCAAGAATGCATGGACCTCCTAGAACAGAAGGATATTGGTCAGACCCTTGCAATCCTCAACAACCCATTCTCTACTCAGTAACAACAACACCTTGTATCGAATCCACTGCAACCCTCGTAAGGGGAAACAATGGTTTGCATCTACCTCCTTATGTTGAAGGATCGTAAATTTTTTACACCTTTGAAATGGTTGATCTAGAAACGTGAGCCAAGAATTATGGAAATCTAGTCACTAACGCTCTGGACATTGCCTCGAGATTTAATCCACTGCTGCCTAATAATCTGCATATCAAAAGGCCTATCATTGACCCTGTGATTCATCCCCCCAAAGTTACACTTCGTTTCATGACACACAATACCTCTGCATGTGCTACCCAAAACTACATCATTGTAAAAGATTTGGCGCAAGCGCCATTTGTTATGTCTTCCCTCGACGTATTACAAACTTGTCCAACACAATGGAAAGCTTTGCTTTTGGCCATTGGTGGAATTGACCCTCAGGATTCCAATCTAGTGATTTTTGACATGGAAAATATTAAGCCTATCCTCTCCCATCAACTTACATTTCGAGTGGAGGTCATATTGAAAGGCAAAGCTATCCATCGAACTATCATTGACGAAGGTGCTTCGACCTGCGTAATGTCTACTTCTTGTTGGCTCGCCTTGGGTTCTCCCACTCTTTCACCCCCATCTAATGCCCTCAAATATTTTTATTGTCACACTTTCATCCCAAAAGGATACATTTCTAGATACCCCATCACTCTGACGGGGAAAACTGTCACGATGGATACTGAAGTCGTAGATCACCATATCGACTATAATCTGCTTTTAGGCCACAGTTGGAATTATGTTATGAATTTCATTGTATCTTCGGTCTTATGACTCATCCTCTTCCTTTTGGATGGGAAAATAGTTATAGTGGATCAGTTATCCCTCTGTACCCCAGACTATTCCCATTACCTAGCAGCAACATTCCCTTAGTGGGTAGCATACTTGACTCCCATGTTAGTGTCGGTACCAGTCTTCTGAAGGGTTCCTCGCTTTTAGGATGTTTCCCTCTCCCAACAACCAAGGTTTCATAAATGGTTTCAATGGTCTCTACCATTTCTAATGGCCCTACCGATCCCTGGATCCTCCCGGCCCCTTCATACCTTGATTCCTATGGAGAAAAGATGTTGTTGTCACCAGCTAAATTGGCTTGCCAGGCCATTTAATCTGCATCTGATTCTTCTACTGCTTTGGTTATGACTGATGATACCACTTCCTCTCCATAACCTTTCCCTTTAACGATATCCTCAATGAAGTCTTGCCTTCAAATGAAGCTATTTGGGAGATCATGTCTTTAGACGAGAGACCCTAGGATGACTCTCACCATCACACTTTGATATCTGATTCGGACGTGACATTGTTACAAATCCTTCCTTTTGACCAACCTAAGATTTTTCCTTTGGCTTATACGAATATCCAAACTATGGATTTGAAAGGTAACAGGGGTAATCTTTCCAAGACTTTTCTCATCGATATCTCCTTTAAAACAGGTATCGTGGGAAATAATGAGATTGGAGCTTAATGCAATCCCGAGGGAATTGTGAATTTCACCTACCTCTTTAATGAATTTTGCGATGTCTTCACTTGGTTTATGAGGAAATGCCCAGCATAGACCCTTCTATTTTCGAGCATGACATCAAGAAGCTTTGAGCATTCTTTTTATGGTTATTTTATTTCTCATAAAATTGAAAAAAAAACCCTAATTACCTTCTTCAGACTCGTAAAACTTACACGAAGAAGACAAATACTTCTTTTTATGGACTTTTTCTTGCTCGTAAAATTGAAAAAACTCTGAGTTACCTTCTTCAGACTCATAAAAATCCTACGAAGAATATCTGAGCAATTCTTTTTCTCTCTTTTTCTCACTCCCTAAACTAAAAAAGACATATCAATTTTCCTTTATCTGACTCATTCAAATTTCATGAAGAATATCAAGTTTACTTCGTCCCCTTGTTCTCGTAACAAAATGAGGAATATGTCTATTGAGCATAGGTTTCTCACTTTATCCAGACCCAATGGACTAACTTACCGAAAAGGAACTATGTCGGGTATGCTAATAACCCTTTATCACACCCAGTTATCAGTCATGACAAAGGTACCCCTTGGAGTTGTCTTTATGATCTTTTCAGACTCTCTAAAAATGAAAAGACCACCGATTTTACGTCTCTAGACTCGTTAAACTTAATCATATTGGGAAAAATTAGATAGAGCAATGGCTCAATATCTATATTCTGAAGAATCTTTTTGGCAATAATATTTTTGTCAACCCCTTGAACATGGCACCCCCTTAGTAACTTCCTCTTTTGTCAGCTTCTCGTTAATCCTTACCATCCTATGAGTTTAGCCTTAATACTCTAATGATCCCTGCATCCTTGTATCCTAATCCTCTTTGGTGTTCTTGAGTTTAAGATTCCTAGTATCCTTTACGTCATTCCTTCTAATGTTTAAGGGAATTGTCTACTCTCTACTTCTTGTAAAAACCATACAATCATATGCTTATACTACCCTCATTTTTTTTGCCCTATTGCTCTAATATATATCCAAAACATTTTTGTCTTGTGTTGTGTCAATTGATGTAAGACACCTTATTGCCTACCTTTGACAGGTCTCTTCCTAATGACTTTAGCATCTTATCTAGGAAGAAGATCCAGAACCATAAAAGTACCCTGCAACTTGTAGTCCTCAGTGGCAGGTTACCCTACGTTTGATTTGGGGTTTTCACTATTAGATCCCAGTTTAACGATTCTATGAGTGTTTGACATCAACACCTCTTATTCACACTCGCTAGATTGTATTGTGCATCTTAGATACCATCATCCTTATCGGTGGCCACCCTCTCGTCTGTTAATAGTTTTCATCATTGACTGGTAATCAGGTGATTTCTCACATGTTCAAATTCAACTCCCTTATTCACATGTACAGAAATATGTTGTTCATAGCAGCAACGACCAAGACCTTGGGTGGCGGCTTACATCACTCAGCCTTGTTTCCTCTCCCAAGTTGTGTATATTTCTTTCAAAGACAACTCATCAAATTTATCATATTATGACAAAGATTCCACATTGTGCCTATCAATGGACATGACAGCCATACCTCTCATGTGAATCACTTTGATCCTGCTATTCAGCATGGGAATGACTAACTCAAGACATGTTCTTATATTTTTGACATATGTTGTTGTTTTATGGTCTCCCGAAGTTTCAAAGCTCCAATCCTCTCTCTCTTCAGCTACATTTTATAAATTATTTCGGACATCGTCTTCTTCTCTGACCTCACAGTTTAGGGGGCATCTATTATACAGAAAATGACATTCTCGTCAACTCAAAGGAGAAGGACACTTTGACTGGAAGAAAACTCTAAGTTATAGGCCCATTTGTTAGGATAACACACCCTTGAAACAGACAAGAAGCATTCAAACACTACCTATGACCCAACAAGGGGTGTTAATCCCTAGGTTAATGCTCTGTTTTTCCTAAAGGGAAGCATTACTAGACTTTTATGAGATTTCGAAGGTCAAAGCATGAGTTGACTGACTAACACTCCACTTTTCACTCAAATGTCAGCTCAAAAAGCCAAAAACATCTGCCTCAACCCTGCTTAAGGAAATTACTAATCCTAACAAGAACACAAAAGGTAGGAAATATAAATAAAGTGAGGAAACATCTAGGTTTTGCCTCGATAGAATTTATGTAGAAATTGGAAAGGGTTGAGCCTCTCCTCATTTATAAATTATAGGTTGTGTCATTGTAACAAGGATTGGAATTTGAGCATTGTTATGTTTGTTGGGTGTAGCTTTTGGGCATACTTTAGATACCTCTTTCCCCCATTTTTGACCATTTTTACCTATGAACCCGCAAGATTTACGTCCTAATTATCTCTTTTCCTGGTTATAAGAAGAAACTCTTGTTGTGACATATTATTTTTCCATTTTTGTTAAATATGAATAAAGTTATATATTTTTTATGGCTAACCAGGGTAAGTGTGGAAGAAGTTCTCTGGCTCTTTTTCTTTCAAGTGTTACCCATGAATTCAAGGCCAAAGGATGGACAGTTGTGTTGTCAATTCAAATATGTTTTTAGGATTTTTTGTTACAAACCATTGATGTTACACCTCAAATTTTTTTTACACTGTGAGATATTGTTACACCACAACTATCAAAGGCTATGGGTACTATTCCATGAGACAGTTGTCGAGAAGCATGAATTATCTATGCACAATCAAGGAATCTAGGTAGTTTTGATTTTAGAAAATGATGTAACTTGAATAGGCATTGTATTTAGAAACCAATTGTAACAATTTCTATTTTATTTAATATCGATCAGCATGAGAATCCTAAGATTCTCATGACTGATTTGTTCCCTATTTTGGGCATGTAAACTTTATAAAAGGATTCAGCTCCATGGAAGGGAACCGGAAACACGAGATAGTACCATCATTTTGATTCTATAATTCACATCTATTTTAATACAAGATCAGTTGTGGTGCTATTACAGATTTTGTGTTGAATTCCTAACTAGTTCCTAATTCATCCCTGTGCCCTGCTAGGGAGGAAGGGCCCTCCTCTTTAGCAGGGATTGCAGTAGTAGTTCTAGCAATAGATTATTATTTCTTTTTCTTAAGTTTGAAGTTATTGTTGTTGATGTATAATTCATAGAGAAGATTTACTTCTGTTTTTCATATTTATGATATGATGTTACATCGGATTGATTTAAGCTGTAATATTTGATTAGCTGGTTCAGTCGTTGATATTGTGTGTGGTGTGCCCATTTCTTGGTAAAACATGAAGTTTGATTTCATTCCTATAGAATGCTTTTTGATTTTTGCATGAATGTTTAATTTCTACAATTGGTTGAAGCGGCATTTCTTTTCGTTCTTTATTTCTATCCATGGTTGTTATTTATCGGCACAGATAGTGCAAACTCCTTTGAGATAAATAGACCTACCCTGGTTGATAATTAAATGGTTGTGGTTCAGTCAATTAAACAATGATTAAACTGGCACAACATTTTGGCATCGTTGTCGGGGAAGGCAGTTGATGGTACATTCAGCCAAGTGTGTTTCGTTAATATAGTGTTCCTAGTGCACAAGTGTTGGGCGATAAGACAAGAGGTAAGAACCTACACATCGTTCTAACATACCTGGGTGGGCTCACCACTGTGATCATTAGGACACTTAGGGTGTGTGAAATTTTTGGATTTTCTTTAGACGTATTTTTAGCTTTACAGGCATTGGGTGGTAAGACGAGAGGTAAGAACCTGTGCATCGCTCTAATATATGTGAGTGGGTTCACCACTGTAGAAGTTGAGACACTTGTGGTGTGAAATAAACTCACATAGGGTCCATTTGTAAATTGTAGGAGTATCAGAGATACCAAAACACAACCACTCTAATAAATCTCAGGAAAAACAGGTCATAAAAGGAACAAGAAGAGGGTAGATTTGGGGAGAAAAACATTTATTCAGGAGCTAATGTTAAAATAAGAGAAAGAACAGTCAAACTCACAAAGGGAAACAAGAAAAATAGGGCCACAAAAAGTTGTTACCTCCATAGTAAGGCCAGAAGCATCTGGTTCCTCTGTCTCTAGACCTCATCATCCTCAAACTAGTGTACCCACTCCCAAAACCATAGACTCAATTCAAGAATAGTAAGGGGGAAGCTAGTGGTCAGGACTTTAGGTTTGAGGGCCAAGGAGAAACTAGTGGGGAACACCAAGGGCCTAAATCAGAAAATTATTCATTTACTTATCAATATCCAGATTTGGGTAGCGTGGTGAAACAACCAGCCCCGGAGCAGCCTGAGCTATCATCTCACGAATCTTCACCCACAGGACAGTCACCTAGACAGTCTGAAGAAGGAGACTCATCACAGCAAGAGTCAGGAGGATCAACAATGGGGGACAACAATAACAATAACAACAACAAAACAGATGCCACCATTACCACCTTTGAGTTCCCAATATATGATATAATGGGCGAAGCTCCCATGAAAAACATTCGTTTTTCAGCTCTTCCATCTTTTCAAGGAATGACTGTAGAAGACCCTAACACCTTCTTGTTTGAATTTGATGTCTTGTGTAGGAGCTATGATTATACTTTGGATGCCCATAAGCTGAAATTGTTCCATGCTACTCTAAAAGGAGTAGCATTGAGATGGTTTATGGGACTAGACTCTGCTATTATTCAGACATGGGGCAACATGAAAGCTACATTCCTATCCAAGTATCAAGACTATTTTCGGAGCAGGGACCTAAGGGAAGAAATATTTAGGATGATGGAGAAGGAGGAAGAAATCTTGGAGGATTATGTGGAAAGATTCCGTTATAACATGAAAAGATCTAACATAGTGATTTAGATCTAGAAATCTTGAAAAGCATATTCATAAGGGGAATGAGAGATGATTGCCTTGATATAATAAATCTATGCCTAAGATGCTCAACAGGGTCATCAAGATAAAGAAGCATGGTACAAGATGCTTCTGTCATAATACAGAAATCTGCAAACGGAGGTGGGACCAGAGCTGAGATCAAAAATTTGTTGGAAAACCTTAAAATTGATCTCCTCAATACCTTATCTTCTCAAATAACGACGGCACAAGTGAAGAAATCACAGGATGAATCTTATACATCTTTAGTCGTGTTTTGCCCGAAATGTAGGGAGAAGATTTCCCTGAAGGAATGCAGAGTAAGCAGCATCAGCTTGTGCAACATTTGTGATCTAGAGAATTCTATAGGTCATTTCCCACACTGAAAGTGGTGCTCAAAGAATCAAGCGAGGAGGTTCAGCCTTCCTATTTCATTGGATCCAGGAAACCATGGCAACCATGACCCCCAGGTATGTCTCAAGACTTCTCTTCTTTTAATCCATGGAATAATATATAATGCTCAACAATTCCCTTAGCAGTATTCTACTCCTCCTCCAGCACAGATTCCTTCACCTTGGAACCAGTGGTCTCCCTCTCCACCTTTCCAATACCCTCCATCTCAGCCATATGCTTGGACTCATAATTGGAGAGGAAATTCCCTAGGTCCAACCCCTCTTGCAATGCCAATGCAATAGCAATTAAAGTTGCCACATCTTCGAACACCTTCTACTACACCTCCTATACGATCCCAATTATCTGTGCAACCGAACCCTAATCCAAACAATAAAGTATCCCAGAACATTGAGGTCCCGACTACCTTCCAAACTTACTACATCACTCCTGTCAGATGTAACTAAATTCATCTTTGGTCAAGGAAAGTGATTAACTAAAAACACTCTCTTATTATCGTAGAAGAAGAGTGTGAGTCACCCAAAGAAGATACCATAGATCTTGAAGATGTTGTCACACCTATAACAGCTAACTCGAAAAGGACTATTGTGCATATAACAGCTAATTCGAGTAAAATTGATACACCTGTAACAACTGACTCGACTATGATAACTAAGGATCCTTCGCATCCCCAAAGATTAGCTGAAGCTAGGATGACTTCACAACCATAATCTGATCTCCTTAGGGAGTTAAAAAATTTACACATACGGATTCCTCTATTGCAGCCTATTAAAGATGTACCTATTTATGCAAAAATAGTAAGAGATTTGTGTGTTAAAAAGCCTGTGAGGAAGCCTAAGGACCCCGCTACTATTCATGTGATGGGAATTTCTCTGAATTGATGATTTTTCATCCTCTCTTAACCAAATATAACGATCCAAGAAGCCCCATGGTCATTGTTTACATCGATGAAAAGCACATTACCAATACATTTATTGATTTAGGGGCAATCATTAATGTAATTACTAAGGATCTCTTCACCACCTTGGGGTTACACGGACGAAGACACACACCTATGGTGTTGGAATTAGCAAACAGGTCCCCTGTAAAACCTGAGGGGATGTTAGAAGACGTAGTGATCACAATGGATTCTTGGAGATATCTAGTTGACTTCCTTATTTTACAAACTAAATCAAACCTGGGGGGGCATCCTTTGATTCTAGGGAGGCCTTGGCTAGCCACTGCAGATGCATTCATAGGATGCAGGTCTAGGTCTATGATAATTTCATATGCCTAGACCACAAATAACCTTAGTCTCTACCCCCAAGTAAAGCCAAGTATGGATTTGGGAAACCCATTGTGGAATGAATTCAAACCCGAATCAGATTACTCCCAGCCACTTCTTACCCTCGGGAAAGCCTAGTACTTCAAGGATGAGACAGAAGATGATATCATAAATGGTTTTATTAGTAATTCACTTTTTGTTACTTCTATTGAGGACTCAAGGGAGGAAGATTTTGTAGAAGACCTGAGCTTTGAATAGATGAATACCTCTCCAAACATCAACAATAGTCTAGTTGAAATAGAACTAGGTAAATATCTAAATGTCAATCCAAACCTGACTATTGAGAAAAACATATTGTTGTTACAGCTGTTACAGAAGTGAAAAAAGGAATTTGCATGGGATTATACAAACATGAAAGGGATCCATCCCAGCATGTGCACTCACCACATATATTTAAAACATGGTTGCAATCTAGTTAGACAAACACAGTGACGTATGAACCCTGCACTAAAGGAGGTAGTGAAAGAATAACTGTAGAAACTCCTGAATACCAAATTCATTTATCCAATTTCTGATAGTCAATGGGTATCCCCACTTGTCATTGTCCCTAAAAAGAATGGCAAGTGGATAGTTTGTGTAGATTATAGAGAACTCAACAAAGCCACCCAAAAGGACCATTTCCCTCTGTCATTCATAGATCAGGTCCTTGATACCCTATCTAGGAAGAATTCTTTTTCATTTTTGGACGAGTTTAGTGGTTACAACTAGATACAGATTTCCCCGGAAGATCAAGATAAGACGACCTTTACCTACCCTTGGGGAACCTTGGCATATAGGGTTCTTCCTTTTGGACTTTGTAATGCGCCAGCAACTTTCCAAAGGGTGGGAATTTTCTCGGATTTGTTGAATGCCTGTCTAGAAATCTTCATGGATGAATTTACACCTTACGATGATGCCTTTGAAAAAGCATTAGTTAATTTAGAAAAAGTATTAGAACGATGTGTGTAGACTAATGCTGCTTTGAGTACTGTAAACTGTCACATGATGATGAATGAAGGGATTGTGTTGGGACATCTTATTTCTGTTGACGAGATTAAAGTAGACCCTGCTAAGATAGAGGTAATATTGAAAATCCAAATTCCCAAGGCACAGAAAGAGGTAATATTGAAAATCCAAATTCCCAAGACACAGAAAGAGGTACGTAGTTTTTTGGGTCATGCAGGGTACTATGGGAGGCTTATATAAAAGAATTCCAAGATTGCATCTCCTTTATTCTCCCTACTTACGAAAGACGTGGAATTTGTATGGACAGGGAAGTGCAAGCAAACATTTATGGAATTAAAGAACTGTGTATCAGCAACGCCTATTTTGCGAGAACCAAACTGAATTTTGTCATTTCACATAGCTACAGATGCATCTGATAATGTTGTGGGAGTTGTATTTGGCCAGCGAGAGGATAGAAAGTTGTATGATATAGATTATATAAGCAAGAAGTTGACTCCAATGAACTCAATTACACAGTGATAGAAAAGGAGTTCCTTGCGGTAGTGCATGCCATCAACAAATTTCAACATTACATCATAAGATATCATGTGTTTGAAACACACTAACCACTCTACCATTTGCTTTTTAATGAATAAACCAGTCACTAATGGTAGGATTAGATGGTGGTTATTGTTGTTACAGGAATTTGAGATAACAATCTTAGATAAACCTGGGAAAGATAATGTAGTGGATGATTTTATGTCTAGGCTAACTGTAGGTGATGAATGCATGCCTATTGAATATTATTTTACTCATATGGAAGTGGAATTTTTTATTGAGTTGAAGTCAGGAGCATCACCAACATCGAAGGCACCGTACAGGAATAGCACTCTGCAATTAGTGGAACTGAAGTTACAGTCGAAGGAAATGATTGACAAGGGATACATTAGGCCAAGTGTGTCGCCTTTGGGTGTACCAGTGTTGTTTGTGAAGAAGAAGGATGGTACTCTCAAGTTGTGCATTGACTACAAGTAGTTGAACAAGGTGACGATTAAGAACATGTATCCTTTGCTACTGATTGACGACTTGTTTGATGGGCTAAAGGGAGAAAAAGTGTTCCCAAAGATTGATTTGAGATCAGGATATCATCAGGTATGCATCAAAAAAGAGGAAATTTACAAGACAACATTTCGAACCAGGTATGGGAATTATGATTTTGTTGTGGTTCCTTTTGGTTTGACTAATCCTCCAGCTACTTTCATGTGTTTGATAAATAGTGTGTTGCATCCTTATTTGGACAAGTTTGTGAAAATATTAATTGATGACATATTGATATATTCTAAGAATGAGGAAAATCATGCAGAACATCTGGCAGTGGTGTTAAGGTTGTTAAGAGAGCATCAATTGTATGTGAAACTTAGTAAGTGTAGTTTCTTTCAGATAGAAGTTCATTACTTGGGGCATGTGGTTTCCAAGGAAGGTATAGCAGTGGACCTGAAAAATATCAAAGTTATCGTGGAGTGGGAAAATCCTAGGAATGTGAATGAGGTCGGGTCATTATGGGATTAGAAGGTTATTACAAGAGGTTCATCAAGAACTTCTCACGGATTGTCTGCCCTATTATATCCCTGTAACAAAAAGGAAAGAAATTTGAATGGAAATAGGAATGTGCGACTAGTTTTGAATTGTTGAAATAGTTACTTACGAATGTTCCAGTTCAAAATATTGTAGATCCAGGCAAAGAGTTTGTGGTATGTACAGATGCTTTCAAAAGAGGAATTGGTGGGGTTCTAATGTAGGAAGGACATGTAATATGCTATGAGTCAAGGAAATTGAATGAGCATGAGCAGAATTATGCGATGCATGATCTTGAGTTTGCAGCTATCATTCATGCATTGAAGATGTGGAGACACTATCTTCTTAGTAGGAAGTTTGTGTTAATGAGTGATCACAGTGGATTGAGGTACTTATTTGAACAACCAATTTTGAATGCCAAGAAAGCTAGGCAGTTGGCCACAGTCAATGAGTTTTACTTCGAGATCAAGTAAATTAAAGGTAAAGAGAATAGGGTTGTAGATGCTCTTAGCATAAGAGTACATGTAAATCACATTGCAGTTGTTGTAGCTCCTAGGGGCAACCGTCGGGTTGAGGAGAGGTTTGTGCCTAGGACATCTTAGTCTCTCTTGAAGATAAATCAGTGCAGTTGAAGAGATGAATGTATAATTATTTAGGTTTTGGTTCAATTACCTTTCTCATAGGTAGATTCAGTATGCACATAAACAATATAACATTCCCAAGAATAAAATGTTCAAGTCTGGTGGCCTTCACATGGAGAATGCAGCTTAAATTTGTCATCACAGTAGAGATGGGGGGAGAAGTGTAAGAGAAGAACCTGATGTAGAGGGTTGGATAAACATGAAATCCTATGCAACAAATCCTAGTATAAACATGGAAAGATAAAAGGTATGAAGTTCATAAATTGGGGAGCGCAGTTTAAAGCCTTCAACTCAATGTTTCATGGGTATTTTCTGATATATCATAACATAGGTAAATCTGCAATATCATAAGTACCATCTAATATTACATAACAGAGATAAATCTACAATCTCACATGTATCGTCTTCTATCAAACAACATAATTGAATATGTGATTTAAGAGTGAATCCAACAGCTACAATTACACAATTTCTTAAGAGGAAAATACATATATGAAATGACATACAGAGGAAGAACAAATACTACATATCCCAATGCTTGGAATCACCAGAACTTCTTCATTAATATTCAAGAATGAATACATGTCATAGGCCCAAACTGGCAAAATTGCAAAACAATAATAGCCTCTGGAACAAGGAATTAGAACCAAACTTGGAACCTCCTACGAAACAGAGTTTGGAACCCTTTAACACATAATTTGTAACCTCTAAAAGAAGAATTTGGGAACCTTTACTACTGATTTCCTCTTCCATTTTATAGATTGAAAGGGACATAAAAAATAGTTACAAAATATATTCAAAGTCCTACAATTGTCTGAAATACCAGTTGTCTGAGCATGTGGATGTTCTAATTGTCCTAATGATTACATAACAGATCCGATTATTTTCTTGAAAATGAAAAATTAACAAAATATGAGAAACTAAAGGTGTCATGATTGACATGAAAAAATATCTTCGATGTTGATTTCTTTAATTGTCTTTGATCTAGCCACGCCTCTCTCCGAGTATTCCTCCATGATTATCTGTTAATACGCTTGTCTCTTTCTCCCTTTAACTGCTTGAATTCCCCCTTTTTGGAGTTGGACATGCTCGAGAGTGGTGGTGTTAGAGGTGCTTTATAATTGAGCTATCAACCCATCCATCCTTTGTAACCTCTATGCTACAAATATCGAGCCTTAACGTATCATAACTCTTATTGAAAGAATGTTATGAAATCACAACATTATGATGCCCCTAGCTCCTTTTTGTTTAGCACCCTTACCGTTTCTCCTCCATAGGACTTGGTGCCAAGACCAGAGGCTTAGCGCTTAGGTGCTAAGGCCTTTGGGCTCTTTTCAGGGGCGTATTTCCCTTTGTAATTGCTCTCTTCCCTAATTTCTTTGGGTTTCCATGACCAAGTTGATGAGCCCCAGAAATGGGTAATTATATGGGCTCATTTTTCCTCCTAACTTAGCTTAATCCACCATTCTCATTAGTTTATTGCATGTTTTTTATTATATTTATACTAATAGAGTGAGCTGGGTTAGTCATTATGCCATGAAGTCTAATGTGTGCTTTATGTAGATTTTTGGTCAATTTTGAGACAAAATCAAAGGTTTAATGTGCATTTGGCAGCCAATATTCGAGGAAGAAAAGGGAGAGGATTTATAGGAGGGTGTCCCCCTCATTGATGACTCCCTACTTTGAATCCTCTTTCAGAAATCTCGAAGCACAAGCAACCACATCAATGCATCAAAGAGGCAGCCAAGCAAGTGAAGAAGAATTGTTGTCTATCTCAAGTCTTGGGAGCCAAGCCTCCTTGATTTTAGGAGAGTTGTTGGGAGCTCCAATTGTATAAATAGGGAGGCCTAGGACCTCATTAGGATGTTGGATGTTACTCAAATTTTCACACTTTTGTTGTAGCTCTTGCTCAGCTCATTTCGAGCTTACTTTTGTGAACAATTTTATGTAATGCAACTATTATTTTGATAATGGAGATGAAATATTTTCTGAGCCAACATTGAGTTATTTCAGAGGGCTGAAGCTCTTTGGTTAGGGCCCAACCCAAGCTACCCAGCACCTCTTGTTTTGTATTTATATGTTTTGCTTCAGTTCATGAATTAGTTGTTGTTAGATAGATTTTCTTTTCCCTTGGTTAGAACAGGTTGCTTTTCGTGATTTACATAGTTGTTTCCATTTCAGTTTGCTGAAGTAGGTTAAATAGTGATAGTCAAAGATACCAAAATGCCATCAACAGAGCCTTGACTTCCTTTCCTCCCTTTGGGACCATGAGCTAAGGTCAAAACACTCTTGTTGCCACAAAAACATAGCTTTGCTTCCCCCATGCAATTTCTAATGTTACAGTTTGATTCAGAGGTTAATGTTTTGCTTCAGATCCATTTTGCCATACTCATTTCTGTTTCTGCAACAAATCTCTTTCCATGCCTTCCTTTCCATATAGCATTGTTCAACATTTTACTTTCCTAGATCAGAATTTAGGTTAACATGAGATATAGTTCTATTTTTTTGGTGCAGCTAGTTCTTTTCTTTCTCGGTTTCAGTGTTTGATTTGCAGCTCTCTTACAGTACATCTTTGTTCATAATAAGCCAATAAAGCAGCCAACGCCATCTCTTTTTCTACATGTTTCCCAAGTCATCGCAGCCCTTCACAAATCTGCCCTAATTTCTTCACTTTTCTCATAAGCTTTCCTCTCGTCTCTTGAGCAAATCCAACCATCATTTTCTTTCCTAATCGTCTTTGATGAATGTCAGACACCTTAACACATCCCTCTAGTCTTCAGCTACCCTTTCCCACCATTTTTCCACCTTTAAAACCTCTAAAACATCCCTCGGCATCCTCCTATAGATCCCCTATAGCCTCATGAAGAATTTCCTATAAGTGACTTTTTGAAGTCTGGTTGCAGGGAAAGCCTCCAGAAGGTTTCTAGAGGCCTCCTAAGACCCCTCCACACCTTCCTACACCTCTGCAAATTCCAAAGTCGCTCCATCGCCACCTAATCGTTGCCACATCCACAAACAAATAAATTACATGCATGACAATCTCACGTAAAAATCCAAAAAGATGTTTTTTTCTCATTTCCTTCTAGAGATATCTTGAACAGATGTAGTTTGCTTCCTCGGTAGGTAATGGCATTCATTTCATAGGTTTTCATCTCTCTTTCTGCAAAAATAAGGTTAGTTGGTAAATTAGGGTTTGCTAGGTTTTGCTTTACATTCCAGTCTTCTTTTTCTTTTTGCAAGTAGAATAGCCTCTGTAGAGTAAGATTTCCTTTCTTTCATCACATATAAAGCTTCTTCTAGAATTCATAGAAGTTGGCTTGAGCTCCTAGTGATCTTGTGCCAGCTGACCAAGTGACAGCCTGCAGTAAGAACTAGTACTTGTGGATACAGCACCGTCACTTCTAAGTTTGTTACGCACTACCAGGTTGATAAAAGTAAAGTAGAGACCCGGGAGTTGCATCATTATTGTTGCAATACTGGTGCTCACCACAAGTGTCACCAACACGTCGAAGTCTCTTCATCAGATCAAAAAATTGAAAACAATTTAACAAGGGTTAAGAAAAATCCAACCTCTGAAAAACCGACCTCCAAAATGACGTCATGTTGACTTCATCATCTCCACATGGCACCTCCTTAGTGGTGACATGTGTCACCCAGATTTCCCCATTAGGCCCTAAAAAATGCCAAAATTGACTACCACATGTCCACCACACAGCCATGTCACACTGACATCATCTTCCTTATCAGCTTCTCAAAGCCAATTATCTACTGCCATGTGTCTTCTTAGAGGAGAGAGAAAGGGTCCTTAGGGTCTTTAATTTTATAATGATTTCCTTTGTATTTTTATTCTCCTCAAACTTCGGAGCTTATAATAGAATTTAATTTTTTTAAGAGTTACGAGGTTTCGATCCCCAAAGTTCTGAAATGATCGACCCTCTAAAATTCAGGTTCTGATGTGCCTTACTTCCGACTGTTTGCTCGATTATTCCATTTCAAGCCCCCTTTTAAATATACTGTCTAGTCCCTTATGCTCCAACCTCTGATATCCCAAAGTCCCGATATCGGGTTCTAATAATCAGCTCTAAATTTCGGCGCTTCCCTTTTCGACTCCCTTATGAATTTTGGCTCATGAAATTTCAGTTCTCCCTTTGATTTCAGCCTCCAATTTTTTACTTTCCCTTGTGAGCAACCAAGATGGTATGATAGATAACAACATTAGTTATGAGTTTATATGGGACAATTTTACAGGATAAGATATTGCAGGCAGGATAGCAGGATGACAGGCACTAGTAGCGTAAGCACAGGTTATAGCATCAGGGTATAGGTGAACATGATGTGGACTATCATCTCAAGACAAATGGTTTGCTTCAGTTCATGAATTAGTTGTTGTTAAATAGATTTTCTTTTCCCTTGGTTAGAACAGGTTGCTTTTGGTGATTTACATAGCTATTTCCATTTCAGTTTGCTGAAGTAGGTTAAATAGTGATAGGAAAAGATACCAAAAGGCCATCAACAGAGCCTTGACCTCCTTTCCTCCCTTTGGGACCATGAGCTGAGGTCAAGACACTCTTGCTGCCACAAAAACACAGTTTTGCTTCCTCCATGCAATTTCTAGTGTTACAATTTGATTCAAAGGCTAATGTTTTTCTTCAGATCCATTTTTCCATACTCATTTATGTTTCTGCAATAAATCTCTTTCCATGCTTTCCTTTCCATATAGCATTGTTCAGCATTTTATTTTCCTAGATCAGAATTTAGGTTAACATGAGATATAGTTCTATTTTTTTGTTGCAGCTAGTTCTTTTCTTGCTCAGTTTCAGTTTTTGATTTGAAGCTCCCTTACAGTACATCTCTGCTCATAATAAGCCAATAAACAGCCATCACCATCTCTTTTGCTACATGTTTCCTAGGTCATTTGCAGCCCTTCACAAATCTACCCTAATTTCTGCACTTTTCTCATAAGCTTTCCTCTCATCTCTTGAACAAATCCAACCATAATTTTCTTTCCTAATCGTCCTTGATGAACATCAGACACCTTAACACATCCCTCTAGTCTTCAGCTACCCTTTCCCACCATTTTTCCACCTTTAAAACCTCTAAAATAGCCCTCGGCATCCTCCTATAGATCCTCCTGTAGATCCTCCTGTAGATCCCCTGCAGCCTCCTATAGAATTTCCTGTAAGTGACTTTTTGAAGTCCGATTGTATGGAAAGCCTCCAGAAGGTTGCCAGAGGCCTCCTAGGACCCCTCCACACCTTCCTACACCTTTGCAAATTCCAAAGTCGCTCCATTTCCACCTAATTGTTGCCACATCCACAAACAAATAAATTACATGCATGACAATTTCACATAAAAATCCAAAAAGATGTTTTTTTCTCATTTCCTTCTAGAAATAGCTTGAACAGATGTAGTTTTCTTCCTCAGTAGGTAATGGCATTCATTTCATAGGTTTTCATCTCTCTTTCTGCAAAAATAAGGTTAGTTGGTAAATTAGGGTTTGCTAGGTTTTGCTTTACATTCCAGTCTTCTTTTTCTTTCTGCAAATAGAATAGCCTCTGTAGAGTAAGCTTTCCTTTCTTTCATCACATATAAAGCTTCTTCTAGAATTCATAGAAGTTGGCTTGAGCTCCTATTGATCTTGCGCCAGCTGACCAAGTGACAACCTGCAGTAAGAACTAGTACTTATGCATACAACATCGTCGCTTCCAAGTTTGTTACGAACTACCAGGTTGATAAAAGTAAAGTAGGAAGCCCCAGAAGTTGCAGCATTATTGCTACAATACTGGTGCTCACCACTTTTTGTCGTCATTGCCCAGGAAGCGTTAGAGTATTTTGTGATTACTGCTTTTCTTCTATTTTCTACTGCAACATTCTGCTAAGTAGTTCATTTCAGTAAAAGTAGAGTAGTTGTTTCTTTCAATTTCTGCATTTCCTTGCTTTCATTTCAATTTTGCAATTTCCATTTCAGCAAAAGTAGATTAGCCCTTTCAATTCAGCAATTTCCATTTTAGCAAAAGTAGATTAGTCCTTTCAATTCTGCAATTTTCATTCCAGATTAGTCATTTCCTTGCTTTCATTTCAATTCTGCAATTTCCTTTCAGCAAGTTCATTTTAGTAGTTGCAATTTTTTGTTCAATCAATTTTAGTTTTGCAGGCACAAGCAAAAAAAAAAAAAACGAGAACAACAACAACAACAAAAATCACCCAAAAAGATATTTCCTTTAATGCCTCATAGGAACAGAGATGATTCAGGAAAATTCCTACCCAACACCCCCACCATATCACAAAGCCACCCTTCTCTCTTCGTCGATGGCAGTGATCCAGAAGAATCTTTAGGGGAACAACCAGAGATATTTGAAGAACCTATAGGAGAAGAAGAGGAAGAAAACATCCCTCCCAAGACAATGGCTGAAAACAGAAATGCTAGGGGGAATGGAGAAAGAGTAGAGGGTACCTTTCCCATCCGAGAGACCAATGGGGACATTAAAATGAAGAACATAAGCCTTTCAACCCTACCTCACTTACATGGATTGACTACAGAAGATCCTGTCACCTTCCTGTTTGAGTTTGTTGTTATTTGTCAAACCTATGACTATGGAGAAGATGAGCAGAAGTTGAAATTGTTTCCTTCTACCCTCAAGGATGCAGCATTGTGCTGGTTCATGTGGTTACCTGGAAACAACATCACAACTTGGGCTAAAATGCAGCAAGCCTTTAATAACAAATATCAAGACTACTATAGGTCAAAAGATACCAAGGAAGAAATCTTCCGAATGACCATGGGAAGTGATGAATCCTTGGAATATTATGAAGAAAGGTACCAGCTTAGTTATAAAAGGGCCAGGTGCACACTTAACGCTGAATCCCTGAATTTGGTCCTACTCATAGGAATTCCAGAAGACCTTCTAGATACCCTCCATTTACTGGATGGGGGAGACATCTACCAACTACCTTATGAAGACATAAAGATTGTTCTTAGAAACCACTCCAGGGCAGCTAGAAAGAGAGGTGGGGGGAGTCAACCCATGGCCAGTACCTCCTCATCCAGTCCATCCCTCAAAAGAGAACTTGGAAACATGCTGGAAGACTTCAAGAGTGAGATGTTGCAGACTCTTGCCATGCAAATGGATACCTTGCATATCAAAAGGAAACAAGAGGAAGCAGAGAGGGCTTTGGCCATTTTTTGTCCTAGGTGCACTAGAAGGCATCTTAGGAACGAATGTCCATTGAACTCTATAGAGGTTTGTTCAGTCTTTGAAGAAGATCATTCTATAGATAAGTGCCCTTCCTTGCCCGGACTTAAAGTTGTCTACCAAGGAGCCGAAGGAGCCACTGAACTACTCTATTTCATGAACCAAAGGAGACCACATGGACCTAGATCATACCAGCAGGGAATGCAAGGGACATCTTAGGCATACTACAACCCCAATAAAGCCACTTCCATACCTTCTTGGGGTCCCCTTGCTCATCCTTCCTGGTCCACACCTCCTCCTATACTCAGCCACAACCTAAGTGGAATGCATCTCATCAGGGGTGGAGGCTCTAGTACAACTATCCTCCCGCTCTTTTGCCTCCACCACCTGATCAACCACAACCATGGCCTCTTGCTCCACCAAGGAAACCCCAAATGCCTGCTCAACCGAACCCGAACCTGAACAACAGACAGGCTCAGCAAGTATACAATGGGGAACCATCATGCCCAACCTATGCTGTGGAGATCCAGGAGATTAACCTATGATGTGGGAAGGTCCTCCCAGATAGCCAGCCTCCCCCTCAGGAGGTTGAGGGGGATAAATAGGAAAGTGAACCAAAAGCAAATCCACCCTTTCCTAAGAGACTATCCGGGACAACACAGCCCACCCCAGAAGAAATTGAACTTCTGGGAGAATTGAAACAGTTATGTGTAAAGATACCACTTCTCCAAGCCATAAAGGATGTGCCCATATACAATAAGATGATCAAATAGAAGTTCTTCAGGCATCCAGGCAGGCGCAAGAGAGATGCCCCAACCATCAATGTCATAGGACAACTGTCTGACCTAATGTTGGGGCAGGTAATCTGTCCGAAATATTTAGACCCTGGAAGCCCAGTAGTTGATGTCCACATCAATGGCACCATGATCCCACATACATTGATTGATCTGAGAGATGCCATTAATGTGATGACAAAGGACACCATGCTGAAGCTCAAACTCCAGGGCTCCTTGAGAAAAACCAAGACAATACTGCAACTAGCAGACCGCTCCACCGTGACCCTTGAGGGGATTGTGGAGGATGTGATGGTCTCCCTTGATTCTTGGGAGTACCCTACTGATTTTTTGGTTCTCCAGCCGAAAGGAAAGCTCTCTGGGTATTCTCTCATCCTAGGAAGACCCTGGTTGGCCACTGCTGATGCTTACATCATTTGTCGAGCTGGGAACATGACTTTCAAGGACGAGCATATGTCCAAGCAGCTAATCCTATACCCTCCTGCCCAACCCTTGCTAGAACATGATCTACCTCTCTAGTTGGAGGAGGAGGATGAGGATGAAGTCTATTCTGCACCACTGTGTGCAATAGAAACTGTCATGGGGGGGAATTCGCAAAATGAGGATGATATCATTGAAAATTTAATTCAGAATCCACCCCCCAGTATTTTGCCATTAGAATATCTAGTGAAAGAAACCCAAGACAATCCCTTAACTGATCTCTGTGGGGCTGACCCGACCTCTCTCCGTGTTAAGAATATAGATTTCGGCCCAGAAAGAACCTTGAAAGTCAACTCATCCCTATCCACCTCCCAGGAGAAGGAATTGTGCAGCTTATTGAGAAAACATTTAGATGCCTTTGCTTAGAGCTATAAGGATATGAAGGGAGTGCACCCTACAGTTTGTACTCATCACATTTACATTAAGGAAGATTGCAAACTAGACAGGCGGCCTCAAAGGAGGATGAATCAAGTCCTTAAAGACATTGTCAAGGAAGAATTGCAAAAGTTACTGGATTCAGGATTCATCTACACCATCTCTGATAGTGAATGGGTCTCTCCTTTGGTGCTAGTGCCAAAGAAAAATGGTAAGTGGAGGATCTGTGTCGATTATTGGGAACTGAACAAGGCCACCAAAAAGGACCATTTTCCTTTGCCTTTCATAGATCAAGTATTAGATGGTCTGGCAGGGAAAAAGTTTTTCTCCTTCCTAGATGGGTTTAGCGAGTACAATCAGATCCAAATCAGCCCGGAAGACCAAGATAAGACCACCTTCACTTGTCCTTGGGGTACCTTTGCATATCGGGTCCTTCCTTTTGGTTTGTGCAATGCTCCCGCCACTTTCCAGAGAGTAGTATTGAGTATATTTTCTGAACTGGTTCATGATGCAGTGGAAATATATATGGATGATTTTACTCCTTATGGTTCTAACTTCTAGGAAGCTTTATCTAACCTAGGAAAAGTTTTGGACAAGTGTATTGAAATGAACTTGTCCCTCAGTCTGGAAAAATGTGAATTCTTGATGACTAAAGGGACCGTGCTAGGTCATGCAATATCTCAACAAGGATTGTAGGTGGACCCCAACAAAATTGCCATCATCCAAAGGGTCCCACCTCCTCAAAAGGTGAGAGATGTCCGAAGTTTCCTAGGCTTAGCAGGATATTACAGAAGATTCATTAAATATTTTAGTAAGTTAGCCTCTCCATTGTTTGGTCTTTTGGGAAAATATGTCAAGTTCATATGGACTGACAACTGTCAAGAAGCCCTAGATACCTTGAAAAGTAAACTTGTGACTGCCCCAATTTTGAGAGGCCCAAACTGGGCCCTACCTTTCCACATTCACACAGATGCCTCGAACAAAGAAATAGGAGCAACCTTAGGGCAAGTTGATGAAAAGTTACCTTATGCCATATACTTTATAAGTAAAAATTTGTCAAAGGCAGAGTTAAACTACACGGTAACCAAGAAGGAACTCCTAGCTGTAGTGCATTCCTTAAATAAGTTCAGACATTACATCACAGGCTATCAAACCTTTGTACACACTGATCATGCTGCAATTAGGTATCTAATGAACAAACCAGATGTAAATGCTCGCATTATTAGATGGTTGCTTTTACTGCAGTAGTTTGATTTAACCATTGTTGATAAGACTGGTAAAGAAAATGTTGTTACTGACTTTTTGTCTAGAATAGATTTGCCTACAGGTGAGGAAGGAATGGTGGATGATCAAATGCCAGATGAGATCCTATTTTCTATCTCAGTACTCTCTCTGTGGTTTGATGATATAGCAAATTACTTGGTTTCAGCACAGTTCCCACCACACCTGTCCTCAAAAGATAAGAGCAAGATCGTGAGGAAAAGCACCCCTTTCACCTAGATTGGGGGAAATCTCTTCAAACTTGGCCCAAATCAGATCTTGAGAAGATTTGTCAGGGAGGAGGAAGTTTTGACATTCTCCTGACCTGTCATAACGGGCCTTGTGGAGGCCATTTTGCAGCAAAGAGGACTGCCTTCAAAATTCTGCAAGCAGGTTACTATTGGCCCACTCTTCATCAAGATGTGAAGAGATATATCAGCCAACATGATCGGTGCCAAAGGATGGGGAAACCTATTCCTAAGGATGAGATTCCCATGCAACCTCAAGTGACTTTTGAGCCATTTGAGAAGTGGGGCATGGACTTTGTGGGTCCTATCAACCCTCCTTCAAAACAGAAACAATATATCATTGTGTGCACCGATTATCTGACAAAATGGCCAAAGACAAAGGCAATCAAGGCAGCAACAGAAGAAAAAGTAGCTGAGTTTTTAAGAGAGAACATCTTCTATAAGTTTGGGTATCCAAGAGAACTGGTTATAGATCAAGGCAGTCAGTTCACTTCCAATTTGATTGAAGACCTGCTCACACATCATAAAATCAAGAACATGACTTCCACCCCTTACCATCCACAAGCCAATGGGCAGGTGGAAGTCACTAACAGAGCTTTGGAAGGAATTTTGACCAAGGTAATGAGTAACAACAAAAAATATTGGGCAGATAGACTGGTTGAGGCCACCTGGGCCTACAACACCACATGGAAGACCACCATAGGGTTCACACCCTATGAACTGGTCTATGGGAAGAAGGCTTTATTTTCAATAGAGTTCGAATACAATACACTAAGGATGGCAGCTCAGCTGGACCTAGACCTCAGCCATGCACAAAGGGAAAAGTTACTCCAGCTCAATGGATTGGATGAACAAAGATTGCAGGCCCTTCTCCACATAGAGGTAGTCCAGCTTCAAAGGAAGATATGGCACGATAAAAATATCAAGGAGAAGCAATTCTAAGAAGGATATTGAGCGCTGCTCTATTATTCAAGGTATAAAGATTTCAAAGGCAAGCTGAGGACAAGAGGGTTGGGACCCTACACTGTAGAAAAATGCAAAGACAATGGTTCAGTTCTAATCAGACCATTGATGAGGAAGACATCCCCATGCTTATCAATGGACATAGGTTGAAAATTTACAAGAAGCCCCTCTCCAAGCGAGAGTTCATTGAAGATCTAAAAAAGACAGTGTTGGTAGTGGAGCAGGTCTTAGCCTCCACTCCACCCACTCATTGAGAGAAAAAAAAAATTAATAAGGACTCAAGTGAAAACCTCTATGAGGCACTTGAGTCCCATCATTGGGTTGAAAACCTCTTTTGAGGCGGCCCAGTGATGATAAATAAAAAAAGAGAGAAAGAATAAGATCCCTGGGTGAAAACCTCCCTTGGAGGTGCCCAGGGCAGGAAAGTAGGGTGAAAACCTCCTGGAGGCACCCTAGTTGTCTTTTCAAAAAAAAAAACAGAAAAAAGGAAGAGGAAATTGACTTTTAAAATGCATTACAGGTTACAGGTGGACCACAAGAAGAAAAAGGACATGCCACAAAGCCTATTACACATCCCCTATACTCTTCTCCATCATTTCTAATTTTTTTCTCCACCTCTCTATGTTTTTTCTGAAGACTGTGCATCCTACAGGAGGCCCTGTGTGTTCTACAGGAGGCTCCTGTAGAAATCACAGAGAGCTCGAAATGGAGTTTAGCAACAGTTTGAGGAGCTGGGGATTTTCCTGGAGGGCATGTAGGCCATCCTACAACTATCCACCATCCTAACCCTCCATCCCACACCTGCACCACCTCATTTCCATTGATTTCTTTCCTTCCTGCAGCAAAAACACAGAAACCAGTTTAAAAAATAAATAAATAAAAATAAGGAAATAAAAGAACAACACCTCCACAACTCACCTACAGCTTACCAAATCCCTCTCCATTGCCATCAGAATCCTTAGTAGCATCCTCATATCTCCCAACACAAGCATCAACTAAAAATTTTAGAGGGAGAAGCAGCTATAGGAGCTCCTATAGGATTTCCTGTAGCAACTGATCCCCTTAAAATCAAGCTCCAACAGCAAAATAGGTGCAGCCACAGGAATGCAGAGGATGTCTGAAGCAAGATTCAGCTAAGGGGAACCTATACAAGACAAACGAGCACATATCAAGAAGCAAAAAAGCATATCGTAGAAGGGATACAGGCATGCAACACTGGAATCTGAGCATGCAGCAGCAACAGAACCTAGCAGCACCGCAGCACGAGCATTCGACCTACAGGTAAGTGTCTAACCCTCTCCTCTATTGCATCTGTATAATTCAAAAACTGCATGAACGAATGAAATGGTTGGGATTAAACCAAAAAGGTGGCCAGTTAACTGGCCACCCTCATCCAGTTCGACTGCGCTCATCCGGAGATCCCACGCACGTGTGCCTAGTCAACTCACAGAAAAATCCAAAAAGACAGGTAGTGGCTTGTGCATAAACTCTGATGCAAATGATGGGAAGTGATTGTGGGTAGAAGGCATGAAGACTCATGATGACACAGTAGTGGGGACCAATGGTCCGAATAATGGTAATGTACCCTTTTTGTCACCTCACATCATCGTCGGAAAGTAAGCATAAGTCTCGAACTTATTCACCACCTTTGTTTCCATTTTATCATCGTCCTCACGACTGCAGCAAGCTCCATACCACCTCCATAGCCTGAACCCATCGCTCTCTATCGTTTTCAGAACTCCTCCTCTTATCGGGTTCTACAGGAGCAGTAACGGGTTCTACAGGAGAACCTCCAGCCATTTCTACAGGAGGGCCAATAAGTAGTTTTACAGAAGAGAACACGGGGTTTTCGATCAAATTCGGACTTGAAGAGGTAGGCTCTGTACAAATCCACCTTGGATATTCATATGTACAAGGAATGATGCAATTTTAAGGATGAATTAAGCCTAAAAAGAAGAGGAATTGCATTACAAAATTCTGCCTATTTCTTAAAAGAAAAATAGTTTTTTTCTCTGTTTCTTGTTTTTGAAAAATTGTTGTCTCCTTCTCCACCTAAGGTGTTCCAAAAGATTATAAACATAATGACAGGGGGATTCATGAGGAAGGAACCCCTAAATTCATTCAGGCTCCATGAACATCCTGAGGTAGTAGCCATTTTTACCAGAGCCAATTGGATGCCATTTTTCAAAAAATTTAGAGGGTATGATGAAGAAGTGACTCAGGAGTTTTCCCTTTCCTTGGTACCCCACTCAAAGACCCATGTCGTTGTTACTTTCAGAGGTCTCACCATGGAAATCACTCTAGAATTTATCAGTAGGGTTACCAGTCTTCCACTTGGACTACCCTGGAGCAAAGATGAAAAGCCATTGGGTCAAGTTGCCAAGAAAACCTTCTTCCAACCAAATGAGCATCCTGTAGAGGACAAAAATGGCATCAGAAGAAAAAGCATACCTTACCCTTGGGATGAGGTTAGTTACCAAATTATCAAGTACATTTCCTATGAATGGAGGTATAGCATAGTTTATGGTTACCATTTCAGACTTTTGCATGAGCTGAGATATGGAATGGATATTCCCACACCCCAAAAACTCAGTATTCCCTATTTTCTCCTACAGTCCCTTATAGATTCCAGCATTAAATTGAAGGCAGGAGGTCCAGATCAATTGGATCACCATGGACTAATTAAACTGTTGGTGGAAGAATCCCTCCACAGCTTCCCAATCCCCATAGCCTGGGATATCTTCAGAAATATGAAAAGAGAAGATGATATAAAATCCCTCACATATGACCTCAGTCCTTCTGAAAGTGAGGGGGGAGAGCAAAAAGGGGAAGATGAGGAGGAAACCAAAACAGAGGAAGAGGACACTAAAATAGAGAAGGAAAAACCTGAAATAGGGAAGGAAGAGACTAAAACAGAAGAGGAAAAGACCAAAGCAGAGAAGAAGGAACCTAGGACAGAAGAGAAAAAGACTAAAACAAAAAAGAAAAACACTAAACCAAAGAAGAAAAAGACCAAAGCATAGAAGGCAGAAACTAAACAAGATGAGAAGGAAACCAAAACAGAGCTACAAGAAACAAAGCTAGCAGAGGTAGAAAAGAAAAAAGAAGAAGAAAAAGGGGCAAAGAAGACAGAAGTGTCTCCTGAGACACTAGAAAAGGAGGTAGCAGCTATTCTTGCTGCCCTCAGCACCCCAGTTAAACCCAAACAAAAGAGGAAAAGGCAACCATCAATGTATTTCAGGGCTCGAAAAAGCACAAGAATAAAAATAGGGAAGCCACAGCCATCCTCAAAAGAGCCTATCATAATTGAAGATTCCCCTACTGTCAAAAGGGAAGAATATCCATCCAAAACCCCCATTACTTATGAAAGAGGAAGTCCTAGATCTTCCACTTGGAAGGAAAGAATAAAACTACAGGACTCAAAAACAGTCCTACAGGAGGCACAGACTGCTCTACAGGAGACCCTAACAAAGCTACAGGAGATTGAGAAACTTGAGAAAAGGGCAGAAGAGCAGACCAAGGGGAAGGATGAAACAACAGAGATTCAAGAACCTGACCCCCAGCCTAGTTTGGGCTCTTATTACAATCTCCTTGAGGGGGGGAGAATTATTCCACGGAAATTTATAGTCCCACTTTTCTTTGAACTGGAAAAAGAAAGGGTAAGGAGCCATAGATGGATGCAGATCGCCAAGTCCAAAGGGGTGGAGGACATTGGCCACATGGAGAACAAGCTGAGAGAAATGGGTAAGGAATTAAGCACTGTAAGACATACAGAAGCAATCAGAAGATCTCACTTGGAAGCAGAAAATGAAATGTTAAGAAAAAACTGCAAGAAAAGGACACACAATTGGCATGCATGGCCAGCTGGTCTATGGAGGCACTACAGTGCAGGAAACCAGAAAAATCATATGGAGTCAGTTTCAGATCAAGACCTTGGCATAGAGAGGCACCATGCCTTTTCAGGATTATAGACAGTTCATGGACCTATGTGACCACAGTTCAGCAGAAGACAAGGAAAAGATAGTAGAGTTTTATTTTCATAACATGGCCCTCACTGATATGAACCTATGGGACCCCAATGCTAGGTTAGGGGACTTGCAGCTGATGGCCATGGCATCATGGATGAGTCATGAGGAGAAAAGGGCAACAGAAGTCAAGAAGTTGATGGAAAAAGAACAAAATGAGCCCCTGATGATTAGAGTAGAGCCATCAGACCCTATGGCTCTCATTAGCACCCACCAGCTACTTGCAAATGATCCTCAAAGGGCCCCTAAGTACATCAATGATCAGGCCCAGGCTATTGCACATTTTGAGGACATGGAAAGATTGCTTGGAGATGACTGCATTCATGCCTGCATGAGGAGGTGGAATACACTGCCACACAGCTTGCAGATCAGGGAGTATCACTCCCCAGCCAGGATGAAAGAAGCATTGAGGAGAGTGCCATTGTACAAGCACTCTATGCAGAGTTTGAGGGCCAATTGGATTGGCCTCAAACTAAGTCCCCCACTGCTGCTAGGACTGCTAGAGGGCAAAAAAGAGGAAGAAGAAAAACAACAGTGGGAAGAAGTGGACAGAAAGGTAGGATTCCATGATAAAGAAGAGGATCTCACATCAGAAGCATGGGATGTCAGGGAGGCCATCAGGGCCATCAAAGATGAAGAGATGGACTAGTTGCTCAGAGGATGAGCAACACATTCAGTAGGGGGGTGATGATGAGCCCCAGAAATGGGTAATTATATGGGCTCATTTTGCCTCCTAACTTAGCTTAATCCACCATTCTCATTAGTTTATTGCATGTTTTTTATTATATTTATGCTAATAGAGTGAGTTGGGTTAGTCATTATGCCATGAAGTCTAATGTGTGCTTTATGTAGATTTTTGGTCAATTTTTGAGACAAAATCAAAGGTTTAATGAGCATTTGGCAGCCAATATTCGAGGAAGACAAGGGAGAGGATTTATAGGAGGGTGTCCCCCTCATTGACGACTCCCTACTTGGAATCCTCCTTCAGAAAGCTCGGAGCACAAGCAGCCACATCAATGCATCAAAGAGGCAGTCGAGCAAGTGAAGAAGAACTGTTGTCTATCTCAAGTCTTGGGAGCCAAGCCTCCTTGATTTTAGGAGAGTTGTTGGTGTTATAGACATTTTTGTGCCTTACAGCTTTGAGCATGAAAAGTCCATAATCCAAGGGATCCAAAGTCCCTAAAAGTGTTTTTCCTGCCCCTAAAGGAACAAGGTCAACCAATGACAGCTTCTCCCAGAAGTTCTCCACCAAAAACCACTCAGAACTAGTCAAATCAGGATCAATTCAGATGCTCCACTAGCTGCCTGCGTTGCAAAGCACCCAAATACACTGGCTAGGTGCATTGTAACGCACTTGAATGCACTACCCAGGTGCGTTGAGCGGGAAATGACAAGTGGCAGAGTCATTCAACGAGGTGGAGAGACAATGAAAGCTTCCAGAATCTTCTCCAATGACACTTGCCTCACTGAATTCGACCAGTGATGAGTAAGAGGCTCTCAGTCTCCAAGTGGAAGCAAGAACTGACAGAGAGAAGCCACAAGTCAAAACATAAGCTGACTCATCCTCTCTGCTTACATCTATATATGGATCCCTCATCCCAGAGATCCAGAGGCTGGAATTTTGTACTTTGCAGAGAATTGTTGTTGGTTTGAGATTGAGATTAGTACATTGGGTGATTTATGCTTTGTTGGAGGTGAGGAAGGGATTCCTTTGCTGGGAGGTAGATGCTGGATCGGGACTCACTTGGTTTTATCTCCTCTTGGACTTCCTTATCATATCAATAAAACTATTTGAGTTTATTCTACATGCTTGTATATCAGTGATGTTTTGTTATATTTGCATGTTTAGCTTAATCTGATCCTGAGCTTTTTATGAATGTAAATCTATATCTTCGTGTAGTTTCTCTCTTCTGTGATCTTACAGGAATTTAGTGAAGTTGGGCCAGTAAGGGAGCAGGCAGCGGGAAGCGAACAAAGGGAAGAGCGATTGGATCAACAAACTAGCGAAAGACACAGGTTAGTTACATCCTTCCTCTTCATTTACATTTCATAAAGAAGAATACTTAAGTAGTTTTCCTTGTTTGTTGCTAAGGCACTGTCACACCTTAGAGTGGGATAGGGGAGTTCTGAATAGATACTTTTCCCAACAACAGAATGGCGACTCCACTGGGGATCGTATCTAGTTAGTTTATTTGTGTTTCTATTGTTGTTCTTCTCATAAACTTAGGAGTGGCGAATCGAACTGCATTTGCCATTTACAAATGCAAAGTAGAGATCTGCTACTCTAGTCCATTCGCTAGGCCTGTTTATGATCTGAACAACTGATCCACAAATGCTCTAACTGCCCTTTGTGATAGCTCTTAGTCCTCCTTTAAATCATCCCTCTAATTGTACCTTACTGATAGCTTTTATCCAGCCAAAAACCATAGATTAAACTGCAAACCGTGACCCAGAACCCAGAGAAAATTTTCGTTTCTGCTTCAGCGCAGGCTCTGTGAAGAGGTTCTGCATTTCAACGCAGGTCCCGAGAGGGCTACCTGCGCTGCAATTCAATTTCTCTGTGCAACAGGTGCGCTGATCAGCCTTTGCCCTGTGCAGCTGTGGTTCTTTGCTTCATTTTGTTCAGTTTTATCTCTGATTTTTGCAGCCTGTTATCAGCGTGTGTACCTATCTGAAAACCCCTTTTCTTTTCCTTAATTCCGCCTCAGTTGTATAAAAGAAACTGTATTTGTTTTTGTGTATTTGTTACATCATTTGCAGTTTCACATTACAAAAGTAAACTAGTCATATTGTCGCCCTTAGATCTAGACCTGTCGTAAGTGTCGTTTTGATCTTAGGAGAAAGTTTGTTTGCTGTTGACAGTTGATTGTGCTTTTACTTTTGTCTTTTGGTTTGAATTTTTGAATTTCTAGTGTCGAAACAAGTGTTTACTTCAAAATCATAAAGTGTCGTAATCGTCTTTTTGATTTCAAAAATAAACTTGTTTGTGTTTTCACTTGAAATCGAATTCAAATTTGTACAACAGCTTTCTTTTTAGGCATCAATATTAAGAAAGTGAAAACAAATACATGCACATGTGCATTTGCATTTTGACAGTTTGTATGGTTTGATTTAGGAAAAGTGCATTTACAGTGTGCTCTATGCTCTTTGAGAAAAGATTGTGTCTTTCTTTTCCCCTTGTAGCTAGGATTTTCATTGTTGAAAAGAGATAAAAGCTTGTTTATCATCTTTAGACTGCATTTAGGAATTGTATCTACATCTCGTGGTGATCCAAAAAGGCAAACTTCTAAGAAAGATCAACCTAAAATAAATTGAATGAACTTAACAGCGCATTGGAACTTAACGCACAACATAGAGGTCTAGGCTAGAGACGTGTTCCGGCGTCGTAAAACCTGGTGACTGTCGGCCTCACTGATGGTTGGGTGATTCCTCCTGAGAGACGATAAGTGCCAGTACGGATTGTGCTCCCACGTACCGTCGAGTATATATTGGGAGACCCCTATAGGCATAAAACCTTTATCCATAGGAAGCCGTGTCGGCCGCCCTACTGATCGCAATGCACTGAACACAGCATTCGGGAAGATTGACCGCCCGTACCTTAAAAAGTATTCTCTAACAAAGCTACAGGAGATTGAGAAACTTGAGAAAAAGGGCAGAAGAGCAGACCAAGGGGAAGGATGAAACAACAGAGATTCAAGAACCTAACCCCCAGCCTAGTTTGGGCTCTTATTACAATCTCCTTGAGGGGGGGAGAATTATTCCACGGAAATTTATAGTCCCACTTTTCTTTGAACTGGAAAAAGAAAGGGTAAGGAGCCATAGATGGATGCAGATCGCCAAGTCTAAAGGGGTGGAGGACATCGGCCACATGGAGAACAAGCTGAGAGAAATGGGTAAGGAATTAAGCACTATAAGACATACAGAAGCAATCAGAAGATCTCACTTGGAAGCAGAAAATGAAATGTTAAGAAAAAACTGCAAGAAAATGACACACAATTGGCATGCATGGCCAGCTGGTCTATGGAGGCACTACAGTGAAGGAAACCAGAAAAATCATATGGAGTCAGTTTCAGATCAAGAACTTGGCATAGAGAGGCACCATGCCTTTTCAGGATTATAGACAGTTCATGGACCTATGTGACCACAGTTCAGCAGAAGACAAGGAAAAGATAGCAGAGTTTTATTTTCATAACATGGTCGTCACTAATATGAACCTATGGGACCCCAATGCTAGGTTAGGGGACTTGCAGCTGATGGCCATGGCATCATGGATGAGTCATGAGGACAAAAGGGCAACAGAAGTCAAGAAGTTGATGGAAAAAGAACAAAATGAGCCCCTGATGATTAGAGTAGATCCATCAGACCCTATGGCTCTCATTAGCACCCACCAGCTACTTGCAAATGATCCTCAAAGGGCCCCTAAGTACATCAATGATCAGGCCCAGGCTATTGGACATTTTGAGGACATGGAAAGATTGCTTGGAGATTACTGCATTCATGCCTGCATGAGGACGTGGAATACACTTCCACACAGCTTGCAGATCAGGGAGTATCACTCCCCAGCCAGGATGAAAGAATCATCGAAGAGAGTGCCATTGTACAAGCACTCTATGCAGAGGTTGAGGGCCAATTGGATTGGCCTCAAACTAAGTCCCCCACTGCTGCTAAGACTGCTAGAGGGCAAAAAAGAGGAAGAAGAAAAACAACAGTGGGAAGAAGTGGACAGAAAGGTAGGATTCCATGATAAAGAAGAGGATCTCACATCAGAAGCATGGGATGTCAGGGAGGCCATCAGGGCCATCAAAGATGAAGAGATGGACTAGTTGCTCAGAGGATGAGCAACACATTTAGTAGGGGGGTGATGATGAGCCCCAGAAATGGGTAATTATATGGGCTCATTTTGCCTCCTAACTTAGCTTAATCCACCATTCTCACTAGTTTATTGCATGTTTTTTATTATTTTTATGCTAATAGAGTGAGTTGGGTTAGTCATTATGCCATGAAGTCTAATGTGTGCTTTATGTAGATTTTTGGTCAATTTTTGAGACAAAATCAAAGGTTTAATGAGCATTTGGCAGCCAATATTCGAGGAAGACAAGGGAGAGGATTTATAGGAGGGTGTCCCCCTCATTGATGACTCCCTACTTGGAATCCTCCTTCAGAAAGCTCGGAGCACAAGCATCCACATCAATGCATCAAAGAGGCAGCCGAGCAAGTGAAGAAGAATTGTTGTCTATCTCAAGTCTTGGGAGCCAAGCCTCCTTGATTTTAGGAGAGTTGTTGGTGTTATAGACATTTTTGTGCCTTACAACTTTGAGCATGAAAAGTCCATAATCCAAGGGATCCAAAGTACCTAAAAGTGTTGTTCCTGCCCCTAAAGGAACAAGGTCAACCAATGACAGCTTCTCCCAGAAGTTCTCCACCAAAAACCACTCAGAACTAGTCAAATCAGGATCAATTCAGATGCTCCACTAGCTGCCTGCGTTGCAAAGCACCCAAATACACTGGCTAGGTGCATTGCAACGCACTTGAATGCACTACCCATGTGCGTTGAGCGGGAAATGACAAGTGGCAGAGTCATTCAACGAGGTGGAGAGATAATGAAAGCTTCCAGAATCTTCTCCAATGACACTTGCCTCACTGAATTCGACCAGTGATGAGTAAGAGGCTCTCAGTCTCCAAGTGGAAGCAAGAACTGACAGAGAGAAGCCACAAGTCAAAACATAAGCTGACTCATCCTCTCTGCTTACATCTATATATGGATCCCTCATCCCAGAGATCCAGAGGCTGGAATTTTGTACTTTGCAGAGAATTGTTGTTGGTTTGAGATTGAGATTAGTACATTGGGTGATTTATGCTTTGTTGGAGGTGAGGAAGGGATTCCTTTGCTGGGAGGTAGATGCTGGATCGGGACTCACTTGGTTTTATCTCCTCTTGGACTTCCTTATCATATCAATAAAACTATTTGAGTTTATTCTACATGCTTGTATATCAGTGATGTTTTGTTATATTTGCATGTTTAGCTTAATCTGATCCTGAGCTTTTTATGAATGTAAATCTATATCTTCGTGTAGTTTCTCTCTTCTGTGATCTTACAGGAATTTAGTGAAGTTGGGCCAGTAAGGGAGCAGGCAGTGGGAAGCGAACAAAGGGAAGAGCGATTGGATCAACAAACTAGCGAAAGACACAGGTTAGTTACATCCTTCCTCTTCATTTACATTTCATAAAGAAGAATACTTAAGCAGTTTTCCTTGTTTGTTGCTAAGGCATTGTCACACCTTAGAGTGGGATAGGGGAGTTCTGAATAGATACTTTTCCCAACAACAGAATGGCGACTCCACTGGGGATCGTATCTAGTTAGTTTATTTGTGTTTCTATTGTTGTTCTTCTCATAAACTTAGGAGTGGCGAATCGAACTGAATTTGCCATTTACAAATGAAAAGTAGAGATCTGCTACTCTAGTCCATTCGCTAGGCCTATTTATGATCTGAACAACTGATCCACAAATGCTCTAACTGCCCTTTGTGATAGCTCTTAGTCCTCCTTTAAATCATCCCTCTAATTGTACCTTACTGATAGCTTTTATCCAGCCAAAAACCATAGATTAAACTGCAAACTGTGACCCAGAACCCAGAGAAAATTCTCGTTTCTGCTTCAGCGCAGGCTCTGTGAAGAGGTTCTGCATTTCAACACACGTCCCGAGAGGGCTACCTGCGCTGCAATTCAATTTCTCTGTGCAACAGGTGCGCTGATCAGCCTTTGCCCTGTGCAGCTGTGGTTCTTTGCTTCATTTTGTTCAGTTTTATCTCTGATTTTTGCAGCCTGTTATCAGTGTGTGTACCTATCTGAAAACCCCTTTTCTTTGCCTTAATTCCGCCTCAGTTGTATAAAAGAAACTGTGTTTGTTTTTGTTTATTTGTTACATCATTTGCAGTTTCACATTACAAAAGTAAACTAGTCATACTGTCGCCCTTAGATCTAGACCTGTCATAAGTGTCGTTTTGATCTTAGGAGAAAGTTTGTTTGCTGTTGACAGTTGATTGTGCTTTTACTTTTGTCTTTTGGTTTGAATTTTTGAATTTCTAGTGTCGAAACAAGTGTTTACTTCAAAATCATAAAGTGTCGTAATCGTCTTTTTGATTTCAAAAATAAACTTGTTTGTGTTTTCACTTGAAATCGAATTCAAATTTGTACAACAGCTTTCTTTTTAGGCATCAATATTAAGAAAGTGAAAACAAATACATGCACATGTGCATTTTCATTTTGACAGTTTGTATGGTTTGATTTAGGAAAAGTGCATTTACAGTGTGCTCTATGCTCTTTGAGAAAAGATTGTGTCTTTCTTTTCCCCTTGTAGCTAGGATTTTCATTGTTGAAAAGAGATAAAAGCTTGTTTATCATCTTTAGACTGCATTTAGGAATTGTATCTACATCTCGTGGTGATCCAAAAAGGAAAACTTCTAAGAAAGATCAACCTAAAATAAATTGAATGAACTTAACAGCGCATTGGAACTTAACGCACAACATAGAGGTCTAGGCTAGAGACGTGTTCCGGCGTCGTAAAACCTGGTGACTGTCGGCCTCACTGATGGTTTGGTGATTCCTCCTGAGAGACGATAAGTGCCAGTACGGATTGTGCTCCCACGTACCGTCGAGTATATATTGGGAGACCCCTATAGGCATAAAACCTTTATCCATAGGAAGCCGTGTCGGCCGCCCTACTGATCGCAATGCACTGAACACAACATTCGGGAAGATTGACCGCCCGTACCTTAAAAAGTATTCTCTAACAAAGCTACAGGAGATTGAGAAACTTGAGAAAAAGGGCAGAAGAGCAGACCAAGGGGAAGGATGAAACAACAGAGATTCAAGAACCTGACCCCCAGCCTAGTTTGGGCTCTTATTACAATCTCCTTGAGGGGGGGAGAATTATTCCACGGAAATTTATAGTCCCACTTTTCTTTGAACTAGAAAAAGAAAGGGTAAGGAGCCATAGATGGATGCAGATCGCCAAGTCTAAAGGGGTGGAGGACATCGGCCACATGGAGAACAAGCTGAGAGAAATGGGTAAGGAATTAAGCACTGTAAGACATACAGAAGCAATCAGAAGATCTCACTTGGAAGCAGAAAATGAAATGTTAAGAAAAAACTGCAAGAAAATGACACACAATTGGCATGCATGGCCAGCTGGTCTATGGAGGCACTACAGTGAAGGAAACCAGAAAAATCATATGGAGTCAGTTTCAGATCAAGAACTTGGCATAGAGAGGCACCATGCCTTTTCAGGATTATAGACAGTTCATGGACCTATGTGACCACAGTTCAGCAGAAGACAAGGAAAAGATAGCAGAGTTTTATTTTCATAACATGGTCGTCACTAATATGAACCTATGGGACCCCAATGCTAGGTTAGGGGACTTGCAGCTGATGGCCATGGCATCATGGATGAGTCATGAGGACAAAAGGGCAACAGAAGTCAAGAAGTTGATGGAAAAAGAACAAAATGAGCCCCTGATGATTAGAGTAGATCCATCAGACCCTATGGCTCTCATTAGCACCCACCAGCTACTTGCAAATGATCCTCAAAGGGCCCCTAAGTACATCAATGATCAAGCCCAGGCTATTGGACATTTTGAGGACATGGAAAGATTGCTTGGAGATTACTGCATTCATGCCTGCATGAGGAGGTGGAATACACTGCCACACAGCTTGCAGATCAGGGAGTATCACTCCCCAGCCAGGATGAAAGAATCATCGAAGAGAGTGCCATTGTACAAGCACTCTATGCAGAGGTTGAGGGCCAATTGGATTGGCCTCAAACTAAGTCCCCCACTGCTGCTAAGACTGCTAGAGGGCAAAAAAGAGGAAGAAGAAAAACAACAGTGGGAAGAAGTGGACAGAAAGGTAGGATTCCATGATAAAGAAGAGGATCTCACATCAGAAGCATGGGATGTCAGGGAGGCCATCAGGGCCATCAAAGATGAAGAGATGGACTAGTTGCTCAGAGGATGAGCAACACATTCAGTAGGGGGGTGATGATAAGCCCCAGAAATGGGTAATTATATGGGCTCATTTTGCCTCCTAACTTAGCTTAATCCACCATTCTCATTATTTTATTGCATGTTTTTTATTATATTTATGCTAATAGAGTGAGTTGGGTTAGTCATTATGCCATGAAGTCTAATGTGTGCTTTATGTAGATTTTTGGTCAATTTTGAGACAAAATCAAAGGTTTAATGAGCATTTGGCAGCCAATATTCGAGGAAGACAAGGGAGAGGATTTATAGGAGGGTGTCCCCCTCATTGATGACTCCCTACTTTGAATCCTCCTTCAGAAAGCTCGGAGCACAAGCAGCCACATCAATGCATCAAAGAGGCAGCCGAGCAAGTGAAGAAGAACTGTTGTCTATCTCAAGTCTTGGGAGCCAAGCCTCCTTGATTTTAGGAGAGTTGTTGGTGTTATAGACATTTTTGTGCCTTACAGCTTTGAGCATGAAAAGTCCATAATCCAAGGGATCCAAAGTCCCTAAAAGTGTTGTTCCTGCCCCTAAAGGAACAAGGTCAACCAATGACAGCTTCTCCCAGAAGTTCTCCACCAAAAACCACTCAGAACTAGTCAAATCAGGATCAATTCAGATGCTCCACTAGCTGCCTGCGTTGCAAAGCACCCAAATACACTGGCTAGGTGCATTGCAACGCACTTGAATGCACTACCTAGGTGTGTTGAGAGGGAAATGACAAGTGGCAGAGTCATTCAACGAGGTGGAGAGACAATGAAAGCTTCCAGAATCTTCTCCAATGACACTTGCCTCAATGAATTCGACCAGTGATGAGTAAGAGGCTCTCAATCTCCAAGTGGAAGCAAGAACTGACAGAGAGAAGCCACAAGTCAAAACATAAGCTGACTCATCCTCTCTGCTTACATCTATATATGGATCCCTCATCCCAGAGATCCAGAGGCTGGAATTTTGTACTTTGCAGAGAATTGTTGTTGGTTTGAGATTGAGATTAGTACATTGGGTGATTTATGCTTTGTTGGAGGTGAGGAAGGGATTCCTTTGCTGGGAGGTAAATGCTGGATCAGGACTCACTTGGTTTTATCTCCTCTTGGACTTCCTTATCATATCAATAAAACTATTTGAGTTTATTCTACATGCTTGTATATCAGTGATGTTTTGTTATATTTGCATGTTTAGCTTAATCTGATCCTGAGCTTTTTATGAATGTAAATCTATATCTTCGTGTAGTTTCTCTCTTCTGTGATCTTACAGGAATTTAGTGAAGTTGGGCCAGTAAGGGAGCAGGCAGCGGGAAGCGAACAAAGGGAAGAGCGATTGGATCAACAAACTAGCGAAAGACACAGGTTAGTTACATCCTTCCTCTTCATTTACATTTCATAAAGAAGAATACTTAAGCCGTTTTCCTTGTTTGTTGCTAAGGCACTGTCACACCTTAGAGTGGGATAGGGGAGTTCTGAATAGATACTTTTCCCAACAACAGAATGGCGACTCCACTGGGGATCGTATCTAGTTAGTTTATTTGTGTTTCTATTGTTGTTCTTCTCATAAACTTAGGAGTGGCGAATCGAACTGCATTTTCCATTTACAAATGAAAAGTAGAGATCTGCTACTCTAGTCCATTCGCTAGGCCTGTTTATGATCTGAACAACTGATCCACAAATGCTCTAACTGCCCTTTGTGATAGCTCTTAGTCCTCCTTTAAATCATCCCTCTAATTGTACCTTACTGATAGCTTTTATCCAGCCAAAAACCATAGATTAAACTGCAAACCGTGACCCAGAACCCAGAGAAAATTCTCGTTTCTGCTTCAGCGCAGGCTCTGTGAAGAGGTTCTGCATTTCAACGCAGGTCCCGAGAGGGCTACCTGCGCTGCAATTCAATTTCTCTGTGCAACAGGTGCGCTGATCAGCCTTTGCCCTGTGCAGCTGTGGTTCTTTGCTTCATTTTGTTCAGTTTTATCTCTGATTTTTGCAGCCTGTTATCAGTGTGTGTACCTATCTGAAAACCCCTTTTCTTTGCCTTAATTCCGCCTCAGTTGTATAAAAGAAACTGTATTTGTTTTTGTGTATTTGTTACATCATTTGCAGTTTCACATTACAAAAGTAAACTAGTCATACTATCGCCCTTAGATCTAGACCTGTCGTAAGTGTCGTTTTGATCTTAGGAGAAAGTTTGTTTGCTGTTGACAGTTGATTGTGCTTTTACTTTTGTCTTTTGGTTTGAATTTTTGAATTTCTAGTGTCGAAACAAGTGTTTACTTCAAAATCATAAAGTGTCGTAATCGTCTTTTTGATTTCGAAAATAAACTTGTTTGTGTTTTCACTTGAAATCGAATTCAAATTTGTACAACAGCTTTCTTTTTAGGCATCAATATTAAGAAAGTGAAAACAAATACATGCACATGTGCATTTGCATTTTGACAGTTTGTATGGTTTGATTTAGGAAAAGTGCATTTACAGTGTGCTCTATGCTCTTTGAGAAAATATTGTGTCTTTCTTTTCCCCTTGTAGCTAGGATTTTCATTGTTGAAAAGAGATAAAAGCTTGTTTATCATCTTTAGACTGCATTTAGGAATTGTATCTACATCTCGTGGTGATCTAAAAAGGCAAACTTCTAATAAAGATCAACCTAAAATAAATTGAATGAACTTAACAGCGCATTGGAACTTAACGCACAACATAGAGGTCTAGGCTAGAGACGTGTTCCGGCGTCGTAAAACCTGGTGACTGTCGGCCTCACTGATGGTTGGGTGATTCCTCCTGAGAGACGATAAGTGCTAGTACGGATTGTGCTCCCACGTACCGTCGAGTATATATTGGGAGACCCCTATAGGCATAAAACCTTTATCCATAGGAAGCTGTGTCGGCCGCCCTACTGATCGCAATGCACTGAACACAACATTCGGGAAGATTGACCGCCCGTACCTTAAAAAGTATTCTCTAACAAAGCTACAGGAGATTGAGAAACTTGAGAAAAAGGGCAGAAGAGGAGACCAAGGGGAAGGATGAAACAACAGAGATTCAAGAACCTGACCCCTAGCCTAGTTTGGGCTCTTATTACAATCTCCTTGAGGGGGGGAGAATTATTCCACGGAAATTTATAGTCCCACTTTTCTTTGAACTGGAAAAAGAAAGGGTAAGGAGCCATAGATGGATGGAGATCGCCAAGTCTAAAGGGGTGGAGGACATCGGCCACATGGAGAACAAGCTGAGAGAAATGGGTAAGGAATTAAGCACTGTAAGACATACAGAAGTAATCAGAAGATCTCACTTGGAAGCAGAAAATGAAATGTTAAGAAAAAACTGCAAGAAAATGACACACAATTGGCATGCATGGCCAGCTGGTCTATGGAGGCACTACAGTGAAGGAAACCAGAAAAATCATATGGAGTCAGTTTCAGATCAAGAACTTGGCATAGAGAGGCACCATGCCTTTTCAGGATTATAGACAGTTCATGGACCTATGTGACCACAGTTCAGTAGAAGACAAGGAAAAGATAGCAGAGTTTTATTTTCATAACATGGTCGTCACTAATATGAACCTATGGGACCCCAATGCTAGGTTAGGGGACTTGCAGCTGATGGCCATGGCAGAGTAATGTGTTTTCCGTACGAAGGAAGAGTGGTCAAGCTCGTGGACCAGCTTTCATTTCCCAGATCACGCATCGCAAATAGTCATTTACCGTCCCTAAATGGTCTCTTCACGCAAGAAATGTCTCAACCCACGGTCCGTCCTCCCGATGAGCGCGAGTAATTCGGAGGGATATGACTGGAACCTAGGGGGCATGCGTCCTGGTCTGCTTCGGCAGGAAAACTTTGGGTATAAGGTAGGTTTCCGCAGGAGAATATGACTAGTCCGTACCCCGTCCGTGATTGGAAGAGGGGTTGTTCTAGAATAAAATTCTCTTGTCAAAGTTATGTGTGTGGCACTCGTTGTCACTCACCTTTGTCTATCTCGGTAGACATCGCCAGAGAAGTGTTTTGTTTACACTGTAAATAGAACAATCTTTGGGTAGCCTGTAAGAGGTAGTACCCTTCCTGATAGAACAAATGTTTTGTCAGCTCGAATAAAGGGTGACCCTTCCTGATAAAACAAATGTTTTGTTAGCTCGAATAGAGGGAGACCTCGAAACTCTGTTTTATACCTGGGGGCATGCAAACCTTTTGAAGTGCAAGAAAAGAGAGATTATTTATCTGTTTTTTGGATTAGTCGTTTCCTAACTTGCATAAAGAAAGGAAGTGGGCCAAAAATCTAAATGTTTCCATTTTATATGAGACATTCTTATCATATGACTGGATTATCAAGCAGTTTTAGCCCCTAGTTCATGCTCGTTAAAAAATAAACATAAGATCGAGCAAGTGTTTTAACCCGCGTTTAAGCTCGTTAAAAAATGAACTATCCTCCGGTAAATAACCACCGTGAATGTAACATTGTCAGCCATTAAAGCCTTGGTCGTGTTTGCACCGTCACCTCCACTTTTCATTGGCCGATCATTCACCTCCATTTGATTGTTTACCCATTTTGAGGAACAGCTGCGAAGAGTGATTTCACTAGCCATCCTTGTGACACTGTCGTGATTGGAAAATTCCAACCCTTACCTGGAATCAGCTGCTACCCATTTTATCACTCTTTCCTCAAAAGACGAGTCTTATTTAAGCTATTTTCATCTGACTCGTAAAATATGAAAGATTGCCGAGTTTTGGCCTTCCAGCTCGTTAAAGCGACAAGAAGAGCTATCCCTCCTCTAAATTTTAATCTTTTTGGACCTGAGGGATTATTGCACAAAAAGATCGAGCGCTTGTTTTGTTTGGCTCGTTAAAACTATCGAAAATTCATCCCTTCTAGATTGTTTTATACTTTTTCGGACTTAAGGGATTAGATGACGAAAAATGAATTCTGGAGTTAACTTTACGTACCTTTTAAGACTCTCTAAAAATGAAAAGGACCGAGTTATCTTTGTCGTTAGACTCGTTAAAAAGATTAATAGCGACAAACTTGTCTTTAGACGAAAACGAGTTTCACTATCGCTAGGCTCGTTAAAACATAGCGATGGGTTTGCCCGAAGGGCAAATTATAGAACAAGCATATGTTACTCCTCAAGCTTGACAAAAATAAAGAGGTACTGGTCAGCAATGACTGGGGAAAAATTGGGAAGAAACTCAAAGAACCTTTATTGGTAGCGAGTCGCTCTTGAACATGACACTTCCACTCCGTGCCTGAGTCGGGTTGGGTTGTTTCATTCACCGGTCACATCACCATGGTCTCGCCATACCATCCACCTTTGGAGTAAATGCTACCAATCCATCATATAAGTGTCGCCGATATGTTCAAGAGAAGTCATCCAGAGAAGTCACCCGTGTCCCATCCACTGCCATACATTATACTTCATTCTTTCATGACCGCCAGCCTGAACCATATATCATCAGATTGTTTTCACCTCCATCAAAATCATTTGCTCCGTTCCATGTCATTGATGTGGGATTCATTAAGGCCCTCCTTTGACGGATCGCTTCTTGTCGACATCAGCTCATTATCCAAGAAGTTGATCTATGAACACCCCCCTTCAGTACTTTGAAGCTTGCATGCCTCAACGACAAGTTTCTCACTTCCGGCAACAGGTATACATCAATGACCTTCGACCGAAAGATTTTGTGTGGTGTTCGACGCCAAGTCCTTTATTCACACCACGTGAATTGTACTGCAGTACCTTGAGGATCATCATCCTTATCGGTGATTCCTCTCGCGCTTGTTAACAGTTTACATCATTGACTGGTAATCAAGTGATGTCTTTCCATGTTCGACTTCAAAACATTTCTCACATGGATCGACTTGTACTTAGAGTGAAGATCGGACGAGATTGAAGACCCCGGATCTAGTTTCATCCATCCGGGCTGCGATATGTATTCAGGAAAAATAAAGACATTGACATGTACAGCATTGCAGAACAGATAATCATCCTATCAAAAGGATGATGATTTCATTAGAATCATCAGTCTACCATCAGACGATTGCCTGTCCTATGTACATAAAAATGAATTTATAAAGCTGAGCATGGGAATGCCCGCCTCAGCTAGATCATGAAAACAGTATGAAAAATAATGTATTGTATTGTATCTTATTACAGGTTGTGGAGCGATAAAAAGGTGTCTTGTGAACTCCTAATTACCTCATGGTTGAAGGGAAAGTACCCCTAGGGTCCTTTGGGCTAAGACTCTACCAGACTGAAAATTGCTTATTCAAAGAAACACACACACACAGCCATCATTTTTACTTTTAAGCAAATTCTAATGTTTAGGGTACATACCTAAGGTCCTACGTTCGAGAAGACCGTTAGGGTGCAAACCCTTCTTGGAGTTCCCTTCTTCTTTCTTTGACCTGCAAGACAAACAAATCAAAGAACACAACAATACCTGTACAAATACTTATATATAAATCATCTTCATGCTATAAAGTTAGTTATAAAAGATCTTTAAGTAACCACTTTCATAAGAATTCAACACAAGAATCTCATAAGCATAAAGAAAGATTATTCGGGAACAAAGACGTGTTTCTTTATATATAAAGGCAAATAAAGTACATATATCGGAAAGATATCACCTGAACACCTTCAGCAGGCTCCAAGCAAGCTTCCTCCCGGATTCGTTCCAGCCTCAAGCCTCCGACAAGAGCTCCTTCCAAGTCCGACTCAAATGATGATATCAAGGATGAATGATCACCAATACACATGGAAACAAGGGTTTCCTATGCAAGATGGGGGAAGTGCAGAAAGCACCAAGGACTTCAGACCTGGTCTAAGGGGAAAATCTGAGCATAATAATCTTGCTCTCCTTTCTCTCTTCTTTGGCCTTCCCTTTGATGTCTTTTTATACCCTCTCCAAAGTAGTTTTTTAGTTAGGAGTTAGTTGGGAACAGTTGGGCCACGGGCAATAACAGGTGATCCAGCAGGTAAAACCCGCGATCTCCGCCCGAAAAAGAGGAATTTATTATTTTTTAAGTGTTTTAATAGATACACGCGGGTTGGGTATAACAGACCCGCGTGTACACGCGTTTAACTCAGGGCAATGTCGCGTATAGGGAATAAAACACTGTTTTTTTAATTTTTGGACCGGGTCTGGAAGGAGGGGTTTCCCTAGGCCATGAGTGCAGCATCACAAACCATAAGAGTGAGATTTGGAGCTATAACAGATGCCCCCTAATGTATGAGGTCAGAAGGGGAACATGATGGCCGAAATATATTAAGTAAGTACAAGGAAAGGAACTCTGCCGAAAAACCGAGGAGGACTTCACCAGAATTCAGCCTGCCAAGCCACCGAAAGGAGATCAGAAAGAAACACTATTTGAGGCGGGCATACCCATGCTCAAGAAAAGTTAATCATGTCCGCATATCAAGTACAAGTGGATCCACTAAGTATACAAGTATAACTGACTGGAAAATACATAATGGATCATCTGATCACAATAAGAAAGTACATGTCTGAATATCACATATAAGACTGTCAATGATGCTGAAAGATGCAACGGATCACTGAAATCAAAGACTGATCCCATAAGGTACCAACTAAACATGATGGAATAGGATGGTACTACACTGCAAACTTAGGTGTCAGCATATAGAATGTCGCCATGACTGACTGCAACATATAAGGTGGAGTGGTATCAACTAGCAGCAACAGGAGCAACTGTCAAGTGAACCAATGAATGCTGATACAACCTGAGGTCTTCACCGACCGCCGTGGTACATTTCTACATCATGGGAATAAATGATCTGAAGTCGACCATGTGAGAAATCGTTTGATTACCGGTCATTGATGTATACCGTTAACAAACACGAGACTACCCACCGATAATGATAATGAGCATCAAGGTACCCAGTACAATCTAACAAGTGTGAATAGATGATTTGAAGTCGAACACCTATAAGAATCTATCAATCAGGAGACAATGATGGTTTCCCACTGTCGATAGCGAGGAATCTGCCACTAATGACTGCAAACCCCAAGGTACTGCCAAATGGACTCTAGATCCTTGCCCCAGAGCAATGAGTCGGAGTCGATAGGGAAATATCTGCTAGAAGGAAGGCATTAAGGCATCCTCCATCAATCTAGCGCGAGTGTAACCCGTAGGCCAATAATGTGGAAGGAATCGGACAAAAAAAAAATGTAGTAACCCAACCGAAGTACGTTTCCGGCGTACACAAGATGTGGCTAGCGCACGACAGAAACCCTCTGAACCAACCAATAATGAAAGCTGACACAGAGGCGAGGTATCCACCAATAGGGTCAAATGGAAACCAAGGTACTGCACGAATCCCAATGTGTGATAATGTATGCTGACGTCGAACACAAGGGAAACCACTCAGTCAAAGACCCATGATACTGATCGATGCTGAGCACAAGGTGACCTATCAATAATGAAAATAGGGCCAGGGTGCGGCTCTAGGCCTGTCCTCAGAGCAATGTGTCGTCGTCGATAAGGACAAGACCCGCCAGCAAGAAGTCAATGGGGACCTTCTCAAACCGGCACGAGTAAAGGACCAATATACCTGATGTGATGATAGACATGACACTGACAACCAGGGATGGCCGACTGAATAATGAGTCAAGAGACACCGCAGAAAGGCCGACTCAGGCTAACTTCCCTTGAACAAAAGCACGACTCAATGTGACTATGTGGCAGCATATGATGAATCTGTATAAGTTCGTCATGCAGGAGGCATGGACGAACTCTCCATATGATTGGAAGAGATAACCAATCGGGGGAGACTCGACTCGATAACAAGGTTATGGCGTACCTAAGTCAAACTAAATCCCACCCATGCGGAGGAGACTTTGCTTTGAGTGCTTTGTTCAAGGGCGACACGACTGACTCTAGCTGCCAACAATAAATGGAAATAACGTCCCTGTTCCCGCTCTTTTTGGAATATTTAATTTTTTTGTCTTTTTCTGATAAGCCGGAAAAAGAATAAAAGAATGCTATGGTACAGTGGAAAGAACGAGTGTCGGTGAAACAGATGATCTAGTTCCTGGGAAAGGAACATTCCTATGCTCAATGCAGGGAGGTGAAAAACTGGATAGTGACACTCAGAGGTATGTTCCTTCCACGGATCAAGGTATGTCAAGCTGCAGAAGTCAAAGGTATGCAAGGTTGATTTTGCAGACGTCATGGTCAAAAGTAGGCTTAAACACGAGTCCAAGTGAAGCCGGCTATAGGCCAAAAGTTGCAAATGGTCAACATGCAATGCAGAAGTACAACTCAACACACATAGGAGCCTCTAGGGTATAAGGCCAGAACGAAGCGAAGAATCAAAGAGGAATGAGTCTTCAACTCATAAGTCATGGCGGGACTACAGAGGACTCCCGAGCCTACTCAAAACGAAGCAGCATGGGCAATAATTTTCAGTGAGGTGCTAACTAGGATGCCCATGTAAAAGGATGGCTCTACCATCATGTCATGATTTAAAGAATCGGCGAGTGAAAATGGCTTGTGAACCATAACATGATGGGGTCGACCCTACGGCAGATGTATCGGTCAAATGGAGGCTAGTATGCATAATGCAACGGAAAAATGATGTCCCTAACCTATATGCCAGTGAGAACACGATACCTGCCATAACGGGTCAGCAGTCATGGAACCGTCTCGAACCGTCGAAAAATGTCCAAAATGTCCTGAAAAACAACTCAATCTCGACATTCCAAGCTCCCAAGTTAAAAGTGACATGAAACCAAGCAAAATAAAATTTTGAAAAAATTTTGCATTTTCAAAACTTATAAAAAGAAATTTTGGACTTACCATTTTCACCATTTGACTTGGAGAGAAAATTGTGGAGAAAAAGGAGCCAACTTCCCCGTGACTTATTCAACCGTTCAAACTTGCCGAAAACGTCCAGGTAAGCACTAAACTTGTCTTGCAATCAATTGTGATAGTTTTTAGGAAGTTTAATTGATGTTTCACCGTTAGATTTTTGCAAAAAATCGCTCTGCGGCGTACACGCGGGTTGGATGTATATAAATCGCGTATACGATGGCCCTACACGCGACTGTGTATAGGGTAACCCGCGTGTGCGCAGCGAAAAAAATTTTTACATAAAACTAATGGATGAAAATGATTTTTTTCTTCCAGGATGACTATCACATGGCGTGAAAGAGAGCACTCAGCTGTAGATAATGAAGTTATGAACAATGATGAGGCATTAGACGCCCTGCGGGGATGCGGATTGTTAAAATTCTTCAAGTTGCCAAATATGAAGGCAAACGTGCGTTTGCTCGAGAGACTTATTGATTACTGGGATGTCGAGGAAGAAGCTTTTGTGATTGATCAGATGCCACTCAGGATAGAAGTGGAAGATATATATTTCATCACGGGCCTTTCCCGAAGGGGGGAGGTAGTAAACTCCCGGGGCAGGACCCGGAATAGTCTCAGTGTAGACGACTATGTTCACATTTACTGCCCAGGTCATCGGAAGGTCGGGAGCCAGATCTCTATCCCACACGTGGAGAGTTTGTCCCTGCGGATAATCTTGTTCACCATAGCTCGAGTGAACGGATCATCCTCACTACATCAGGCATCACGGGTAAACATGAGCGTAGCAGTGGACTGTCTCACCACGGTGTTTGACTGGTGTACTCCTCTACTTGCCAACATGAAAGAACAGCTTGCTTCTATCAGGAGGGGACAGACCAAGAACTTTGGGTACGGAACCATTTTATGCACTTTCTTTTTCGAGAAGGTTCCCGCACTCCGCCCCAGGGTAGCAGTTCCCATCAGTAGTCCACGTGATCCACGTATGGGCCGGTGGGCTGACTTGATGAAACGTCTGGGGGGTGGGGAAGTACCCAGGAATGCATTCGACGACGACTTTTTTGCTTGGTGGGAGCAACAGATCATCGCCATAGATGACTACCCCTATGCTGGGCTGGATTTCCGAGGAGATCCTGATCTAGTGTTACCACCAGATGCAGCATGGGGCGAGATCGGTAAGATTTTTTATTTTTATGATTTTAGGATTTTTAGGATTTTTCAAGTATAATGATGAACTTTGAAAAACATTTTTTGATGAGATTCAAATGACTAATATGATGATCATGTTCCAGACATTGGGCCTGTGCGACCAGATGGATTCCCGCGGCATGGACGGCGTGGCCGAGGAGCCGAAGAGGCGGCTGCGGATGCGGAAAGGACTCTCAACAACGTCCAGCGACACTTGGCGAGACTGAGCTGCCAAGTACCAATGGCCGAGGTGGAGGACCTTCCTCCAGATATGCAGCGTCATGTGGTTGGAATGCCACGTGACTGGGTTCGCGTCTTTCGGCGCGTGGCCAATGCTATAGTTAGTTATTTAGCTGCTCATCCAGAGCCGAGGCGTTAGATATGCCTGACATGATTATGGGCATTTGAGTCCCAATTTTGTATATTTTTGGACACACATATGTACACTCGAGACGCTTTGCGATATATATATATATATATATATATATATATATACAGTTTGACTTTTTGATGCATGATTTTATGATGATGAATGATTGATATGCCAGTCTAATGCTTGATTAGCGATAGAATCAGCTAACCAATTTTGAGATCTTGGAATGTGCAAATAATTAATGTAAATAAATGATCTTTGCAACAACCTCACCCTTAAATATTGGCGATATAATGATGGATCTCTAACCCGATAAATGTTATTTAACTGAGACACTATCAATTGAGAATCAAGATATACTACCAACGAGTCGATCCCATAAGAGATTGCCTCGGATAATAAATTAATAACGGTTGTATACTCGGCCATATTGTTTGACGCAGGACCGATACACACGCCTCTCGATATCATCAACTGACCAGTTGGGTAACAAAGTACCCAAGCTGCGGAAGCAAGATTCCGAGTGTGCTGACTAGCACCATCGGCGAATCCAAAATAAACCAAATCATCCATCAGCACCTGCCAAGGCAGACCAAAAAGTGCTGATATCAGAAAACGCTCGATAATATATGTACAAATACATAAAATACAAAGAAGCCATTGCCTGGTAAAACTAAGAAAAATACTTCTTTAAGTAGAGCCCATTTCGGGGCTCCGCCAGCTTGTTTCCTTCGAAATCAATTAACTCATACGATCCTTTTTCTAAGACTTGTTTGACAATGAAAGGACCGTACCACATGGGCTTGAATTTGCCTGCCCCCAAGGCGTCCTTATCTTGGTCATAGACCAAGACAAGGTCACCTTCAGCGAAGACACGAGGACGGACAGACTTATCATACTGAGATTTGACCCTTTTCTTATGGGCCTCATTCATCGTGGCGGCATCTCGACGCTGCTCATCGAGATGTTCCAGGTGAACTAGGCGCTCCTCGAGACTCGAAGTCTCAGGAAGAAGCTCGACAGCCAATTTCAGAGATGGGATTTCACATTTGACCGGAAAGATAGATTCCATCCCGTAAACTAACTGAAAAGGAGTAAAACCAGTAGCTGTTTTGACGGAGGTTCGGTATGCCCAAAGAGTCGGATACAACATAATGTGCCAATTGGACCGATTCTTATCGATTGTCCATTGGAGTATCGTCTTAAGAGTTTTATTGACCGCCTCAACCTGTCCATTGGCCTGAGGATAGTAAGGGGACGAATGCTCCTGACGGAAACCTAATTTAAAAGCCAATTCGGACATTAGCTGATTTTGGAAATGACTACCATGGTCAGTGACATTCTCTCTTGGGATACCGAATCTTGAGATAACTTGATTGAAAAGAAACAAAGCTGTCGTGTCACTGTCGTTCTTATAAGTAGGCATGGCCTCCGCCCACTTCGTGAAGTAGTCTATGGCCACGATAATGTACTTGTGATTCGCCACTGAAGGCAGGTTACAAGTCGTAAAATCAATACCCCACTTAGTGAAGGGACCGACGGTGACAACGGGAAAAAGGGGAGCTGGATGCGCGTGCATCTTGCGAGTAAAAATTTGACACGGGTGGCAGCGTTTTACTGCTTCCACACAGTCCTTAAAGAGTGAAGACCAAAAATAGCCGGCACGTAAGATGCGCTGGGTTGTAGCAAGCCCAGATAAATGACCACCACAAGCTCCACTGTGGCAATCATTAAGAACAGACTCCGCTTCCTCTAAGGTTAAACAACGTCGAAGAATTGAATCAACCCCTCGACGGTATAATGTGTCACCAATGATAACATAGTTTTTAGCCAGGTGACGTAACTTACGACGTTCATCCTTGGAGAAAGCAGAGGGAAACTTCGAAGTCTGGAGATAAACAATGATATCTCCATACCAAGGGTCTTGTGAAGAGATGAGGAATATATGCTCGTCGGGTAAACTTTCCTCATAAACAATATCCTCTCCACAAGGAAGCTCAGAAATTAGCTCTGCAAAAACCATAGATTTCTTAGACTTGGCGGACAAGAACTCGAGGTCGAATTCTTGTAAAATAACTATCCATCTATTATATTTGCCCCCAATCACTCGCCTACTGAGGACAAATTGGAATGGATTTACCGCCACTAGGACAAAAGTTTTGCGTAGCAAAATATAATGACGGAGCCTCTGGACAGCATGGACAGCTGCCAAGGCCAACTTCTCAACCGGAGAATAGCGAAGTTCAGGGCCTATTAAGCCTCGGCTCAGATAATAAATCACGTGCTCGACGAGAGCATCGTCTTCCTGAACTAGAACCATGCCAATGGTAGATTCTGCTGCAGCGAGATATAAAAGGAAGTCTCTACTATAATCCGGTGGACTCAAAAGCGGGGCAGAGACTAATGCCTTTTTCAAAGCATCAAACGACTGCTGCGCAAAGTCGTCCCATACAAATGGAACTCCTTTTCGTAGCAAACGCATGAACCCTTTAGTGATCTCGGCGTAGTTTGCTATAAACCGTCTCAAGAAATTGGCCTTCCCTTGAAGACTTTGAAGTTGACGGATTGAGGACGGGGGAGGCAACTGAGCTATTGCCTCAACCTTGAAGGGATCAACCCGGATCCCTTCATTGGACACTATAAACCCTAACAACCGACCGGATGTAACTGCGAAAACGCACTTGTTAGGATTCAACCGGATTTTGTAGAAACGACATCGCTCAAAGACCAATCGAAGATGACTAGGGTGATCTGTTCTCTTTCGAGAACGAGCAGCGAGATCATCTAAGTATGCTTCGATGACATGTTTGATGTCGTGGAAAGCGTAGGACATGGCCCGCTGAAACGTGGCTCCAACGTTTTTAAGACCAAAGGGCATCTTTCGATATGCAAAGGTACCCCAGGGACATATGAAGGCAGTTTTATGCTGATCCTCAGGACGAATAGAGATTTGATTATAACCTGAGAAACCATCCATAAAGGAGAAAATCTCATTACCCGCACACTCGTCGATAATCTGATCAATGAATGGTGTGGGGTAATTGTCTTTTGGACAAGCCTTGTTTAAGTCCCTAAAATCGATGCATACGCGGATTGTTCCTTGCTTTTTGTCCACAGGGACTGGATTTGAAACCCAATCTGTAAGAGGAACAGGGTATATAAAACCCGCCCTTAGCAGTTTCTCAACCTCAGCTTTGATAGCCGCTGCTTTCCTAGGGTTAACCGGCCGAAGCCTTTGACGAATCGGTTTTGCGTTTTCGTACGTCTTGATCTCATGTTGGACGATAGAAGGATCAATGCCGGGCATTTCCTCATAAGACCAAGCAAATACATCCCGATATTCCTTGAATAGGTCGGTATAAATTTGAATTTCTTCAGGGGAACACTCAATTCCGATGAAGATATTCTCGACGATGTTAGGATTCTTAGAGATGTTTATAGGTATCGTTTTTGAAATTACCGACATATTACCTTCGGCACGTACGTGTGTTGGAGCCAAAGGGTTCGACACCATACAAACATCACTATCAACGAGCTCGGAGAATTTAGATTCCACTTCCTGCAATGGAGGAAGAAAATATGAACGATGGTGTAAGTCTTCCCAAGGTCGATCTATACCCATCATTATTTCGAGGATTGCTTCTTCAGAAGGTAGAACCGAATCTAAGCAGTCCAAGGCAGAGTTAGAATCGAAGCTCCAAGCGGGGGCCACATGACCATCTAATTCCTTTTCGGAAAAAGGAGTAGAATGGTTATCTGCAGAGTCTACGATAGACTGATATCTAAGCTCGGCTGCAGATATAGGAAACGCCATTCCATTCACTTGTCCTTCAGCTAATGTGGTGGTAGGTGAAGGCAACCAAGGGTCCGAAAAATAATGAGTTCGGAAGAACTCTTCTCGAGAATACTCCTTGGATGATGAAATAGCATTGATTCTTGCAAAAGGAGAGGGAAGATCAAACGTACCCATCAATGAGGAATACATCCCTACTCCTAAATTCTCAGTCGGCGGGCGAGGGTTATCCACCAAAGGAACAGTAGAGTCGGAGGTTGCTTGAGGATCGATTGGAGCATAGTCCAACTGATCAACCTTAACGATTTTCCCCTCATGAGGAAAGCAAATGACACGAAACAGAGTCGATACTACGGCTTCCATCTCGTACACCCAGTTCCTTCCTAATAGGAGATTATAATCTAGGTTAGCATCTACGACTTCAACTTCGATATTAACGACCTTCCCTCCAACACATATAGGAAAGGCCGGGGTAATCCCATGCGGCTTGTGAGAATGGCCATCAAATGCAGTTAAGACAGTTGGCGAAGGAACAGCCGAAGGTGAACCAATAGCCTTCCAACATGACATGGACATGACACATGTGGAAGCTCCTTCATCTATAACGGTGCGAAAAATATTGATTTTTCGGTATGTTGACTTTACCTGGAAAGCCATATGATGAGGGAGTCTCTTTTTGACATTTGACATGTCGAAAGAGAGCACTAACGAGTTACCTGGATCGACTGCTCCAATGGCGGAGAGCAAAGCACTTCTCTGAGACGGACACGATTGGAGAACTTCCAAAGCGGACATAGCACACGGGCTTTGAGCCAAATCCTCCACAATGGAGTAATTTTGGGCGGCCCTAGCATTAGGGTTAATCGTCACGCGTTTGGCGGAACCTTTCGGTATCCTAGGCATGGTCTCAACAAGAGGTCGCTCAATGTGAAGGTCATTACTTCCGGGAACCGTTTTATCCTTAGATGTTTTGGTTTCACCATAATCACGTGACCGAGTAGTCACGTTAACGTTTGAACCCATCATAAAAACATTTGATGCTTTTTCCCCTTCCTGGTTGCCCCCTGAGGAGGTCCCAGGATTTGAATTCGCGCCAGCAAGAAGTTGCTGCCCTTGGGGAAACGGGTTAGTTAACACAGCTTGCGAACTAGAAGTCCCTTGCTGTCCTAACAAGCGCTGAGCGTCTTCAATTCTAGGGCAAAGATGAGTTAGATGGTCCCCACTGCATAACTTGCAAGGGAACTTGACTTTCTTTCTCGACTCACCTTTACCACCACCAGCGTTGTTGCCGGATTTATTTGCATCGGGCTTCCCCTCTGAATTCTTCTTCTTACCACGTCCTTTCTTTTTCCCATTGGAATTTTGATTTCCTTTGGGGTTATCGGATTGGACGGCGTTAATGGAAGAATTTTGGGAAGCTTGAGGATTAGACATTGTGACTTGGTTGTTAGGAGCAGTTTGTAATGACAACTGCTGCAATTGATTCAACAAGTTCACTGTAGTCGAGTCTACTGACCCCACGATGCCATCCGCGTGCGGACCTGGCTTCGGCTTAGCTAAATCAACCTTAGATCCAGGAGCATCTGGCAAGTACTTTTGGAGGATCCCAGACTGAGAGTAAATCAGTTCTAACTGCTGGGCCCTGAAAATGGCTTGCTCCTCAGAATAGACCCCGGACATGGAGACATCCTTGGAGATCTCGGGTTGCAAAGACTTCAAAAACCACTCTAGACGGTACTCCGGAGGGATTTCGGCTTTAATGAGCCTCTTTCTCCGTCTCCATTCCTGAATATGATCAGAAATGTGGGTTGCCTTATCTTGACGAAAGGTAGCCAGAAGTTCAGTTCCGGCATCATAGCGGACGGGCAACTGGAAGTGATTCAAGAAGATATTAGCTAAGTCTGCGAACGATGTAAAGCTGCCCCCTGGCAACTCTATATACCATTTAGCCGCATTTCCAGTCAAGGTGCGCTGAAAGAGTCTCAACCTAATTGAATCTTCGATGAGGGAGTTGGATGAGCACCACAAATGGAATGTGGTTACATGATCGCCCGGATCTTCACCACTCTTCCCTTCGAATTTTGGAATGTCCGAAGGGAGTTTGGTTGGGACCGGAGGCCAGGCCGGATTGTATCTGATAGGGTCGTTCGTTAGCTTAGTGAGATCTGGCAAGTTTAACGTTGCCAGAAATGGAAGCCTAGGAGGACCTAGGGGATTCCACCCAGACTGGGCAGAACTCCCAAAGTTCTGAAAAGATTGTCCTGGGATTTGGGAGGCACCAGGCTGCCCGAAGTGACCATTAGAACCAGCTGAACCAACAGGCAAACCTTGTGGTCCAGCAAAACTCGGAGTTTGACCAACTCCTGTCGTATAACCTCCATAGCCTGCAAAGTTTCCTCCTAAAGAATGGTAAGGGGTTGATAACCCCTGATATGGGTTCCAAGCCGAAGCGAGGGGAGGAATACTTTGAAACATGCTAACCGTGGAATACGGCCTACTTCCTTGTTGGCCGATAAATGGATTCGCAGTTCCTGCACTACTAACCCCAGGGTTATTCCAACCTTGGAAAGGATTGTTGCTTTGTCCTATTGAAGAAAAAGGCATGGATCCTATCGTCGAGTTGGAATGTGGGATATGACCACTTCCAAAAGGAAAACCCTGGAATGAAGCCGATCCGCCCATCATGGACGTAGCGGCACTGAACGGAACCGATGGAATACCCTGTGATTGGGTGCCAAAAAGGAAGGAACCAGTACTAAAAGCATTTGTTTGGGCATTTCCACTCGTGGACGGAATGGAGGTAGACCCAACCAAAGATGTGCTAGCAAACGATCTGAACAAGGAAGCGGAGGGGATGGAAATGGTTCCTCCCCCTTGCACCGATGTTGGGGTTTGCATAGTCGCAGCACTCGTAGAAGCCATGCTTCCAGTAGTGATCATAAATGGTAAGCGCGTAGCGTAACCTGGACTCGCTGGCCTATGTAACGGAGTCCCAACGTATTGCAATACGTCCGGATAACTAGATGGTAGTGGAGAATTTGGAATCGCTAATGATTCTGAAAGTTCTTCTACCTCTATTTCAAGAGTGTACTCTGTCTGAGGCGGCTATTTACTTAAGAGTAATGTTTTGCAGTATAGTGCTTAAAACCCACAAGTAAATGAATGCTTGAAACAAAATCTAATTGAAACAGCAAGAAACTGAAATGTCTTAAACTAAATCATTCATTCAAACAACCATCAATCGAGGATATAGTAGCAATAACTCTTTCCTCTAGAAATTGAAGGAATAGAGTATGGACCAGGGATCTGGGAGCATGGTAGCGTCTGCTGAGGCTCACGACAGCCTTGGACCTTCTCTCACACCAAAGCAATAAATGCAAGTAAAAGGAACAACAGAAAGTAAATGGAACAGCAAGTCTAAAATGGAACGGCCGTAAATGGAACAACAAACTAGAATTAAAGGAATCTGAACAGCAAACTTTAACTAATGGAAATGAACAACAGCAAAGCCAAATTAATAGCAATCTTTACTCTAAGAATAAATCGAACAGCACAAGGAAATAGAATAGCATTGATTAATGATGGAATATGAAACAATGCTGGAAAGTCAAATAGAAATACACACGGCACGCCTTAATAGTAATCTGATATGGTAACCCAATTATCAGTCTTAGTTATAAAGAATACGACTGTATTTTGTAATTGAACAGCAACGTTCATAAATTCAACAATCGCAAGGAAATATGATTTCTAAGATGAAAATAATACCAATGGTTAAATGTTACAACACAGGCACTCCATAATTAAATCACAATGATATCCGGTCAAAACCATTTTATACCAGCAATTAAAGAAACAGCAATGCGCTGCAAAGTCAATATGATATTTCTGTCTCAGAAAACGATATCACTCAGCAGATCAAACGTAATAGAGCTGTGTTGTAAAATAATAAAACAAATCAGATTACTGAATCACGCTGATGAGCAAACCACGCATAAACCAAAGAAGATAATATACAACAGCAAGTGTAAATATATGATACACAATAGTAGCAGCGTACTCCACCAGAGGCTAGGCCCCTAGCCGCCAGCGGATGCTGCGGGGTCACTTCAGAATGAGAAAAATGAACAGCACTCCCAAATCATTTATTAATCAGCCAATTGTGGAATCATTACAATAGCAAAGCTTAAGAATTACAGCATGAATAATCCACCATCGTTGTCCATCATCTCTCATTCCCCAAATCCATCATCACGTCTCCCTCCAATCCTCCCCTCTCTGATCTTTGTTCTCATTTAAATAGAGAAAGATCAGAGAGTATAGATAATTACAATCATGATTTCTTTTACAAATTTAGGTTGATTCTAACCAGATGAACAACAAGAAAATATATTCCCTCTCATCTCTTCAACAAAAGCAAGAAGAATTTGGGTTTACAGCTGAGATTTGGAGGGCGGCCGCAACTGCAAATCTGAGAAAATCGTGCTCAAAGAACCCTGCGTTTCTCCCTGTACAAGCCGAATTTGGGCAATCTATTCGTTAAGAAGATAATTGGGCCCGTTCTGGACAAAACCCATGTTCCGGATTTTCCAAATTTGTCTTCATTTGCTCAGAATCTCAACCGCAAAACTGTCACTCCTTAAACTAGCGAATTTCTGAGTTGGCAGATTTAAAAATCAAATCTTCAATCTGGAAGTTACCTTGGAGGCTAAAAATGGTGAATAATGTTATAACCAACTTATTAGCACTTGCATAATAATCAATTTATTAGAAATAAAGGAGAATAAATAATATTTATTCATGAGAGCATAAATAATTAATAAAATGGATTTAAATGATAAATTATAATAAATGTCATGATGAAGAATGGTAGAAATGGGTGAAATAAACGTTCACAAGTGACAATAATAATGGCATATTAACGACTCAACATACCCCCACACTCAATATGTTGCATGTCCTCATGCAACAAAAACTGAATATATTGCATGTCCTCATGCAACCCAAAGACAAAAACCATGTGTTAACCAAGCAATAAAAATTTGAGAATAAATGAATGCTTCCTTAATTAATGAATATTCAATTTTAGCAATCTCGATGAAGGCATAACAATTTTTACATTGACATTCAACTATATGTATGAAGTTGCAGCAAAATAACAACAAACTTCATTAACCATTTTCCCAAAAACTACAAACCAGATTTTGTTGAAATGTTGCAAGTAGATTTGTAATATATGAAGGCTTCTATGATCCAAAAATCAGATCGTTTTGATGCATGGATCATGAGATATAAACAAAATGGCTGTAGGTGAGAGTGCATGATTTCCGAAATTTTATGAACCACTATTTCTTGAAATTGTGTGGGTTTGTATTACTGATAGGTATGTGTTTTCCAAAAATTACAAGAATTGAGTTCATAGTTTTAAAAATGTGGAAATCAATTTCTGCACTGAAATTGTATGCCTTAAAGGAGAGAAAATAGAAAACATCCATCATGCGTAGCAATTCCTCCCCCTCTCTGAAAAATTAGCATGTCCTCATGCGATGCTAGAAAACAAATAGAGGTGGTTGCTACCAGCTGTTGAATTCTATGCTTGGTGTAAAACAACATGAAATAAGGGAGGTGTTGAGAGTGAATAAGAATAGCAATGGATGATAAAGAATATGAATGACGTGGTTATAAGAAAGAAATGAATAAAAGGAACACTCCCCCACACTCGAAAATGATATGCTGCTGAAAAAGGGAAGTGGTAAAGATGTGGAATGAAAGATGACAAATAATGCTCAAAATAGATTTTCATTAAATTCTCCTAAATTTATAATAAATTAGAAAACTATGCAATTTTACCTCAAGTTTTACCTCCAAAAATGTGGAATGACATAGAAATACTGGCAGTTGTTGAAGCTGATGTATACAGAGTTGGTGTTAAAAGTGATGCAAAAGGTGGAATCCAGGGAAGCACATCATGTCTGAAGAATTGTTCACGTTCACGAGCCTCTACTGTGAAGTGCAATAGTGTGGTCATGCGACGAATAGAATTTCCCCTGCATACTTGTTGTTCTCCTGTAAACAAAGCACTATTTTGCATACAATGTTCTTGAATCCGTAATGTTAGTTTTGAATAGAAATAGATAAGATGCATGCAAAACTTTCAGTCAGAAAAAACTTTTGTCAAATCAACAAGTTATGGCAGAGTGTAGTAATCATATCGCATGCAATCCCATAATGCATACATTCCCCCCCTCCAATTGGAAAATGGGTTCCATAACCATAAAGCATATGAGAGGGGTGGTGCGGACGGCAAGGCAATGGAATGAACAATATATCAGTAAGTAAAGCAGAGTACACTTATCAATGATAGGACGGTGAAAATTATGGTTATGTTGAGAGCAAAGTGTGTAAAGATAGTTATGAATAAGAGATAGGACGCTTTGGATTGATGACAGTTTATACAAAACGAAAAAGGACAACAATATGCTAAAAAGATGTTTTGCTGACGATATTCTAGCTGAAAATGATGTGATTGATCATAAAACACTTTCTCATGCATAAAGGTTCAAACAGGGAAAAAGTTAAGGAAATAACTTCTCTAATAAAAAGAAAATAAGAAAAGGGTATTATAATAATAATTGACGATAAGATATAACTTCAATACCATAAGCAGAGCCGCTGCTGCCGGCAGGCGTCCATAGCCCCGGCAGGGTTGCTTTTTAACCCATATGAGCCAGAATCCTCAATTTATAACTAGAGAGTTTCAGTGTTGTTCTACAGAAGAGATCAATGTGCTGGCATGGTAACCAGATAACCACACTACCATTCACTAGGAGGTAGCAAAAGTGATCAGGCCGGCTCGTGATGAGACTTCCTGTTCCAAGGATAATTTGGCTATCCAATGGATCATAACCCTGGTGTGGTGGCCATAATGGGAATGTCACTTTGTTACAGCCTTATGAACATGGTAGGCTGGCTCGTAATGAGACCCCCTATCCTCCCTCTGCGAACAAAATTTTGTTATTATTACACATTTTTATGATAAAAAGAGGGAGGCTCAGTACTCCTTAAGAGCAGGGATGGCGGAAGAAGTTGAAGATGTCAATAGAAACAAATATACCCATAATCTCATTTATTACAGACAAAGAAGATTATAACCAGGGATGATGGAACCAGCATGGTATTAAGATGATCAATCAATATCATGTTCAACAGAAAACAATGCAGTAAAGTAGTATATAAATAATTGTGTCTCTTTTGAAAAAAAATATGTCATCAAGGAGCTGTCATGTTAAAGATCATAACGTAAATGATAATACTTGCTTCAAAAGAATCCATAATTCTTGTCCTCATAAAAATAGTGTACTTCATGCCATGAAAGAGAATCAGGAGAATGTGGTTGAGCTGACTATGAATAATCCCACAAGAGAAAGGAAAGGGTTGCCCTAAAAAATATTCCCAAAGTGTTGCTCTTTTGAATGAACAGCAAAAACACTCACAAAGCGGTGTTTCGTGTAAGGAACATCAAAGAAAATGCACACCAAAAAAACAAAAATACATACAAAAAACGTGAAAATGCAAATGTCGTTCGAAAAATCACAAATTTTGTTTCTTCTGAGAAAGGAACAGCAGAGACACTCAAATGTTGTTCCTTTTCGCAAAGGATGAGCAAAAACACACAAGTGCTGTTCCATTTCGAAAAGGAACGGCAAAATCACACAAGTGTTGTTCCATTTCGAAAAGGAACAGCAAAAACACACGAATGTTGTTCCTTTTTAAAAAGGAACAGCAAAGTCACACAAGTGTTGTTCCATTTCGAAAATGAACAGCAAAATCACACAAATGCTGTTCCATTTCGAAAAGGAACAGCAAAAACACACGAATGCTGTTTCATTTCGAAAAGGAACAGCAAAAACACGCAAGTGCTGTTCCTTTTTGAAAAGGAACAGCAAAGTCACACAAGTGTTGTTCCATTTCGAAAAGGAACAGCAAAATCACACAAATGCTGTTCCATTTCGAAAAGGAACAGCAAAAATAGCAAAAACACGCAAAGAATGAATTAGTTGTTCACTGCATTGATGCTGAGGATGAGTTGCACTTTGAATGAAGCAACACCTGAAACACAAAATATAAAAGAAATTAGAAAAAAACAACATTTTATTTAAAAACAATATGTAAATTAAGTTACAACAGCTATGATATTATGTAAAAAAATGATCTTTTTGAAAAATGTTTTGGCAGTAGTAACAAGACATGAATCTTGAAATTGAAATCAATTCTTCATTTGTTCTATTATGAATCCGTTGGGTAATGATTTGGATAAAATTCCTTTGTTTTATAAAAATTTCTTTGAAAAATCACTCGTCCATAAGTTGACCTTCTTTATTTTCCCAGGACCTGCAAAAAAACGAGTGTCTACCTGCAATAAAACATTCAATCATGGAGAAAGAGAGGTGCGCGGGCTCCCCTAATCCAAGAATTATGCAAAAAACAACAAGTAGTTATTCTGTATAACAAATCCATTGAGAAAATAACAAAGTAAAATTTATATGTCACTTGCGGGAGAGCAGTGGCCAATCATGCTAGCCTGCAGTGTTTTAATCACAACTTCTTTGTTTTTCGTCGAAATTGAGTGATTCCAAAGCCAAATGAGAGCTAATTCAAAGGTTTATCTCCAGTAGAAACAAGTTTTAGAAATTCAATGATATGATATGTCAATTTTAGTTAGAACGACCTGCATAATAGAGTCATTGTCGATTACCCGGCTTAAACCAACAGTTGATATTTCAAGCGTAACTTTTTCGTTTGATGTCGGATTCGAATGATTCAAATTGGAAATGAAAATAGATTCATTTATTTATCTCCAATAGAAACAGGTTTTGAAGACAAGAAGAATTGATAGGTCAAATATTGTAAGGAACAGCTGGAAAGACATAGTTTTAAGAGTGCTGATTTACGATAGGCAGTCAGTATTTTGATCATAACTTCCCCATACGATATCGAAAATGAGTGATTCTAATTGCATTGTAAACTAGATTCATAGGGGGACCTACCATAGAAACAGGTTTTAAAAATTCATTCATTTAGGCCTCCAAAAACTGACTGTCCCAACTCTGTTCCTGAGCTGCCCGCTAGACATCCGGTCAATGTTTTGGCTCTAACTTTTTCGTTTCAAATCCAAATTGAGTGATTCAAATTGGATTGGAAAGTAGACATCAAGGGCTACTTAGGATAGAAACAGGTTTTAAAAATATTCACTTTTGGTCCCTCAAAACATGACTGTCCCGACTGTTTTTCCAGAAAGTTCATCAAGCCCGCAAGCCAAAAAAAAATGAAATTCAAGCATTTTTTCAAATTGGTGATAAAAATGAAAATGAGTGTTTGTAGAACTTATTATTTCCATTATGATTCATCTACATACACAAATTATAAAAAAATTATCACCGATGTTGATTTGCATAGCATGTTGCAACAAAAACCCTAGTTTTACAAAAGAACAAAATGCACTTATTTATGTCCTTATTTTGTTTTATTTTATTCACTAACCTACCTTGATTGAAGGATGAATATGACTACGTGTATGAGTACTTCCAGTGAAGCCATTTTCGAAATAAGACTTCATGTATATGCATACCCAAATTTGAAAAATGGATATTAATGAAAATTAGGGTATGAGAAGGTGGCTTCCCTTGAAAAAATGATATCAAAAATTGTTGAAGCATAGAGTGATGTTGCAAACAAATGATGAAGTGAAACCAATCTTCAATGTATCCTTTATTTTCTTGATTTCGCATAGCCATCATATCATGAAGTTCTTGAGCTTTTAAAATAGCTTGTTGATGCATAGTAAAAGAAACCTCATTTTCTTCCATAGCTTCTACAATTTTTGCATTTGAAACATTCTGAATCTCATTGTAGGTTTTCTATAATAACACATGTGAGATAGAATGGGTGGGAAGGGTGGGTAAATTTGCCAGCTCAACATTGTAAGCATGTTGTACTGGTTTATTATGGTGAGGGTGTGGAATTAGTTGAGCAGGAAAATGTGTATGGAATGGAGCATTTTGATGATGTGGCTGATTGGGTTGTGTGAATGGTTTTGATGGGAAAGCAAGGTGTTGTGAAAGAGCTGGTGGAGAATATGGAGAATGTGCTTGTGCTACAAGATGAGGGAGAGTAGTCATGCCATCATAAGAGGAACCATGCCCAACTTTTGAACAAGATAGGTGGTTATATTGAAATTGACATGGCTGCCTCAACACATTAGTATTCCATAATGGATTATGCAAGTCAGAGAATGGAGAAGAAGTGTTTTGAACCATACTTGTGGGCCATGATTTCCATGGTTTTGACTTTGTTGCAGCTTCCTCACCTCTTTGATATGCTACTTCCATCGTAGATAAGGAAGAGTGAGTATCTATGAGATGCTCCTTTCGGTCATGAGAACAAAACACTTCATCAAATTCTTCATTTTTATGAATCTGCAAAACATCAAATTTTTCATTTAGAGAGCTAATAAAATCAACTTTAAAATGTTCAAATAACACATTGATTTCAGCTCTTATGTCTCATGTTCTTGTAGCAGATTTAGAAAACAAAGAAAAAACATCTCTAGGATTTCTTACCAGCCTTGGAGATTCCTCTTGAATACCTTATGCACAACTCACAAACATCATCATATGATAACTGAAAAACATCACCTTTTCCTATCAAATTTAAAAGTTCTAAAAATTCATCTTTGATTCCTTTAAGAATGAGTGTTTTTAAGATCTCTTTTTCCAAATGCTTATGCTTTGATTTTTGAAGGTTATAATGAAATCGATCTACATAGTCCTCCAAACTTTCATCTTCCCCTTGTATCATATAGAAAATATCTTCATTGGCTTTGCAATAGTCTTGGTACTTTTTTAAGAATATGTTCTTCATGTCCTCCCATGATTGGATGCAATTCCCACCTAGGCTCATGAACCATCGGAGAGCTGCTCCTTTTAGAGTAAAAGGAAACACTTTCAATCTTTGATCATTTGTACAATAATCATATCCTCTACAAAGTATTTCAAACTCAAACAAAAATGTATGTGGATCTTCATTTGCTAAACCATGAAAATTTGGTAAAGATGGGGGAATTATGTGCATTTGTGTCACTCCTCCTAGATCTTTGATAGGAAATTCAAAAGTAGAAATGTGAGCCATTTCTTACCATAGTTTAAGATGTTCTTCATGTGTTTCTTCGAGGCTCCTTCTTCAAATGTTCCTGTCAATCGGTTAGTGGAATGGGTGGTGCTTACATCACCACTTAAGTGAAATCATGTGATTCATTTTTTTAAAAAAAATTCTATTTTTCCTAATAATTCACACAAAAATTCAAACATCTATTTCTACTCTAGGTTCTTTAACAGTCCTGCTGGAAAGCGGACGGGGGAGCAGGGCTTTTACATGCTCCGTACGCAGGTTCTTACCTTCCGTTTTTAAGATCCAACTCTTCCCTAGCAGGCACTCATCGGATTCACACTACTCTTTAGAAATGGCTACACTCTCCCCGGCAACGGCACCAAAATGTGGAGCGATAAAAATGTGTCTTGTGAACTCCTAATTACCTCACATTAATTATCAACCCAGGGACGACTTTTTATTTCAAGAGTGTACTCTGTCTGAGGCGGCTATTTACTTAAGAGTAATGTTTTGCAGTATAGTGCTTAAAACCCACAAGTAAATGAATGCTTGAAACAAAATCTAATTGAAACAGCAAGAAACAGAAATGTCTTAAACTAAATCATTCATTCAAACAACCATCAATCGAGGATATATTAGCAATAACTCTTTCCTCTAGAAATTGATGGAATAGAGTATGGACCAGGGATCTGAGAGCATGGTAGCGTCTGCTGAGGCTCACGACAGCCTTGGACCTTCTCTCACACCAAAGCAATAAATGCAAGTAAAAGGAACAGCAGAAAGTAAATGGAACAGCAAGTCTAAAATGGAACGGCCGTAAATGGAACAGCAAACTAGAATTAAAGGAATCTGAACAGCAAACTTTAACTAATGGAAATGAACAACAGCAAAGCCAAATTAATAGCAATCTTTACTCTAAGAATAAATCGAACAGCACAAGGAAATAGAACAGCATTGATTAATGATGGAATATGAAACAATGCTGGAAAGTCAAATAGAAATACACACGGCACGCCTTAATAGTAATCTGATATGGTAACCCAATTATCAGTCTTAGTTATAAAGAATACGACTGTATTTTGTAATGGAACAGCAACGTTCATAAATTCAACAATCGCAAGGAAATATGATTTCTAAGATGAAAATAATACCAATGGTTAAATGTTACAACACAGGCACTCCATAATTAAATCACAATGATATCCGGTCAAAACCATTTTATACCAGCAATTAAAGAAACAGCAATGCGCTGCAAAGTCAATATGATATTTCTGTCTCAGAAAACGATATCACTCAGCAGATCAAACGTAATAGAGCTGTGTTGTAAAATAATAAAACAAATCAGATTACCGAATCACGCTGATGAGAAAACCACGCATAAACCAAAGAAGATAATATACAACAGCAAGTGTAAATATATGATACACAATAGCAGCAGCGTACTCCACCAGAGGCTGGGCCCTTAGCCGCCAGCGGATGCTGCAGGGTCACTTCAGAATGAGAAAAATGAACAGCACTCCCAAATCATTTATTAATCAGCCAATTGTGGAATCATTACAATAGCAAAGCTTAAGAATTACAGCATGAATAATCCACCATCGTTGTCCATCATCTCTCATTCCCCAAATCCATCATCACGTCTCCCTCCAATCCTCCCCTCTCTGATCTTTGTTCTCATTTAAATAGAGAAAGATCAGAGAGTATAGATAATTACAATCATGATTTCTTTTACAAATTTAGGTTTATTCTAACTAGATGATCAACAAAAAAATATATTCCCTCTCATCTCTTCAACAAAAGCAAGACGAATTTGGGTTTACAGCTGAGATTTGGAGGGCGGCCGCAACTGCAAATCTGAGAAAATCGTGCTCAAAGAACCCTGCGTTTCTCCCTGTACAAGCCTAATTTGGGCAATCTGTTCTTTTAGAAGATAATTGGGCCCGTTCTGGACAAAACCCATGTTCCGTATTTTCCAAATTCGTCTTCATTTGCTCATAATCTCAACCGCAAAACTGTCACTCCTTAAACTAGCGAATTTCTGAGTTGGCAGATTTAAAAATCAAATCTTCAATCTGGAAGTTACCTTAGAGGCTAAAAATGGTGAATAATGTTATAACCAACTTATTAGCACTTGCATAATAATCAATTTATTAGAAATAAAGGAGAATAAATAATATTTATTCATGAGAGCATAAATAATTAATAAAATGGATTTAAATGATAAATTATAATAAATGTCATGATGAAGAATGGTAGAAATTGGTGAAATAAACGTTCACAAGTGACAATAATAATGGCATATTAACGACTCAACACAGGTCTCCTCCCAGCATTGAAAGAACTTCGGATCCTCCTAATAAAGCATTTCACCCGATAAACGGCCTCATACTTTAGGGGGCAACTGTTATAGACATTTTTGTGCCTTACAGCTTTGAGCATGAAAAGTCCATAATCCAAGGGATCCAAAGTCCCTAAAAGTGTTGTTCCTGCCCCTAAAGGAACAAGGTCAACCAATGACAGCTTCTCCCAGAAGTTCTCCACCAAAAACCACTCAAAACTAGTCAAATCAGGATCAATTCAGATGCTCCACTAGCTGCCTGCATTGCAAAGCACCCAAATACAATGGCTAGGTGCATTGCAACGCACTTGAATGCACTACCCAGGTGCGTTGAGCGGGAAATGACAAGTGGCAGAGTCATTCAACGAGGTGGAGAGACAATGGAAGCTTCCAGAATCTTCTCCAATGACACTTGCCTCACTGAATTCGACCAGTGATGAGTAAGAGGCTCTCAGTCTCCAAGTGGAAGCAAGAACTGACAGAGAGAAGCCACAAGTCAAAACATAAGCTGACTCATCCTCTCTGCTTACATCTATATATGGATCCCTCATCCCAGAGATCCAGAGGCTGGAATTTTGTACTTTGCAGAGAATTGTTGTTGGTTTGAGATTGAGATTAGTACATTGGGTGATTTATGCTTTGTTGGAGGTGAGGAAGGGATTCCTTTGCTGGGAGGTAGATGCTGGATCGGGACTCACTTGGTTGTATCTCTTCTTGGACTTTCTTATCATATCAATAAAATTATTTGAGTTTCTTCTACATGCTTGTATATCAGTGATGTTTTGTTATATTTGCATGTTTAGCTTAATCTGATCCTGAGCTTTTTATGAATGTAAATCTATATCTTCGTGTAGTTTCTCTCTTCTGTGATCTTGCAGGAATTTAGTGAAGTTGGGCCAGTAAGGGAGTAGGCAGCGGGAAGCGAACAAAGGGAAGAGCGATTGGATCAACAAACTAGAGAAAGACACAGGTTAGTTACATCCTTCCTCTTCATTTACATTTCATAAAGAAGAATACTCAAGCAGTTTTCCTTGTTTGTTGCTAAGGCACTGTCACACCTTAGAGTGGGATAGGGGCAATCTGAATAGATACTTTTCCCAACAACAGTTGGGAGCTCTATTTGTATAAATATAGAGGCCTAGGGCCTCATTAGGTTGTTGGATGTTAGTCAAATTTTCGCACTTTTGTTGCAGCTCTTGCTCAGCTCATTTCGAGCTTACTTTTGTGAATAGTTTTATGTAATGTGACTATTATTTTGATAATGGAGATGAAATATTTTCTGAGCCAACACTGAGTTCTTTTAGAGGGCTGAAGCTCTTGGGTTAGGGCCCAACCCAAGCTACCTAGCACCTCTTGTTTTGTATTTATATGTTTTGCTTCAATTGATGAATTAGTTGTTGTTAGACAGATTTTCTTTTCCCTTGGTTAGAACAAGTTGCTTTTGGTGATTTACATAGTTGTTTGCATTACATTTTGCTGAAGTAGATTAAATAGTGATAGGCAAAGATACCAAAAGGCCATCAATAGAGCCTTGACCTCCTTTCCTCCCTTTGGGACCATGAGCTGAGGTCAAGACACTCTTGTTGCCACAAAAACACAGTTTTCCTTCCTCCATGCAATTTCTAGTGTTACAGTTTGATTCAGAGGTTAATGTTTTGCTTCAGGTCCACTTTGCCATACTCATTTTTGTTTCTGCAATAAATCTATTTCCATGCTTTCCTTTCCATATAGCATTGTTCAGCATTTTATTTTCCTAGATCAGAATTTAGGTTAACATGAGATATAGTTCTTTTTTTTTGGTGCAGCTAGTTCTTTTCTTGCTCAGTTTCAGTGTTTGATTTGCAGCTCTCTTACAGTACATCTCTGCTCATAATAAGCCAATAAAGCAGCCATCACCATCTCTTTTTCTACATGTTTCACAGGTCATTCGCAGCCCTTCACAAATCTGCCCTAATTTCTTCACTTTTCTCATAAGCTTTCCTCTCGTCTCTTGAACAAATCCAACCATCATTTTCTTTCCTAATCATCCTTGATGAACATCAGACACCTTAACACATCCCTCTAGTCTTTAGCTACTGTTTCCCACCATTCTTCCACCTTTAAAACCTCTAAAACAACCCTCAGCATCCTCCTGTAGATCCCCTGCAGCCTCCTGTAGAATTCCCTGTAAGTGACTTTTTGAATTCCGATTGTAGGGAAAGCCTCCAAAAGGTTTCCAAATGCCTCCTAGGACCCCTCCACACCTTCCTACACATCTGCAAATTCCAAAGTCACTCCATCGCTACCTAATCGCTGCGACATCCACAAACAAATAAATTACATGCATGAAAATTTCACATAAAATACATAAAAATCCAAAAAGATGTTTTTTTCTCATTTCCTTCTAGAAATAGCTTGAACAGATAGTTTTCTTCCTCAGTAGGTAATGTCATTCATTTTTTTAGCCTCCTATACAAATAGGTTTCATTTTTCATGATTGACAGTGGAAGTGCCAAATAGGTTCATTCTTTCCATGCTGCAAAGATTCCATATTTCCTAGAAAAACTCAGAAAATCTAAAAAATGTAAAGAGGGTATACCCTAAAAGAATAATCAAAGGGAAAAAAGAAGAATGAATGGGCCAAAGAGAAAAATGAAAGAGATGAACCCCAATCAAAAGGCCAGGAAAGTGTGCTAGCTCAAATGCCACTACTATATTCCATTTTTGAAGAATTATTCCATTTTTGAAGAGTTTCACAGTTAAGGGAAGGCCAAACAGCTTAATCTTGGCTTCCCTAGGTTTAAATTTCCTGTTGTAGAGATAGAGAATAAAAATCTGTCCAAACTGTTTAATCTTGGCAGATTAGTAGATAGGTAGAGAATCAAGGGTGCTCAACAGCTTAATCTGAGCCCCAGGAAGAAATAAGGATAGATTTAGATAGGAGGATAGCCAAAAGAAAAGAAGAAAAGCTGGGTTTGCTAGTTCAAGTGCACCCAAACAAAGAGAAGAAAAAATGTTAGGTAATTAGGCTGGGTAGGCAGTTTTGAGGTTGCAGAATGAAGATTTGTGATCAATTTTGTGTTTCAAAAAGTGTTAAATCTACTTTAGATCACATGTGCAAGGCAGTTTTCCCTTGGAGCAGCTCAAGCGAGGCATGACTAACTTCCACTTCTTCCTTTTACCCAAATCATTTACTAATTTCCCCTAAAGATGTTAAGATTTGCTTAATATCTCTAAAATTCATCATATTCCATAACATTTGCCTAAGTAAAGATCTGCTTTGCTTAAAGGTGTTCATATTTCTTCTATAAGTCATATTTCCCCTTCGTAGCCTAAGATTTCTATGCTTAGCGTTTTCTGATCAAAATTCATATTAATTTCTAACTCTATTATATAAATCCCCACTTATTTTTCCTCCCCGTATTAAAAATATAGTAAAAATCCCATATATATACATATCCCCGCCTTGGTTGAAATATAACCATAAGTCTGTTTTATGGGAATTACTAAGTTTATTTGAAACTTGGTAAGAACCCTCCTCCGATGCATTTTGACTCCCTCCGACGCGATATCGCGAGTCGCAATCGCAATTTTTGGCACACCTCTGTATTCATTTCCCCGATAACCCCCCTCCGATGTGATATCGCTTGTCCCCATGTCACATCGCTTATCGCGCAAACATTAAGCCTTCCCCCATTCCATCCCCGATGCGATTTCACAATCGCTCATCGCAAGCTCTCTCCCGATATCGCTATCGCTTAATCGCTATCACATATATATAAAGTCCCCTGTCCCATTGCCCCCGCCGATGCGATATTGCGATTTCCTCTTAGCCGTTGGATCTGCATGTGCATGATCCAACAGCCCTGATATGTTCAATGCTACAGTGATCGCTCCCGCCCCCGCAAAGCTCAAATTTCCTGTGTAAAGTGTTTTTCGCCTTATAAAGGTAAAAAGGCTATCTTCCTCATATTTCTCGATCTGCGCCCGCGCGTGCTTCCAGTTCAAAGGAAGCTTAGTCATTTCTTCACCATTTTTGATCGCCTCGGCCCAAATTAGCTCCGGACAGCGAGCTCGGCCTCAGCACAGTTATCAGTATGCAATCCTCCTCTATTATGCAGTTTTTACTCCTTTTTTGATGATATTTTGATCAGCCAGTGCCGATAGACCTTCTAAAGCCCGCAGAAGGCACCGCAGCAGTTCCTTTTTGCCATAAAGTGGTAGGCAAGGGCGATTTAGCAGAGTTAAAGTGTATCAGTGGGGAAAAAGAGTCCCGATTCAGCGAAAAGTGTATCAGCGGAGCGTTAAAGAGTATCAGTTAAAGAATATCAGTGGAGAATTAAAGCCACATCAAAGGAACATTAAAGAACATCCAACAAAGTCAAAGAGTATCAGTACAGAGTTAAAGGCTATTAAAAGCTAAATCTAATCAGGATCGATGAACATTGAAGCCGGCTAAAAGGAACAGATCAAAATCCGAGGAGCATTTATTGCAGAATGAATAGCACAGAGCCAAAAGGACGCATATTAACTCATGTTTCAATGGAGCTGCCTCCAACACAGCTCAAAATAGATATTTTTGCTTTACTTGCAGTAGAAGTTAGGTTAATCGCAGTTATTTCCTCAGATCTTTTATCATATCTGTTTTGTAGATATTTTTCTTATAAATACCTCCCCAAACAATGTTTTAAGGGTTGGTTGGTTGGTTGATTGATTAAGTCATTCGAGACTTGCGTTGTAATCCTGGGAACTTTTATGATCAAAGATTGCTGGAATGTTTGCTTTTGAACTGGTTGGTTGTGGTTTTAATGGCTGAAGAGCAAAATATGGAATTCTCGTGCTTCCTCATGGTTCAATAAGTCTTTCTTACCTCTGTTTTCAGTTTCTATGTGTCTATATCATCTATGTATCATGATCTAAGTTGCAGAAAGAAAGAATAGCTCAGATGTTACTTAGTTGTACTCTGTGCTCAATTTCTGTGATTTCTCTATGTTTTCTTCAGAATTAGTCATGAATATGTATACTTCATTGATCATGTTTACGCTAGTTCCCTCATTTCTGAATGTTGTTTAGGAATCCTTCATTGCTCCTAGATAATATTCATTCACTTTCCCTCTGTTAGCTAAATGAAAGATTCTTAATTGCTTTTCATTCCCTGACCTCCATTTCATCTTAATTCCAACTTTGAAAATTGTTCCATGTTTAGCTATCCTACTCTGTATTCCTCTCTTTTACCAAAGAAAACACACCCGGCAGTTCATATTCATTGACTCAATGCCCAATGGTCTGAACTTCTCATGCTTTGCATGCCAACTCTGTTTGAAACATCATCCATCCCACCAAACTCAAACAAAACCCATATACATCATAACTAGCCTAAAATCATATCAAAACAAAGCTAAATTTTAAAGAGAGAGCCCTCTCTGATTGCAGGTAGGCTAGGACCTGCAATCCAAAGAATGGTTTGTGGTTACCTCGGTCGTATCCCTTAGGAGCCAAGGGAAAGCCTGAGTGATAACATCATTGGCGACTCCACTGGGGACAATCTTTAGAAAATTCCAAAAAACAAGCTAGAAGCTAGCTCCGAAGAATAAATCTCTCTATACCAGGTCAAACCCAAACCCAAATCCCCTAGCTGCTTTTGAAAATCCCAATTTAATCCCAAAGTTTCTAAGGAAACAAGAGCGAAAAGAGGATATTGCTGATTCGAGTCCTGAAGCAATTCCCCAAGGCTATATTCCAACCCCTAGTAAAGTTTCACTTCACGTTGTTCCATCCTCTCCTAATTCCCCATCCACCTCTCAAAGCACCTTCTCTACTCCTCCATCCACTACACATACTCCTACTATTATCTCCACTCTTCCAGTTGTTCCACTTCTTCATGCTGTTCCATTTATCCCTGTAAATATGGCTAATAGATATGCACCTTTACAGTTACCTGCAAATCCAGGGGCTATGCCTCAGGATTATCAAACTAAAATCACATATTTTGATGGTACTGGTTCTAACACTGCCCTGCAACATACCAAGAAAATGCAGGACTATTTTGAGAATTATGAAATAGATGATGATCATATAAGAATGAAGATTTTTGTCCAAAGTTTAACAGGCGATGTAAGGCCTTGGTTTAGAGCTCTTCCTGCAAATTCCATAGCTGACCCAGAGGCCCTTTACCAAACATTTCTTAACAGATGGGAGAAAAAGAAGGATCCGCTGCACATTCTGTCTGAGTATGACACCATAAAAAGAGGCCCTCAAGAAACCGTCTTAGACTATTGTGCTAGGTTCAACAATATTTACAATGCTATTCCACAAAACCTTAGACCTCCACCTGATCTAGCTTTATACAAATTCCCTGATGGATTTGATTCTGACATGGCATATCAATTGAGGGAAAGAGCCCCTCAAACCTTAGCAGACATGCAGAATATAGCTGTTAGTGTGGAGGCAAATTTGATCGCTAAGCGAAACAGAGCAAGAGCTGAGAGAAGAACTACTTTTAAAGAAGAGCCTTCAGCTATTGAACAAAAATTGGATGCAATCAGCAACACCGTGCACAGTCTTGGAGATAGAATGGGAACCATTGAAAGAAAATCATCATGGGAAGGACAACAAAGTAATACTATCAGAAACCCAAACTTTAGAAAAAATCAAAACCCAAATGTTGGAAGGGCTAGCCCCGACCATGATATAAGACCTCCTTTTCAAGAGAACTATGCTGAAGCATCCACATCTAGTGAGCCAATAGAGGACTCTCATATCAACTTGATGGGTTTGAAGAGTGAACAACAAGTTTTTCTAACCCAAGAAGACCAAGATGATCATGATATCAATCAATTCCAAACCAAGTCTGGAGAATCATATGACTTCAAGGAAGGCTATGATACAGCAGTATATGAAGTCCACAAGCAGTACAAATTGAGGACCAGAACCATAGATGTGCCTGAACCTATCAAACCAAAGGATACCAAGCAACCCAAGAAAATAAAAGACAAGGCAATCCTCACATAACCTTCTGAAAAAACAGTCCCAAATCCAAAAGAAGTGACCATAGAGGATATATCAGATGTGCAGACCTTTAAAAACCAACCATTGGTATCCTCTTCCTCAAAAGAGAATTCAAATAGCACTCCTGAAAGCCTTTCCAAAATAGAAATACTTCAAGATAGCACTGATAATCAAGAGAAAATCGTTGAAAGTGCAATTGAAAAGGGAAAATCTGCCAGTCACAATACTAAAACCCAATCAGAAAAACCTTTTGATTTAGAAGCAGAAATTGGTAAACTAAAGATATCTATTCCTCTCTCTGAGCTTGCTAAACATGATGTATACAGACAGCAAATCAAAAGATCACTGCAAATGCCAGAGAATAGGGATGATGTTAATGTCTTAGATGATCAACCTGAGCTGCTTTTCGGTCCTGAAGTCGATGGTAAATCAGCAAATGGAGTTGTTCTACCCTTTTATGTTAGCTTACATATCCATGATAAAGTATTTCACAATGCAATGTTTGATTCAGGTGCTTCACACAACCTAATGCCCAAAGCTGTAATGGAGAAGCTAAACCTAGATGTCACTAGACCATACAAAGACTTGTTCTCATTTGATTCTAGTCAAGTCAAGTGTTTAGGCTTAATCAAAGATTTATGTGTGTCTTTAGTCCAATACCCGAATAAAACAATCCTGATGGACGTGGTGGTAGCCGATATTCCACCCAAATATGGTATGCTCTTATCAAGATCTTGGGGAGCCAAACTCTAAGGATATTTGCAATTATACCTGTCCTATGCCACTATTTCAGTCTTTGGGAAACCAAAGAGACTGTACCGAAAAACACTAATGAAATATGTGGTAAGCAGTGAGGAAAAGCCCCAAAACTTTCCTATCTATTCAATCCATTCTGATATGGATTCTTTTATCTTGTTTAATGATGATAGCTGTCCTCCAACTGATGATAAGCCTTTGGCTTTAGAGCAAGAAACATGCATAAATGAAAAATCAGTTGCCCAAAGCCATGAAACTGTTAAAACAATTGATGCAACTAGCACACAAGAAGAACCTCCCAAAACAGAGAATTCCAATCTGCCCACTCCAAAAATGATTACAACTCCCAATGATAGTCAAGACCATGAAATCCTATGGTATTTGGAGTTTGATGGTTCAGTAAATAAGCTAGGAGCAGGGGCAGGAATATGGATCCACAATAGGCAAACCAACCATGCAAAGGGTCATGCCTATAGATTAAATTTCAAATGTACTAACAACATGGCAGAGTATGAAGCCCTCCTTTAGGCCTTAAACTAATCAAAGCTCTAGGAGCTACAAAAATTTCAATTTTAGGAGATTCAAACCTGATCATACAGCAAATAAAGGGAAATTTTGTCACTAATGATAATAGATTGAGAGCTTACAGAAGAACAGCCATGGAAATACTCAATACCTTCTCAGAATCCCAACTTACAAAAATCTCAAGAAGCCATAATCTACATGCACATAGCTTGGAAACTTTTGCCAGCACTTGCAAGCTACCTTTTGAGCCCAATCACCACTTTACTGCCGAGATAAAAAAATAGACCTGCAGTTCCAAACAATGTCAAAGATTGGCAAGTCTTTGAAAATGATGCACAGATAAATAATTTCCTCACTCTACAACAAGAATTTTCAAGTTTAAACATTGATACCGATGCCATGGATGAACAACAGCAAATAAGCCAAAATGAGCACACCATATCAGTGGAGGCAGCTAAACAAATTTTGCAGCCAACAACTTTTGATGACAAAAATATACAAGAGCTCAAACAAATGAATTTGGATGAAACAGTTGAAGCAGAGGCTGAAATTACTGAACTAAAAGACAACTTTCTGCCCACAGGCCTGACTCCCTTAGAAGACATATTTGATTCAAATGATATCCCTAAAAAGCCAAAGATGCAACCCTTAAATGTTGCAATTGAAGACTGTAATATTGGGACAGCTGAAAAGCCCAAAATGATAAAACTGTCCAAGTCTTTGCCTCCTGATCAAAAGCCAAAATATGTTGACTTGTTTAAAGAGTTCCAAGATGTTTTTGCCTGGAGTTATGAGGACCTCAAGTCCTATGATACTTCAGTCATTCAACATACCATTCCTTTGAAACCAAATCAAAAGCCTTTCAAACAGAAATTAAGGAGAATCAATCTTGTGCTTCTCCCCTTGATTGAGAAAGAAGTGAAGAGAATGTTTGAAGCTGGAATTATTGCACCAATCAGATTTTCAGAATGGGTATCCAACTTAGTGCCCACAAGGAAGAAAACAGGTGAGATTAGATTGTGTGTTGACTTAAGAAATTTGAACCAAGTCTCTCTCAAAGACCACTACCCATTACCCAAGATGGACCATATTTTACAAAGGGTAGTGGGGTCTTCCAGAATTTCACTGTTAGATGGCTTTTCAGGTTTCAATCAGATACTAGTTCACCCGGATGATCAGGATAAAACAGCCTTTACAACACCATGGGGAACCTTTAAATATGTGAAAATGCCTTTCGGACTCAAAAATGCAGGGGCCACTTTTCAAAGAGCAATGGACATAGCCTTTGCCAAGGAAATCCATGAGTTCTTAGTAGTCTACCTTGATGACCTTACCCCATTCTCAAAATCTGATCAAGAACATCTAAAACACCTAAGGCAAGTGTTCCTAACATGCAGAAAATATGGCATATCTTTAAATCCAAAGAAGTCCCTATTTGGCCTAGAGGAAGGTAAACTTCTAGGCCATATTATTTCAAAAGATGGTATTAGGATTGATCCAGACAGAATTCAAGCTATTCTTCAAGTCCCTTATCCAAGAAACATCAAAGAGCTGCAAGCTTTTCTAGGAAAGATCAATTTCCTAAGAAGATTTATCCCAAACTTGGCCGAGCTGATAAGATTGTTAAACAATATGCTGAAGAAAGATTCCAAAGTTAAATGGTCTTTAGAAGCCAAACAAGCCTTTGAGGACATCAAAATGGCCCTAACAAAGACACCAGTCCTCACTAGCCCCAAATTTGACAAAGATTTCATCATTTTTTCGTTTGCTTCTCAATACACCATTGTTGTTGTCCTATTACAGAAAGATGACCAGGGAAATGAAAAGCCCATTGCTTTCTTCAGCAGAGCCCTTAGAGATGCTCCCTTAAAGTATCAAATCATGGAGAAACAGGCATATGCCCTTGTAAAAGCTATCAAAGATTTCAGAGTTTACATTTTATACTCCCATGTGATAGCATATGTTCCAAATGCAGTGGTTAAAGATATTTTAACTCAAGAAGGAATTGAAGGCAAAAGGGGAAAATGGATTACCAATATCCTAGAATATGACATTGAAATCAAGCCCACTAAACTGATAAAAGGACAAGGTTTAGCCAAACTGATGACCGAAACCAATTTCCAAGCCCTTGACATTAATGAAATAGACAACGAACAGGAGCTGGTGACTCCATAGATCAATCAAGCCTTTTTAGAATCACCTTGGTATGCTGACATATGTTTTATATTGTTAAACCTGCATGCTCCTCCAGGATTGTCCAGAACTAAAAAGAGATTTTTAAAAATGAAAGATTCAAAGTTTTGTATCTTAGACAGTGCCCTGTTTTGGAAGAATCATGAAGGAATATTGCTTAATTGTCTAACTTTGAATGAAACTGACAATGTTATGAAAGAATTTCATGCAGGGAACTATGGAGGGCACTTATATTGGAAATCTACAGCTGATAAGATACTAAGGGTTGGTTACTATTGGCCCTCTATGTTTGCCGATGTAAAGAAATTTTTTGTTTCATGCCATAAGTGCCAGATCTTTGAAGGCAAAAGAAAGTTGCTACCCTTACCCCTTAAGCCCATTTCAACCGAGAAACCATTCCAGCAGTGGGGTTTAGACTTCATTGGTGAAATTCATCCCTCATCTTCAGGCCAGCACAGATGGATTTTAACTGCCACAGATTACTTTACCAAGTGGATAGAGGCCATCCCTTGTAGGCAAGCCAATGACTCAATCATCATCCAATTCCTAGAAACCAACATCCTGTCCAGATTTGGTTGTCCCGAAAAGATTATCACAGACAACGCTGCTGCCTTTAAATCCAAGAGAATGATCAATTTTTGCCACAAATACCACATTACCTTAGGTCATTCCACAACATATTACCCTCAAGGTAATGGCCTAGCCGAGTCATCCAACAAAAGCCTAATCAATATCATCAAGAAAGTCTTAGAGGAGAACAAAAATAATTGGCACAAGAAGCCCACAAATGCACTATGGGCTGATAGATTGACAACTAAGAGATCCATTGGAACAAGCCCATATGAGTTAGTCTATGGAATGGAGGCAAGATTCCCTTCATCTTTGGGAATCCCTATGATCAAGCTTCTACAAGAAATTCAAGCTGAGCCTAATGATATCCAAAGAAGAATCAATCAAACCATCCATCTTCAGCAAACAAGAGAGCAAGTGTATCATAAAGCTCAGATTTTACAAGAGAAACTGAAGAGGATGTTTGATAAAAGAACAAAGGCCGAAGACTTCTTCATCGGAAACAAAGTGTTAATATGGGATTCAAGGAGAGAGGATAGAGGAAAGCATGGGAAATTTGATTTCCTGTGGAAAGGCCCATTCATTATTCAAGCTGTGCAAGGCAATAACACATACTTTCTGAAGAGTTTGAATGGCGCAGAAGCTGAAGATGGCCCTGTCAATGGGCGAATGCTCAAACATTACTTTGATCCCTTTTGATGTATATAACTCAGATCTATATTGTACATTAATATTTGTATTTTCAGCATTTTCATTTACAGCAGTCGATAAAGGAACTAGAGCAGCAAATTTTGAAGGAAGAACTGAAAGGAATGCACCAGTCTGATATATATTTTGAATTTACCTCAAAGAAAGTGCTCAGGCAGATTTGAATATGTTTATAAGCACTCAGAAGGCAAGAAGCAGAGCAGTAATTTTTCTGCAATACATCTCAAAAGTATAACAGCTTACAAGAATTCAGTCAAAAGCATCCAAGAGAAGGAAGTTTTCAGATTACAACAACAGTTGAAGACTAAGGCATTATGACCTGCTGTTCTTGGCTTTTCATCTGGAAAAGCCATCTCCATGTGGAGCCATTGTTAGCCTCCTATACCAATAGGTTTCATTTTTCATGATTGACAGTGGAAGTTCCAAATATGTTCATTCTTTCCATGCTGCAAAGATTCCATATTT